>CM045746.1:16216965-16426965 GCA_024760905.1 Plotosus lineatus
TTGTGCTGCTGGTCTATAATGTATCGTAGCTTGTTTATAAAATGCATTTCCAGCACTGATGACACAATAAGATTAAAAAAAACATTGTTACTGGCTGATGTTGACATCGATGAAATCTTTCTGATTTTCTTCAGTGAGGACAGCAGCGTCCTAAGTGACAGCACAGACAGCGAGGCAGCTCTTTCTGAAAACGAGGTGTGTGAGTGTCTCATCACAAATCAGTCGAGAATTAAACACAGATTTCAGAGTGCATTTTATTGTGCAAAATGGGGCAGTGGTAGCCTGGTGGTAAAAGGTGCTGGGTCACTGATCTTAAGGTTGGGGGGGTTCAAGCCCCACTCTCAACAGGTTGTCACTGTGTCGTCGTCCCCCCCCAGTACAGCTGACTGGGTTATCAAAGGCCGGCCATGTCTCTCACTGTCTATGGTGAGAGGTTCATGTAAAAGAACCATTGCTGACTTTCGACAAAAGTAGCTGCAAAGCCATCAGCGTGTTTCCACCCTGCGATGGCCTGGCGAGCTGTCCAGGGTGTACTCTGCCCTCACCCGGAGTCAGCTGGGATGGGCGCCAGCCTCCCCGCGACCCAAATTAGCATTAAGTGGTTACAGAAAATGAAATGAAAAATGAAATAAGAGGCCAATGTTAAGCGCCCAGATTCATCTAAAGATTTTAACATTAAATGGAGATGATGAGGTTTTCTAAAGCTGGGAAGAGTTGAGTCTGCACCAATATTTCACTGCCCTGGACATGTAAGTAAGCTGAAGAGGGAACCGACCACATTCTCCAAGAACCATACTGTTACATGTACTTTTGCTAACTTTGAGGAAATATGTGCATGTTTTTATTTGGATTTATTCGATAATTTTACAATATGTAACACCCCAAATTTCTGAGCCGTAACAAAGGATAGATAAACCATAGCATCAAATATTCTAAAAAAAAATCTACACATGATGAATAGCCTACTCTTATTTGATATCTATAAATAGCCATAAGGGCTTTATTGGCTTGAGCGGCAAGAGTGATCTGAGCTTTAGTCCATACTAGTCTAGATGTGAACACTAAACCTAAATACCTGTAATATGATACACAATAACTTTAGTCTCAAAACTTTTCTAAACATTGAATCCTTTTCCGGAGTTGGAGAGCAGTATCTGAAACTGATGAGACATCATCCACAAACATAAGAGCAGAAAGATTATTAACTTCTGGTGAAATATGTATACAGCAGCCACCAACTTTCTCCATATATTCCATCAGCTGGCTAATAAAATAATAAATAATTGAGGACTGAGAATGCATCCCTATTTGGTACCAATACTACAATCAAAATACTTTGAAAGACCATGGGTTGTTCTGACACAAGCAGATAATCTACCATACATTGAATATTACACGGAATATAAAGAATATTATCGAGTGGGCAGTAGTGGTCTGTGGGCAGTGGTGGTCTAGTGGTATAGGGTGCTGGATCGCTGATCCAAAGGTTGGGGGTTCGAGTCCCACTCTCCACAAGGTTGTCACTGTCCCCCCCCAGTGCAGCTAACTGGGTTATCGAAGGCGGGCCATGTCTCTCACTGTCTATGGTGTGAGGCATGTAAAAGAACCATTGCTGACTTTCGTAAAGAGTAGCTGCAAAGTCGTCAGCATGTTTCTGTCCCTTGCTAAAAGGGTTGTGACAGGAAGGGCATCCGACGTAAAAACCTCTGCCAAATCAAATGTGCGAATCAAATGATTCGCTGTGGCGACTCCTGAGTAAAAGGGAAAAAGCCGAAAGGAAGACAGACAGAATAAAGAATATTATCGAATTCCACGAAGTAGGATCAACCCCCCCCACACACACCCCCACCCGACTGATGTATACGTACATGTGTATGTGTATATAATATCCATAAATACATATTCAGTGCTATAATTGGTTATAATAACAATTAAACATTCAAAAATAATGCATAAGATGTGAATAAAATATAAAAACACACACATTCAGATGCGTGTGTGCACACACTTAAATGCGGACCTCACATAAAAATGTAAATAGTTTTTTTGGTTTTGTTTGTTTGGGTTTTTTTTTTTTTTTGCATAATTGGCCTTGTTTTGCGGCATTTTCCTTAACTTTTCTATTCTTAGATTCCTACTATTCTTCCTTAATTTCCTCATTTTTTAGTTTGATGACTATTAAAAAAAAAACAACAACAAAAAAAACCATGATGCACTGAAGCCGCATGAATTGAAGTGCGAAGTAGCGAGCGATCCCTGTATGTAGTTTGCACTGTAATTTTTAATTTGCAACTTTTATTTGTTTGATTTTACTGATTTTATTTGACTGTGGTTTGTAAACTATTCTGTGCTCTTATCGGAAATTGTTGTATGGATAATTCCTAATATTTGATTTCCCACATAAATGTTTTGTCTCTATCATCAGAACACCAATCATATGAACAACTCGCTGATGTCCCTGTATTGTAAGGGGAATCCTGAGAACAGAAGTCCTTCAAATGACCAGGGCATAAGCAGCCCAAATCCTGCCTCTCAGAAGAGTTCATCAGCTGAGGGCAGCAGTACCAGCTGTACCCAATATCGCTCAACTACCACTGTGACCTCAGGGGGTTGGTTTATTGATAAGACAGGAAGAAAAGATGAGGAAAACATCCTGATTGACCTGTGTGAGGAGGAGTCAGCAAGTCCTGCAGTGATTGTGTGTTTGCTCACCACTTCACCTTATTCATTTTTCTTCTGTTTAAATTATAATCAACACATACATACAGTGGGTTTGGAAAAGAATCGCTTTACGTCAATATATTCAGTTTTTGCTGCTTTTGTCACCAGAAATGCCAAGATACACACTTATATATTTACTCAATGCAACTTATAACAGCCAAATAAAAGTTAGAATAACAACAGTTATAATAGTTAAAAGCTGGCCTCCAAAACAAAATACTTGTTATTCATTCAGGTTTTCTGTGTAATCTGTGACCAGTTGTACTAATTCTCAGAATTTTGGCATGAAATAGATATTCCCATAGCATCCTAGGACTTGGAAAGAAAAAAATAAATAAACAGTCCACTATTGGTGTCAAGGAAATGCTAACAGATCTCAGAAATAAAAGTTGTGGCTGGGCACAAGTCAGGAGACAAAAAAAATTCAAAGGATTTTATTTATTTACTTTTTATTTTACCCCATTATCTCCCTAATTTAGTATTTTTAATCGGGTATTGCCTTCCCTAACACACGATCATCACCGACCAGGAAGGGGCGAAAGCATCCCTCCCTGACATGCAATGCTAGCCACATGCCCCTTTTTTGAACTGTGGCGCCAAGCGTATTTGGGGCAGTCTAACACACTCTGAGGGAATGCACTATCTGCCTTCTTGTATGAATGAGCTCACAAAACGCCCATGATTGGTTGGCGATCACTGTGAGTGACAGGGAATTAAGCATATGCCATCCCTCCCTCCCATGAGAGCTTGGCTAATTAGCTCCCATGGTCTTCCACCATGGACGGCTGTGGCATTAACCTGGATTCGAACTTGCGTTCTCTGGGTTAATAGCCACGCTCCTTGTCAATTTGTTACCCGGAAGCCCTGTCTCTACATTTCAGGCTACAAACAACAAAATATAAGTGTCTTGAAGGGTTGATTCTTTTCTATATTCCACTGTATACATATAGGCAGCTAGCCATCTCTGATCAGCCATTTACATTAACACATATGGCATTTGACAGACGTCCTTGTCCAGAGCAATTTAGGGTTTCTTTTATCTCATTTATACCACTAAGCAGTTCAGGCTTACAGGCCTTGCTCAAGGGCTCAACCGTGGCACCATCCATGTACCACTCAAGAGCTAATATTTAGATCAACCATCAGAATGAAGAAAAGAACTGATCTGTCTCTGATTGTTGAATGGCTGTTGGTACCAGAAGGTTTATCACCATCTTCCACTTAATCTGGGTCAGGTTGTGGGGGTAGCAGCCTAAGCAATGAGTTTCAGACGTCCCGCTCCCCAGCCATTTTCTCCAGCTCTTCCAAGGGAGACTGGTGTGTTCCCAAACCAGCCGAAAGACATGGTCCCTTTGACGTGTTCTAGGTCGATCCCAGGGTCTTTTCCTAGTTGGGCATGTCTGTAACACCACACCAGGGAGGAGTCCGGGAGGCATTCTAACCAGATGCCTGAGCAGCCTCAACTGGCTCCTCTCAATGCAGAGGAGCAAGGATTCAACTCGGAACTCCTCCTGGAAGGCTGAGCTTCTCACCCAATCTCTACGGTAGAGCCCCGTCATCCTGCGAACGAATCTCATTTCAGCCTCTTGTATCCACGATCTTGTTCTTCCAGTCACTAACCAAAGCTCGTGGCCACAGGTGAGGGTTGGAATGTAGATTGACTGGTAAATTGAGAGCTTTGCTTTGCGGCTCAGCTCCCTCTTCACCATGATGGAGTGGTACAAACTCCACTTTACAGCGGAGGCTGCAGTGATCCGCCTCTCGATCTCCTGCTCCATCTTTCCCTCATTTGTGAACAAGACTCCGCAATATTTCAACTCCTCCACTTGGGGCAGGACCTTATTCCAGACCAGGAAGGGTGCGTTCCACCTTTTTCCGCCTGATAACCATAGCCTCGGACTTGGAGGTCTAGTTTGAGTGTTTAATGTACTGTTGATGCCCAGGATTTTCACATGCAACAGTCTCTGTAGTTTACAGAGAATGGTGCAGAATTCTTTAGGGGCAGTGGTGGCCAGTGGTAAAAGGTGCTGGATCGCTGATCCTAGGGTTGGAGGTTTGAGTCCCACTCTCCACAGGGTTGTCACTGTCCCCCCAGTGTAGCTAACTGGGTTATTAAAGGCCGGCCATGTCTCTCACTGTCTATGGTGAGAGGTTCATGTAAAAGAACCATTTGCTGACTTTCGACAAGAGTAGATGGAAAGCCGTCAGCTTGTTTCTGCCCCTTGCTAAAGGGTTGTGTCAGGAAGGGTATCCGACTTAAAAACCTATGCCAAATCAAATATGCGAATCATTAATATGACTTCCATGAAGATGAAGTCAGAGGATTTGCTGTGGCGACCCCTGAAAGGGAACAGTCGAAAGGAAAAGAAGAGGGTGCAGAATTCTTTAATTCTTGTTGAAGTGTTGATGCACTTCCAGTCTGCTCTTCCTTTTGTGATCTCTCATCAAAAAAGCGTTTGAGTCTGCAGATCCATTGATCAACTGGGGAGCGAAGACTAGCCCATCTAGTCCAATCCAAAATGAAGAGCAATTTTTTTATATATACAGTCATCCCTTGAATATCGCGGATAATGTAGACCAGACCTTGCCGCGATATTCGAAAAACTGCGAAGTAGGAATGCCCCGCCCCCCATTTCTACCATGTTGTCTCATTTCTATGTTTTCGCGTCTATACAATATCAAGAAGTGTATATTAAATGTTACACAGTTATATGCATATGTAAATACTGTAATGTATTAATATTTAAATAGAATTTATATATAAATACATTAAGTTCTGTACTCACCTCTGACAATAGCGCTTCTCCGCAGTGCAGGACGTTCACAAACACTATACAGTAAGATCACAAAATCACAAAAAATCCCGCGAGAATGTGCAAGGCAACAGCGTCACGCGTCTAAGCCAATCAGCTTGTGAGATTGAGTTGAGTGGGCGGGAGGCAACAGCATCATGTGTCTAAGCCAATCAACTTGCGAGATTGAGATTGAGTTGAGTGGGCGGTCCCTGCCTGAACTGGGGAGGAGGGGCACTTCAGTCTGTCGTTTATAAACAATAGACGCAGCCTGCCTTGGGTCCCTGCCTTCCGCTTGCTTGCATGTGAGTTTCAGCACGAATTTTGAACTTTTTAATGAATATTAAAAAAAATATATATTATTATTATTAAAATGCCACGATGTACCAAGACCGGGGTGCTCAAATCGCGATGTGGCAAGGGATGACTGTCCACGTAAAAATATATACTGTAAATGGTCGCTCATATCGATATTTCAATGCATTTGTGCTTGAAGTGTTGGAGAATGGGCACAACTAAAAAGCAAATTTGATTTGAAAATATTAGCAATAATATAGTTATTGCATATGATCTAAATTCTTCTGAAGTTTACATGACAGCTTTGAATAATTCTCATCTTGTAGGAAAGTCCTTCAGAATGAATGCCTTTCAAAATGAATGTGGCCATTAAAAATGAGTAGAAGTATTCTGTTGTTTATTCATGTGCTTTGGATGTGTATTGAATTACAGAAAGACACTGTGCCAGTGCCAAACAGGATGTCAATGAAAAGCAAGAAAAAGGAGAAAAGAAAAGCCCAGCGAGAAAGAGAAAATAAAGATGTAGACTCAAATATTGTGGAGAACAGTATGTCAAAAAGGGGTAAAAATTCCACCTGTAAAATTCTGCTTACACACACATGCTGTTTTTCATAAAATTAATGACTTTTTTCATGTTTGTTTTTAAGTTCGGATCAGGCCTCCTGAACTTCAACGTTCAACTGTAAAGTTTGAAGATGTTGGTGGCAATGAAGAAACCATGACGGTGTGATTTTAACGATGATATACATGATAACTTTTGTTAGATTTCTTTTAACATTTTCTTGAAAATTGTTTGTATGGAATGTGTATGACTGTCCTATCAGAGTGCGAATTATAACTAAACACCTGCCAAGCCCAGCAATGAACCAAAATATCAAAAATCATCTGATCTCGCAATGTTAAAGGATCCTTTAAAAATTTATGAATCCAGAATTTAATCCAGATCATCTCTAAAATCTAATGGAGTTTTCCTTGTCCCATTTCTGGTATAAATTCCATGAAAATCTGTCCGTAATTTGTGTTTTTTTTTTTTTCTCAAATTCTAATGACCAATAGAGATAATGGCTACACTGTACTAGCTCTTGGCGCACACACACTTTCCGATAGCACACAAATGAAGTAATTTCTGTTTATCTATCTTTAGGAGTTGTGTAAATTGCTCATCCATATGCGTCATCCTGAAGGGTATCAGCAGCTAGGAGTGGTACCACCACGGGGTTTCCTTCTTCATGGGCCACCTGGTTGTGGCAAAACCCTCCTTGCCCAAGCTGTTGCTGGGGTGAGTGCACTTTATCCGTTTGCCATATTTATAATGCAGAATAATAATTTGATGGGGAATATTGATGAGGATTTAAATGTACCGTATTTGACGTAATAAGTGCCCTACTGCAACAAGCCCCACCCCCACAGTGTTTTTGAATAACCACCCATGTGTACTGAGAGCAAAATGGTAGATCAAACTTACCAATTTTATTCGATCAGTCTCTGTAACCGTAAAATGAGGCGTTCACTGCCTTTAAAAGTGAGTTTACACGGTATTTCCAGACCCCCTGCCACTGGGGAATGTCTACAATGTTCATCAGTAACAACACATTTGATTGTTCCGCTGTGCTTTAAAAAACCAGGAAAATATTTTGCTGTGTTCTCTTGGTAAATGTCCAATAACCGCTACAGCAAAACTGGGATGCCCTGAATGAATGGAGCAATGAGCCAGATATGAACTTAAACAGAAAATGATGACTAGTATTTTTCACCTGATCCTCCTGCTCACGAACTTCTGGCCATGTGCTTTTCAACGGGTCATGTGCTTTTCAACAGGCCTTGTGCTAAAGCTGACCTTGGTGTTGATTGGTTCAATGTACCATGTGCTAAAGTTGACATTCATGTTGATTGGCTCGATTTTACATGGGGGAAAATGTTTAAAGGAACAGCACTGGGAGGGAAAATTAAAGGGTCTTATTATTTATTTATTTATTTTTTAATTATGCAGTGTTCTGTTTATTTTCACCTTTCATGTCAGTAATTTGGTTGATAGCACAAAATGAATAACTCAAATACCAGTAAAACTCTTTCATTGTTCTGTTATTATTCATGTTTTCCACCTCGCTGGGAATAAGCACTTGTCCCACTCTGCTCGTAATCATTTAAATAAGCCCCCCCACACCAAATTTTTAAGCACCCCGGGTGCTTATCACGTCGAATACGGTATGTTATATGATTGGTTTACATAATATCTATGGAAAGCTCAAGTTTTAATATCTGCTGAAGTCATCAGACTTCGGTGATTAATTACAGTATTTATTACAATGACTTGCGGGTGTCAGTCGATCTCCACAACATGCCTGAGAACTAGTACCCCCCAAAAAAAGGAGAAACTTAAGGGTCCATAGCTATTCACCTTCCTACTGTCTAAAGAAGTATGTTGTAACCCGACCTTTTGCAGCGATTTCAAGTCTCTTGGGGTACGTCTCTGAGTGTGCCACATCCAGCTACTGGGATTTTTTGGCCCAAGCTTCAAAGCAAAACTGCTCAAGCTCCATATCTGTTCCTCAGGAATTTACCTTTATTGCTGATCATAAGAGTGTAAGGATTAAAAAAGACGGTCGATGGATCTTGGTGAGCAGGTGAAGGCATGTCGGTATCCAAACAGCATAGTTTACCGAGACTGTCTAAGCCTATGAACCCCCAGATCTACTCCTTTACCTCACACTAATTACAGAGGAACCTTGACTTACGAGTGTCTTTCAAAATGAATTTTCCATGTTATGAGCTTCGATCCCACCAAAAATCTGTCCTATCCAACAAGCAAAATTTTGATTTACGAGCTCTGCTGGGGAAATGGCTTTTCCGGGCCGATTAGCCTCGTATTCTTCCACGTGTATTTCTCCGCACTCCGAGAACGCTTTGTGTAGTGCTTGACAATTATTTTCTGTGACGCCCCCTATAAGAAGAAAAAAAAACATTTCACGCCCGCCAGCACCGCACGCACAACTATAAATAGTGTTTACTGCACTTCATATCGTTTGCTTGGCTTTTTTTTCTATACCATAGCGTGACAATGAGAGCACCACTGACAACTACTGTACTGGATGCGCTATTACACTTAATTCCAGTACAGTATGGGGGGGTTTCAGCATCAGAGTGTGTGTGTGTGTGTGTGTGTGTGTGTGTGTGTGTGTGTGTGTGTGTGTGTGTGTGTGTGTGTGTGTGTGTGTGTGTGTGTGTGTTTTCATGTTGTATTATGGTCCATCAGTACTGAAGCCACTGAGTGTGAGACGATTATGGCACATCTTATCCGAGGTTAACGTGAGTTTATTGGATTAGTTTTATGTGAATAGAAAGATCACCACACCAGCTTATTGAAAAATGAACAATTGAAAGAGAGCCTCTTTCAATTGAACTGCTCTGTTCTGCTGGTACCTACTGAGACTCAATATTGGTAAAGTTCGGCAGTGACATTTGGTAATTCGGGAGCTTTCTGTATAATTGTAGGAAATGGATTTGCCCATGTTGAAGGTCTCTGCTCCAGAGCTGGTGTCGGGTATTTCAGGGGAGTCGGAGCAGAAACTACGAGAGCTGTTTGAGCAAGCTGTGGTAAGGGAACCATCCAGCATGTTTAACAGAGTCAATACTTAATAGCCTATGGTGTGCTGAAAATTACATATACAATGTACAGGGATTCCTCACTTTCCGTGGTTAATTGGGACAGAGATCCCCCCGCAACCATCGAATTCCGCGAAATAGGATCGACCCCCCCCCCCCCCCCGAACAGACGTATACATGCTTGTATATGTAATATCAATGAATACATATTCAATGGTATAAATGCTTATAATAACAAACATTCAAAAATAATGCATAAGATGTAAATAAAATATGAATAAACGTATACTGTACATTTTTATGCGAGTTGCGCATCTGAGGGTGTGCACGTGTGTCTGTGTGTGCATGCCTGCACACACTCACATGTGCACCTCACATAAAAATGAAGTAGTTTTGTTTTTCTTTATGGGGTTTTTGCATAATTGTCCTTGTTTTGTAGCATTTTCTTTAACCTTTCCCCCCTATTGTTCCTTAGTCTCCTTATTTTTTTAATTCGATGAATATTTAAAAAAAAACGCGATGCACTGAAGCCGCATGAATTGAGCCACAAAGTAGTGAGGGATCTCTGTATATGTATACACCACAATATTTCACACACACAGTAATTTTCAATGTAACTTGTATCGTCACCGTCACTTTGTTACTATGAGAGAGAGACTTAGCTAAGTAAACAGCAACGCAACAATTAGCACCAACTGAAGTATCTTTTTTGAGTAAATTATCTGAAGACATCCTGATATACGATAAACGTGTGTATATGTATGTATGTATGTTTGTACTGGTTAAGGTTTTCTCTCTGACATGTGCCAGGGTCATATTGAGGTCAGTTTCTCAAAATTCATCAAACGTGACCTACACCTTGCAATTTCTGATCATCAATGTGTCATAGAATCTAATTCATAACAACACTTTTATGCTAAAATTTTGAAAACCATGACCTAATTTTCCAAGGTGAAATTGAGGTCACCTTTCCAAATTTCATCAAAATTGACCTTAGTGGTGTTGGCAAATTGACATGGGACCATCATTTTTGGAACACAACTCCAGCTCACATTATTAAAAGGACCCTGAGCTTTTTTAGGGTCAAATTGTGGTCACATTTTTAAAATGTGTATTTGCTGTGCAGTTACACATGAATAGTTACCCACTGTATTAGTGTGTATTAGATCCATTGGATCATCCTGTGCAGAATTAGGCATTAGGAGATACTATATTAAACGAAGATGTTATAAATCAAGGTCAAATAGGGTACAGGAGTAATGGAAATATTCTCAATCATATATTATTAAAGGTCAGGGAAGAATTTAAGTGGTCTATTCAGAGTCTTGACCGAAAGCCCACTGAACTTTTTAAGGACGAATCAATAAGTTGACTGCGCCCTGGATTTCCACTCTCAACATCTGCGTTTGACTTGACGGATGCTGATAGGGAGAAATCCCACAGCCACATTTGAACCTAGTGGCAGTCCTTTCATGAAGAGAGATGGTTATTGTGGCCAAAAAAAAAAAAGATTGGTTGGGTGTTCACAAACTTTTGCGCGTACAGTGTGGACTAAAGTGTCCATCATAAATATTGCTGTATATCATATAGTTGTTTATAATCAGACAGTTGTCTACGTTTATTTCTACTTTCCATATTCATAAAATCATATATTTATACTTCCTTCTATACAGGACAGTGCTCCCTGCATTCTGTTTATTGACGAGATCGATGCCATCACGCCAAAGCGAGAGGCGGCCTCCAAGGACATGGAGAGACGAATTGTGGCTCAGTTACTCACCTGCATGGATGGTGAGTGTATTCTTAAATCTGATGATACAGAAGGTGATGTGATTTTCTGTAATCGTACCTTTGACAGATGTAGCACTTTCGGCTTATATTGGACAACAAAAAATAAATTAAAATGGAAAAATTCATTTTAGAAGTTTTGAAAGCCTTTCTTGGTCTTCAATCATAACCGAGGCCAATATTGACCAATGAGAAGAATCAAAAGCTGTTTAGGGGTTTTCAGTTTTTAGAAATATTGTTTTTACCAAATTCTTCTCATTAAACATTGTGGGTTTCTTTTTGAATTTTTAAACCACTTAAGTGTTGATTTTATCACAGTATTATCCCCACATGTACGCATCCCATAGCATGATGTATGGGGGGGGGGGGGGGGGGGTATGGTAATGCTGTATGTCCGTCCTTCTGACTTGTGCCTTTGCCACATGACTACTGATTATTAATATGTTTCAGTACTTTCAGATTGTAGGCATAAATTTACCTAAACACCACCTCAAATAAGTTTCAACGACTACGACCTTCACACATTTTGTCAAGGTCATTTTGGTCAAGATTGATCAACATTGTCTTTTGCTTTGTAATTACTGACTAACGATTTGTCGTAGGACCTTTATGTTTTAAACGAAAGTTTACCACAACATCTTTTCGCATCAATTTTGAGAATCTTGGCCTGATTTTCAAGGTCAGATTAAGGCTTTGAAAAGAAAAAAGATCAGATTTGGTCTTAGCTATGTGATTATTGAACTACATTGTGCGACTCTATTGGCAGGAGTTCGGGATCCATCAGATCTACCTGGGGTTTTTTTTTGGGTTTTTTTGGGGGGGGGTACTGAAAGCATTTTTTTTTTTTTTTTTTTTTTTTTTTTTTTTTGCTGTGTGTCTGTCTTGTTCATCTTCTCATATTCTATGATTTCCCCCTGTTCAATTTTCAGACCTAAATTCCTTGGCTGTTCCTGCACAAGTGTTGGTTATTGGAGCCACCAACCGGCCTGATTCTCTCGATCCAGCACTGAGGAGAGCGGGACGTTTTGACAGAGAAATCTGCTTGGGGATACCGGATGAAGGCGCACGTCTCAAGTATATGTCCATCATACCTGAATTGCAACATTCCCCCCATGTTTACACCCAGCTTGCACAACATGCAAAACAATGGGCTTTATTTTAGATAGAATTGTTCTCTCCTCTGCCGCAGGATTCTTACGACTCTTTGTCGGAAGCTTAAACTACCAGCTGATTTTGACTTTGCTCAACTGGCACGACTCACACCTGGTTATGTTGGTGCGGATCTGATGGCACTGTGCCGTGAGGCAGCCATGACTGCTGTTAACAAGGTCCTGCTACAACAGCGTGAGACTGGCCCCATATCTCAGGACATTACTAATGAACAGAATGATGTTGGCACAAAATCCCAAGAGATGAACATACCCAGTAATGTGACGGAAGACAGTGGACAGATTTCCGATAATTTAAATGCAGAGGTAAGTGTGCTTGTATTTAAAAAAAAAGCTGAATGTTGAAATTGCTGTTAATATTGACAAATTCAGATATAAAATAAAAATACAAAGAAATTGTCTGGTTGATATATAACTAGAATGGATACATTCTTGGTTATTTTTGCCTACTTGGAATGAACTTTATATGTAAGTAGATACAGTAATCTCTCGCCACGTCCCGTTTCCTACTTCACGTCCCCGCAATATCGCGGTATTTCACATCGGGAAAATTAAAAAATTAAAGATTATTCAAAATTCACGCGCACTACAGCACTACGTGTACATTCACTATGCTACCCAACATGCTCTGTTCTCCTGCTTGACTTGAGTGTTCTCTGATCGGCTCAGGCTGTGAATCCAGCAAGCTAATTGGTTGAGATTATATTTCCCAGCATCCAACACATGGGGCTTCCTGTCTTTATGTTCTATGGGAAACATTGCATTGTTAGTTCACCTACGCTACGTATCAGCAGTTCTCCAGCCATGCGCCTAAGTTTTTCTCTCTTTGCGCTCGTAAGTAGTGTTGTGTGTATTACGCTAAGGCCTTGAAAATGGCCCCAAAACGCCCAGGAAGTGTTATGGTCTGTGCTTGTTGGTGGCGTTTAACTCTCTTCTCTCTCTCCCCCCATACACTGCATGCGCTGGCGAGGGGCGTGGCTGTTATCCTCGGGCGAAATCCAGAGAGTGCACTTGAATTCACTCAGCCATCAGCCCGCTATAAAGAGCTCCGTGCTCGACCAGTTTTCACTCTCCCAGTGATTTTGGTTTTTGTGTTGTTCTCTCACTGCTACGGTGAACACGATTTTTCCCACACCCCAGTACTTCCCCTGAGCTCAATAAAAGTCTTTATTTCATCGTACCTGGTCTCCTGCATTTTTAGGTCTGACTGATATGCTCCCAGTGTCATAGGAAGGTCATCTAGTGAACCGAAAAAGAAAAGGAAAATGACGACAGTCAGTGAGAAAGTTAAGCTTCTAGATTTATTAAAAGCTGCAGTAACCTTTTCCAAGGAAGTGAAATGTGTAGTAACTGTGACTGGAAGCATATCAGTGTATATATATATATATATATATATATATATATATATATATATATATATATATATATATATATATATATATAGTTCTCGCAGTGAAGTCTCGTCGTCTTCGTGATTTGTGACGCGCTCCACTGAAAAAACATGCACTTGTTGCAAGTGACACACGGAGCTTGTGAGATAATATGTGGCTCATTTAGACTTCTGATCTTTCAAGTGAGCATGTGCATGTTGAATACTTGTTTAGTACTCAACCATCACTCACTCACTTGAAAGATCGGAAGTCCGGATAAGCCGCGCTTTCTCTCACAAGCTCCGTGTGTCATTTGCGACAAGCGCCTACTTTCAAGCCCGTCACATTTACTGAAATCATCTCACTACTGTGTTATTGCAATTATCATTTTACTAGCAAGAGCAATGCATGCGTGATTTTCAAAAGTGTGTCTGCTTCATTCCTATCACTTCATGGGCACCGCCATATTGTAAACGAAGTCGGATATACTGTAGAATCATTTCGTTTTTTCTTAACTTCATCATCGTCATCATCATCATCTTCCACTTGATTCAGAATTGGGTTGCGGGGGCAGTAACCC
The DNA here is from genome assembly GCA_024760905.1 of Plotosus lineatus. NCBI lineage: Eukaryota > Metazoa > Chordata > Actinopteri > Siluriformes > Plotosidae > Plotosus > Plotosus lineatus. The sequence goes on from CM045746.1 coordinate 16,231,286, forward strand.
AAGCAAAGAGGTCCAGACATCCCGCTCCCCCGTCACTTCCTCCAGCTCTTCCAGGGGACACCAGGGCATGGACACCAGGGCGTTCTCAGACAAGCCGAGAGACATATTCCCTCCAGCGTGTTCTAGGTCGACCCCGGGGTCTCTTCCCGGTTGGACATGCTCGAAACACCACACCAGGGAGGCGTTCGGGAGGCATTCTGACTAGATACCCGAGTCACCTCAACCGGCCCCTCTCAATGCGGAGGAGCAGCGGTTCTACTCCGAGCTCTCCCCGGATGGTACAACTTCTCACCTTATCTCTAAGGGAGAGCCCCGCCACCCGACGAAGGAAGCTCATTTCAGCAACTTGTATCTGCGATCTTGTTCTTTTGGTCACTACCCAAAGCTCGTGACCATAGGTGAGGGTTGGAACATAGATCGACTGGTAAATTGAGAGCTTTGCCTTGCGGCTCAGCTCCTTCACCACAACGGACTGGTACAGGCTCCGTTAAACAGCACAGGCTGCAGCGATCCATCTGTTGATCTCCCACGCCATCCTTCCCTCACTTGTGAACAAGACCCCAAGATACTTAAACTCCTCCACTTGAGGTAGGACCTCATTCCCGACTCATAGGCTGTAGCTCTGCCAGAGGTGGGAGTTAAAGGCCTCTTGGACTGGAGACTCCACCAAACGTTCCCAGCAGACCCTAATTACATGCTTAGGCCTGCCAGGTCTGAAAGGCAGCCTCCCCCACCATCGAAGCCGGCTCACCACCAGGTGGTGATCGGTAGACAGCTCAGCTTCCCTCTTCACCCGAGTGTCCAGAACATGCGGCTGCAAGTCATTGAACTGCGACCTAGGGTGTCCTGGTGCCAAGTGCACTTATGGGCGCCTTTATGCTCGAACATGGTGTTCGTGATAGACAACTTGTGACAAGCACAGAAGTCTAACAAAGAAACACCATTCGGGTTCAGACTGGAGAGGCCGTACCTACCGATCACACCCTTCCAGGTCACACTATCATTGCCCACATGGGTGTTAAAGTCTCCCAAGACAATGAGTGAGTCTCCAGAGGGAGCGTGGAGCGTTCTCCAACACACCCCCTAAAGACTCCAAAAAGGGTGAGTATTCTGAACTGTCATTTGGTGCATAAGCACAAATAACAGTCAGAACCCATCATCCCACCCGAAGGCGGAAGGAAGCCCAGCGTTTGGGCACCGAGACGGGGGGCAACAAGGATGCCCACACCGGCTCGCCGCCTCTCCCCATGAGCAACTCCAGAATGGAATAAGTTCCAGCCTCTCTTCAGGTGGGTGGTTCTAGAGCCCAAGCTATGCGTTGAGGTTAGCCCGACTATATCTAGTCCAGGGATCACCAACGTGGTGCCCGTGGGCACCAGGTAGCCCGCAAGGACACTATAAGTTGCCCGCGGACCTGTTCACTGCTAGTTTTAGGACAGGCCCACAGCTCCATAGCGCCACTCTCCATTGAGCTGCATCTAATTTTTTTGAATATATTTTAAATCAAATCAATATCTTCACATAGATAAATATCATTAATTATTAATGATAACATATAATTAAAGGTAAATTGAGCAAATTTGTAATTTCAGAGGTGTGTTTTGACCTGGTAGCCCTTCGCATTAATTGGTACCCAAGAAGTAGCTCTCGGTTTCAAAAAGGTCGGTGACCCCTGATCTAGTCGGTATCTCTCCACCTCACGTACCAGCTCCGGTTCCTTCCCCACCAGAGAGGTGACATTCCATGTCCCAAGAGTCAGAGTCAGTAACTGAGGATTGGTCCAACAGAACCTATGCCTTCGGCTGCCACCCAACTCACATTACACCCGACCCCTATGGCCCCTCCCACATGTGGTGGGTCCATGGGAGGGCAGACCCATGTTTCCTTTTCGGGCTGGGCCCGGCCAGGCTCCATGGGCAGAAGCTCAACCACCAGGTGCTCGCCTTTGAGCCCCTCCCCCAGGCCTGGCTCCAGAGGGGACCCAGTGACCCGCGTCCGGGAGAGGGATACCGTATCCTTGCTTTTTCCATCATAGAGGTCTTCTGAAGCGTACTTTATCTGGACCCTCATCCAGGACCTGTTTGCCTTGGGTGACCCTACCAGGGGCATTATGCCCCCGACATCATAGCTCCTGGGATCATTAGGTCGCGCAAACCCCTCCACCACGATAAGGTGGCGATTCAGGGTTTTTTTTAACTTATTCATTCAAATACGAAAGAGACTTACATGTGTATAATAAGTGATTGTATTTTATAAAAACGATTTTAGCAAGCAAAAACGAGCAAGATTAGACCATCAGAAGGAAGAGGAAGAGAAAGCACAGCGGAGAGATAAAAAGAACAGCCAAGCATCTGTCGCTCGCAAAGAATATTAAGCTTAAGAAGTAAAACAACAAGAATGAGATTTGTACATAGTGTAAATATTGAATATAGACGTTTGTGTAAAAATAAACTGTTCTTCTCAAAGACACAAATTTTAAGAATGGTCCTGTCATCTTGAAAGTTTAGAAGGTAAGATGATTGTATTTTTTGTAATAAATACATATAATCTATTGTATGGCTTTAAAAATACTGTAGGAACATCTAACATAATCTGCAGATTATGTTCTGCATTCTAAAAAAGTGAATTATTCAATAACATTTTAAATATTCCAAGGCTTATTTTAAAATGCGTGCAATACCACCATTTAGTATCTCATTTATCAAACTTTTTCTGCAACCTCCCCCTGTGCCTGCCTTCACCATGCAGTGTTCATGGCAAAGTCATGCGCATTTCATCGTATACAAAAAGTTCAGCTTTTATCATCCATGGCCAATCTCATGCCTGGATTTGGCATTGATTATTTTTTGCTATTTGCCAGCAGGGGGAGTTAGAACAGCTGCGTCTGTTGCTGAGGAGCAGCCAGTCTCTGAGTGAGGAGCAGCTCGCTGATCTTTGCATAGTCATGAATGACTTCAGAGAGTCACTGGCACGGGTCCAACCATCTGCCAAGCGTGAAGGCTTTGCCACTGTGCCGGATGTAACCTGGGATGACATCGGTGCACTGCAAGGGATTCGTGAGGAACTCACTATGGCCATCCTGGTAGGATTCGCTCACTATGAAACATTCAAAAATGCATTAGAATACCACAGTCTATACATAAACACCAATACATTTTTGTTTTATTAATTTCTCCAACATATTATGAACTTTTATATTTGTTCTTCAAGTGAGTGCATTTTTAATACAAATACAAATTTTAATACAAATCTATTTAAAGACTGGTTTATGAACTGAATTTCACTAGATGTGTATTAATTTACTTTAATAATATTTTATATATTTATATATAAAATATTATTAAAGTAAATTAATACACATATATTTTATATATATATATTTATATATATTTTTACATGTTCCTTGGTATAGTGGTCTGGCGAGACCCATGTTACAGTGTCATGACAAAAACCTCTCTTGGACAGAATAAGGATGAAAATTTGAGACTAACTTGACCCCAAAGGGACTCCATGTTGTCTTGTATGCAGGTCAAGCTGGACATTTACAGGACACAGTAGGGCATGGGGTTCTGAATCACGAGTACGAGCCCTGAGAACACGGAACATTCAGCATGTTATGTTTAGTTATCCGTCTATTGTCTCTGGTAGCTTTTCACTGACAAAATACTCAAACTACCAAATACATTTCTAGGGTACGAATATGATCATTGTGCAAGTCATGCACTGTGAATCATGGGAGAATACGGTCAAAATTATCATATGTGAAGGTTTGTTTACTGTATCCAACATTGTGATTTTATCAGAACACTTTATTGTGTGTGTGTGTGTGTGTGTGTGTGTGTGTGTGTGTGTGTGTGTGTGTGTGTGTTTAGGCTCCCGTGCGTCATCCAGAGATGTTTAAAGCTCTGGGTTTGATTGCCCCTGCAGGACTGTTGCTTGCTGGACCTCCAGGCTGTGGAAAGACCCTCCTTGCAAAAGTATAGTGACGTCTCATTTTAGCTTGTTTTGACCACTCGAGGATCAAGTGTGCCTGTGCGTGTCCAGTTAGTATTATCTTTAGAGCAGGGGTGTCCAAACTTTTTTTTTTTCTGATCAGAGGAAACTTTGCATTATTCAAACTTTGATAGAAGGCAGGAAGTGAGAGAAGCTGATATTGACTCTTTAGCGAATCATCACACTGCATTTCAATCAGTTCTAACTGCAGACCCTCTTCCTCTTCTGCATTCACGAGGAAGGACGTTGAGAAAAGCTTGATTTGTTTTTCAATGACAGAAAAATCTTGGAACAAACATATTTCTCTTTGGAAAAGCAGGCTTGATTTCAGACAGCGTGGGGAAGTGCTCAGCATTGAAGCAGAAGTTGTGTCTCAAACAGGTGGCACTTTACACAGAAAGCGTTCATGTGCGCATACAGATGTGGCACCAGCTGTTCTTTACCCTGTGGCATCTGTGCTCTCATCGTATTCTATCAAGTAAAACTCAAAAGCACAAGCTTTGTCTCTCAACTGAAGCTTCAGGTTGGCTGACAAGTCCTCGATTTTTTTTTTTTTTTTTTGTGCCGTTGTAGTTCTTGATAAACTCACGTTGTGAAATTGTATACTTTTTCTGGGCACATTATTTCTGTGACTTTGACGAGGCACTGCTTTATGAAATCGCCATCTGTAAACGGTTTGCCGTGCTGGGCGATAAGTTTCGTGACTTCATAGCTTGCTGTTGTGGCTTTTTCCCCGTATTTTGCTAGCACGGAAAAAAAAAAAAACTGTTGTTGAGCTTGCAGACTCGCTGTCAATTTGCTTGACTTTCTGTGTTTGTTTGGCATCGGTATTCAATGCGTAGCTCTCATGTTCGGTCACATTGTGATTTCAACATTATACTCTTTCATCACAATAACAGCTTCATTGCCAATCGAACAGACACACTTCCCGTTGATTTCTTTGAATAAATATTCATTTTCCCACTGTGTTTGTAATCTACACTCACTTTCTATTTTGCGTTTCTTTGGTGCTTCCATTTTCTGATGACTTGTGATAAAGTTTTTCTTCATCTTAATTGTGTAATTATGTTAAGTGGAGAAACACCGGTTATGCGACTGACTTCACCTAGTGTTGAAATTGAGAAGTGCTACAGAGTTCAGCTCAAGCTTCTTGCGTGGGCCATTATTCAAGTTATACGAGTATTTTGTGCTAATCATATTCAATTGAATTTTCATAATTTGCTATGGACCAATGAAAACCGGACTGCTGTTGGCCTGCAGGCCTTAGTTTGGACACCCCTGCTTTAGAGATTTGTCCTCTAACTAATAAATTACTATATTTCTTTAAAGCCCTAATCAGGGTTTACATGGTTTATAATTTGGCAGCCTCACAGTTTAAACACTAACCTTCTGTATTTATTCCAGGCTGTTGCTAATGAGTCTGGATTAAACTTTATATCTGTGAAGGGCCCCGAGCTGCTGAATATGGTGAGTCCTACAGACACTCAAGGGACATGCATTCCAGTTTAAAGTGCCCGTGCTTTCAGAAGCAGACTTTTTAAATGATTAATCATCAGAATTCTTGGTTATTGGTTTGAGCAAAAGATGATTTTCAAAATACAATAATCCCTCGCTACTTCGTGCTTCAATTCATGCAGCTTCGGTGCATCGCATTTTTTTTTTTTTTTTTTTTTTTTTAATATATTTATTGAATTAAAAAATAAGGAAATCAAGAAAGAATAGGGGGGGGGTTAAGGAAAATGCTGCAAAACAAGGCCAATTATGCAAAAATCTCCAAACAAACACGTATAAAAGAACAATCTAAACCCCCCATCAAAACTACTTACATGTTTTGTGAGGTGCGCATCTGTGTGCATGCACGTCTGTATGTGTGTGTATTTATATTTTATTTACATCTTATGGATTATTTTTGAATGGTTAATTGTTATTATAAGCATTTATAGCATTGAATATGTATTTATTGATATTATATACACCAGTGTTTCCCAACCTTTTTGAGCCAAGGCACACCTTTTACATTAGAAAAATCACGAGGCACACCACGAAACAAAAATGATACTGCCCTCTAGCAGAACAGCACTGTTACTACACGTTAAGTGAAATCGGTTAATCTTCCGCGGCACACCTGATGATTTCTCACGGCACACTAATGTGCTGTGGAACAGGGGTTGGGAAACACTGATATACACACATACATATACGTATACAATGGTTGGAGAAAAGTGTCCGGTGCGATGTGTGATAGGAAGGTATCGGCAAGAATGAAAGAAAACGTGTGCAAGACGGTGTTGAGGCCAGTGATGTTGTTTGGTTTAGAAACAGTGGCCCTGGTGAAAAGACAGGAGGCAGAGCTGGAGGTAGCAGAGATGAAAATGTTGAGGTTCTCTTTGGGAGTAACGAGGATGAATAAGATCAGGAATGAGCACATCAGAGGGACAGCACATGTAAGATGTTTTGGAGACAAAGTCAGAGAGGCTAGATTGAGATGGTTTGGGCATGTACAGAGGAGGGATAGTGAGTATATTGGTAGTAGGATGCTGAGGTTGGAACGACCAGGCAAAAGGCCTAGAGGAAGACCAAAGAGATGATTTCTGGATGTGGTTAAGGAGGACATGAAGGTAGTTGGTGTAAGAGAAGAGGATGCAGAGGATAGGGTGAGATGGAGGCAGATGATTCGCTGTGGTGACCCCTGAAGGGAACAGCTGAAAGGAAAAGAAGAATACATGTACGTATATGCCGGGGGTGGGGTGGGGATCCTACTTCGCAGAATTTGGCGGTGGCAGGGGGATCTCGCTTATCCAACCTTCCAATCTTTCAAGTGAGCAGGTGCGCACTTGCTCACTTGAAAGATCGGAAGTCCGGATAAGCCGCGCTTCTTCTCACAAGCTCTGTGTCTCACTTGCGACAAACGCCTCACATTCAAAGGGGAAGGACTTAAGCAGCGCGTTTTAATTGAGGTGAGTGTGCGGTTTGTGTTTATAGGGAGTAGATGAGAGGACTTAATTCAGTTGTGAGCTGCATTCAGCCCGAGCAGCTCAGCCAAGCCTCTCAGCCAGAGCGGGGAGAAAACAGACACACACAAACATTTTAAACATTATCTTAGGGACTGTACTGTAATAATAATTGAAAAAAAGACTTTAATACTACAGCTTTACAACAGTTCAGATGATTATTCCTCTTCAGAGGAAACTGTCGTTTCTTCAGGAGAAAGTCTTATTTCTTCAAAAGAGACATCCAACATAATTACCTTTTTCTGGTGCTTAGCCAGCGTTTAATTGTCCCGCTAACTAACTGTTTACTCTCCGCTTCTGCTGAGGGGCGTGGCTGAGCTGTTCGGTGGCTGACACCTGAATTCACTATTCTCATCTACTCCCAATAAACAAAAGCACGCTCACCTCTGTGCCAGAGGATTAACTCACATCACATCACCGCTTCTTTGGTTTGTAACGCTTTCTAACTCTCTCACTCTAAAACTCTGTTTTCTACTCGCTCTGGCTGAGGGGCGTGGCTGAGCTGCTCGGACTTAATGCAGTTCATACCTGAATTCAGTCATCTCATGCCTAATGCAATACTTTCCTCTAGTGGGCATTTTTGAAAACTACAGTGCTGTATGTTTCAAAGAGAATGCATTTAAAGGTGTTTTTATATGTATGCTGTATAATGTTTATATTTTATTATCAATAAATGTCATAGTAAATGGTGTAAGAGAAGAAGATGCAAAGGATAGGGTGAGATGGAGGCAAATGATTCGCTGTGGCGACCCCTGAAGGGAAAAGCCGAAAGGAAAAGAAGAAATATCATAGTAAAAAAATTTAGTTTTTCTTAATCGTTACTACATTTTACTACATTAATACTGAATTAATGGGTAAGAGTGTCTATAGAATGTGTTTCAGAAGCATATTTTAGTGCATGTAATAGGGGATTTAGCTCAGTTGGTAGAGCGTCCGCTTTATCCTCCGGAAGGTCGGAGTTCGAATCCGGCCACGTCATACCATAAGACGTTAAAATTTGGGAGTTGTTGCTTCCTGCTTGGTGCCCAGCATCAAAAGGATAGAACAACACAATAACTGGCGCCGTACAGTGTCGACGGCAGGGGGCGCCGGGGAGCGCTTTGAGCATGCTATTCAGTGTGGATGGAGTGCTATATAAATCTAATACAATACAATACAATAATAGATACATAGTATTTTACTTCCGGCTGCTGATTCGCGTATGTAACGTGATACATGGGGTTTTACTTCCGGGTACAGAACTCTTGGATTATCTGGATTCGCGTTAGAGGCTGGAACCGAACCCCCGCGAATAACGAGGGCCTACTGTATTCACATTCGGGTCAATTTGGTTACTGTTAAGGCACACAGCGAGAGAGAATGATGGAGAGAGTTGTGCTGTAATGACAAGTCACAGTACACAAGCATATACAGTTGGCCCTCTTCTTACGAAATCCCCAGAATACGAAAAATTCAGTATACGAAAAACATTTTCCTAAATTTTTTTCCTCTGTATACGAAACAAGTTCTTACAAAAGCGCCAATCGTGCCATTCAAACATTAAAACGCACCATTCAAACAATGCGCGAGTTGCTCTCTCATTTGCTGCCTCCCATTGGCCAGGAGGGAGCTGAATCTTCATTGTACTGTACCTATAATGCTTGTTTGTCAAATGCGTAAAAGAGACTTGTACTGTTGGTTCGTGAGTTTTTTTGAAAGTGCTCATTGCAGCTTATTTTTCGTTTTTTAAGTTTAATTCAGTAAATGTTTAATAAATGTGGCGCGCTCCGCCGTATGTGGGCAAAACGCGGCTCATCCGGACCTCCGATCCCTCAAGCAAACAGGTGACTGTTGAGTACTAAACAAGTATTCAAAGCGCACTTACCTGCGTGACAGATCGGAGGTCCGGACTCAACATTCACTTGTTTGCTTGAGGGATCAGAGGTCCAGATGAGCTGCGCCCCATCTCAAAAGCATTTGGCGGAGCGCGCCACAAATGTTTAATAATGAATGTAAAAATGAATAAAAAATGTTTAATAATGGTTCAATTAATAAATATGTTAATAAAATGGTTTAATATGTTGATAAAATGTTTAAATGGTTTAACAAATAATTTTCTTTTACTTTTAACACACATTTCATACAAAATTGGTATACTTTTAATTTTTAAAGGGTTTATGGGGTAGTATTGGGAGCCTTGTCACGAATCACACGTTTTACATGTAAAATGTGCCTCTATTTACGAAAAATCCAGATTCCAAAAAAGGTGCTGGAACGGATTAATTTCGTATATTACTCCTTCCTTACTGGCTCTGGTGTCTTTGTGAAAGGTTTCAGACTTTACCTAGGTTCTGACATGCTATAGATAAATTAAAAAGTGTATATATTTAATATATTTATTATTTGTCTATAAACTGTATTTATATAATTTTCACCACTTATTAATAACTCAGGTTTTTTGTTTTTGTTTGTTTTACTGTTCTGCAGTACGTTGGTGAAAGTGAGCGGGCTGTTCGCCAGGTGTTCCAGAGAGGACGAAACTCGGCACCATGTGTCATCTTTTTTGACGAGATCGATGCCCTTTGTCCCCGACGATCCGGCCATGAAGTAGGAAGGGCAATATATACCTGTAGACTATCACGAACATGTGTATTCTTACTGTTTAGTATGAATGGTAATTTCATGTCAATAAGCCAAACCTGGTGGTAATCTGATTAGGTGGAGGGTGTATGGGGAGTGGTTCTTTCCTGACAGTTACATGTACACTATCTAGTAGTGTAGTAGTGCATATCAGTGAGCTTATGTAGCATGCACATGCAGATAATTCTTTCATTCTGTGGTGTTACACTGTCTTACGATACAGTGTAGGCATGTGGTTTGGTTAGCTGGCTTCAGGTGTCATGGAAAGCTGGCAGGGGTTTGGGAACCCGGTGTTCAAGAAAATAGGGGCAAGATTGCCAGTATGTCAGTGGCTGGTATGCTGAACGTTTAAAAGGAAAAATGAGCAGTGCTTAGATTTTTGTTCAGCCATATGCATATTTCCACTTTCCACCAATCCACAGTATTTCCCTGAGCTTTAATGTTTCCCTGAGATTTCCTTTAGCTGAACAAGCAATATTCTTGTTCAAATAACATCTCTCAGATGTCGAATGGTAAATGTTTATTTCCACTCAAATGCAAGTCAAATAGCTTTAATTGTCTTTTATTATATTCTTGAATTATTTAGGGACCTCCTTAATTCTACTAGGAATGCGGCGAGACTGGAGCCTACCTATGTTACAACATGTAACCATGTAAAGTCAAAGACAGTCATCGATATCAATCAGTAATGGGTGCAGCATAATTTCTACTGATACAAATTGGGGGCTTATGGAGTTAAACCTCTCAACTTTCAGGTGGCTCAGTTGAGGCAACTAACAATGGGAGCGAAGGGATACCAGTGACTGACAGATGACGGCAACATTAAGTTTCCACCAACCTTGAAACTTGATCTTGCACTAGAACATGATTATTTATAGTAGCAGGATTTAAGATTAAGATTTATTTCAGGCAAGTGTTAAACAGTAATTTTAATTTCATTAATAAAATCATATAAGTGCAAGATCAGATCAAAGTTTGATAGGAACAATCAGTTATATCGCCAGTCATTGAGCTTAGTAGATAGATGACACTTCAGTTAACAATTCAGAGAGATTCACACATGCTTAAACAAAGTGTTACTCAGTAAATTAGAAGAACTTAAACGTGGGTGAATGATCACTATTAAAGCAGAGTTTTGTTCATATGCATCATCTAGAAGTTTATGTTTGGTTATGTAAGAACCTATCAAATTACTGCTTGTAGTAGGCAATCCTAGGCAATCAGAGCACTTTGTGTGTCCCAGTGATAGAGTTAAATTTTTTGGATGATGAGCAAATGACGTCTTGTGTCTACACCACTTAAACATTTTGAGACATACTTTTTTCTTTCTTTTTTTTTTTTATTAAGAAGGGAACCTTACTTTTAGAAACATTTTAGAAAATACATGCAAATTTTTAAACTATCTGTATGTTGTTGTGGCTGTTGATTGAAAACATTATTTTTTTTTCATTTAAGTTTGATATTTATAGTGCTTTTTGCAACTGATATTGTGGTAGAGTAACTTTATATAGTAAAAACAAATTTGATAATGAATTTATGTATTTTTCTATAAACCCAACACTTCCCCAATTAGCAAGCGCATGCCAACGATGGCAAGGAATACCTCCCTCCAATGATACCAGGATGAAAACTTGAGAGGAACCATACTCAAACATGAAACCTATCCTCATTTAGATGAAATCAGATAAAAATACAGACCGTGTAGCAGAATTATCTCGTAAGAAAGTTATCTTATAACTGTAATGGGAATTGTAGTCCTAAATCATTTCAGTAAGAGTTTATCACCACCAACAGTGAAAAATCATCTTCACAGTTCCTGAGTGAATATTCAGTTCCATATGGAACGTAAGTAAGTGAGGGGGTTCCAAGATGAGAACTCCAACCAGTAGTAGCACATCAGGATGGGTCGTAGGATTCAGAAAGCAGAAGAATCAGGATCACTGGTATCTCCGAAGTAGCATGTGTACCTCAGCAAAAACACAGGGTGTGGGTAATTAGGTAAGCTCAGAACAGTGTCATGGTTAAAAAAAAAAAAAAAAAAAGAAGAGTTTATTAGTGCTGCCTGCAAACAGAGACTCCAGCATGACTGACTATGACAGCATGACCAAAAAGAGAGAATCGGAAGGAAGACAGAGGGCCCCTGAGACATGGGGCAGTCAGTGTCACTCCACTCTTTATTGAGGATGCTCAAACTGATGTGATCAGCCAGTTGTGATTGCACGTATTTTGTTTCAGTCTGGAGCGAGCGTACGTGTGGTGAACCAGTTGCTGACTGAGATGGACGGGTTGGAGACACGCCGCCAGGTTTTCATCATGGCTGCCACCAACCGGCCAGGTGAATAGAGCCAGCAAAACGTTTCACACTCATCTGTGTCTTTTGCAACCTTGCCTAACTTTGTCTGTTGTGATTCAGATATCATTGATCCAGCAGTTCTTCGACCTGGCCGATTAGACAAAACACTGTATGTGGGTTTGCCTCCACCAGAAGACCGCCACGCCATATTACTGACCATTACAAAGGTGAATTTAATTGTTTATGACTGCTGTACTAAATATTCAAACATGACATTGGAAATAATCTGTGGATTATTCCCCAAAGGGAGGAACTAAGCCCCGTCTGGAGTCGGATGTGGATTTGGAGGAAATTGCGTGTGACGAACGGTGTGACTGTTTCACGTGAGTATTACAGTCGAACGGATTAAATAGTTTATTATATCATCATCATCATCATCATCATCATCTTCTTCCGCTTAGTCCAGGGTCGGGTTGCGGGGGCAGCAACCTTAGCAAAGAGGTCCAGACATCCCTCTCCCGAGCTACTTCCTCCAACTCTCCCCGGGGGACACCGAGGCGGTCCCAGACAAGCCGAGAGACATAGTCCCTCCAGCGTGTTCTAGGTCGACCTCGGGGTCTCTTCCCGGTTGGACATGCCCGAAACACCACACCAGGGAGGCGTCCGGGGGGCATTCTGACCAGATGCCCGAGCCACCTCAACTGGCCCCTCTCAATGCGGAGGAGCAGCGGATCTACTCCAAGCTCTCCCCGGATGGCGGAGCTTCTCACCCTATCTCTTAGGGAGAACCCGCCACCCGGCGAAGGAAGCTCATTTCAGCCGCTTGTATCCGTGATCTTGTTCTTTCGGTCATTACCCAAAGCTCGTGACCATAGGTGAGGGTCGGAACATAGATCGACTGGTAAATTGAGAGCTTCGCCTTGCGGCTCAGCTCCTTTTTCACCACGACGGACCGGTACAGGCACCGCTTAACAGCAGAGGCTGCAGCGATCCGTCTGTCGATCTCTCGCTCCATCCTTCCCTCACTCGTAAACAAGACCCCAAGATACTTAAACTCCTCCACTTGGGGCAGGACCTCATTCCCGACCCGGAGGGTGCATTCCACCATTGTCCGACTGAGAACCATGGCCTCGGACTTGGAGGTACTGATCTTCATCCCGGCTGCTTCGCACTCAGCCGCGAATCGCTCCAATGAGAGCTGGAGGGCCCGACTTGATGAAGCCAAAAGGACAACATCATCCGCAAAAAGCAGAGACGATATCCGATGGCCACCAAACCAGAACCCCTCATCGCCTCGACTGCGCCTAGAAATTCTGTCCATAAAAATTATGAACAGAATCGGTGACAAAGGACAGCCTTGGCGGACTCCAACTCCCACTGGAAACGAATCCGACTTGCTGTTACCAATACGGACCAAACTCTGGCTCCGGTGATACAGCGACCGAATAGCTCGTAGCAACGGATCCGGAACGCCGTATTCTCGGAGCACGCCCCACAAGATTTTTCGAGGGACACGGTCGAAAGCCTTCTCCAAATCCACAAAGCACATGTGGATAGATTGGGCAAACTCCCATGCCCCCTCCAGAATCCTGTGGAGCGTATAGAGTTGGTCAAGAGTGCTGCGGCCAGGACGAAAACCACATTGTTCCTCCTGAATCCGAGGTTCGACTATCGGTCGGATCCTCCTCTCTAGTACCCCTGCATAGACTTTCGCAGGTAGGCTGAGGAGTGTAATTCCCCGATAATTGGAACACACCCTCCGGTCCCCCTTCTTAAAAATTGGGACCACCACCCCAGTTTGCCAATCCAGAGGTACAGCCCCCGATGACCACGCGATGTTGCAGAGACGTGTCAACCAAGACAGTCCTACAACATCCAGAGCCCTGAGATATTCCGGGCGGATCTCGTCCAACCCCGGAGCTAGACCACCGAGGAGCTTTTTAACAACCTCAGTGACCTGCACTCCAGTGATGGGCGGACCCTCACCCGAACCCCCAGGGTCTTCCTCTTCCACGGAGGGCGTGTTGGTGGGATTGAGAAGGTCCTCAAAGTATTCCCTCCACCTCTCAACAACATCCCCAGTCAAGGTAAGCAGCTCCCCACCTCCACTGTAAACAGTGTTTGTGAAGAACTGCTTCCCCCTCCTGAGGCGTCGGATGGTGGCCCAGAACCTTTTTGAGGCCAACCGATAATCACTCTCCAGGCCCTCACCGAACTCCTCCCACGCCCAAGATTTTGCATCTGCGACAGCCTCGGCTGCAGCACGTTTGGCCTGCCGGTACCCGTTTGCTGCCTCAGGAGTCCCACAGGCTAATAAAACCCGATAGGTCTCCTTCTTCAGCTGGACGGCCCCTTCACCGCAGGTGTCCACCACCGGTTCGGGATTACCGCCACGACAAGCACCGGCGACCTTACGGCCACAGCTATGGGCTGCCGCCTCAGCAATGGAGGCACGAAACATGGCCCATTCGATTCCATGTCCCCGCCTCCTCCGAACGTGGTTGTAGCTCTGCCGGAGGTGGGAGTTAAAGGCCTCTTGGACAGGCCGCCCCGCCAAACGTTCCCAGCAGACCCTGATTACACGCTTGGCCCTGCCAGGTCTGGAAGGCAACCTCCCACACCACCGAAGCCAACTCACCACCAGGTAGTGATCGGTAGACAGCTCAGCTCCTCTCTTCACCCGAGTGTCCAGAACATATGGTCGCAAGTCCGATGACACGACTACAAAGTCAATCATCAAACTGCGACCTAGGTTGTCCTGGTGCCAAGTGCACTTATGGACACCCTTATGTTCGAACATGGTGTTCGTGATAGACAAACTATGACGAGCACAGAAGTCCAACAACGACACACCATTCGGATTCAGACTGGAGAGGCCGTACCTACCCATCACACCCTTCCAGGTCACACTATCGTTGCCCACATGGGCGTTGAGGTCTCCCAAGACAACGAGCGAGTCTCCCGAGGGAGCGTTCTCCAACACCCCCCCCAAAGACTCCAAAAAGGGTGGGTACTCTGAACTGTCATTTGGTGCATAAGCACAAATAACAGTCAGGACCCGTCCTCCCACCCGAAGACGGAGGGAAGCTACCCTTTCGTCAACCGGGGAGAACCCCAACATTTGGGCACCGAGACGGGGGGCAACAAGAATACCCACACCGGCTCGCCGCCTCTCCCCATGAGCAACTCCAGAATAGAAGAAGGTCCAGCCTCTTTCGAGATGGATGGTTCCAGAGCCCAAGCTATGCGTTGAGGTGAGCCCGACTATATCTAGTCGGTATCTCTCCACATCACGCACCAAATCTGGCTCCTTTCCCGCCAGAGAGGTGACATTCCATGTCCCGAAGGTCAGAGTAAGTAGCCGAGGATCAGTCCGACAGAACCCATGCCTTTGGCTGCCACCCAACTCACACTGCACCCGACCCCTAAAACTCCTCCCACGGGTGGTGGGTCCATGGGAGGGCGGACCCATGTCTCCTTTTCGGGCTGGGCCCGGCCAGGCTCCATGGGCATAAGCCCGACCACCAGGCGCTCGCCTTCGAGCCCCTCCCCTGGGCCTGGCTCCAGGAGGGAACCCCGGTGACCCGCGTCCGGGCAAGGGAGACTGATTCCTGTGTTGTCTCGTGTCTTCGGGGTTTGTTTTGAATCGCACTTTGTCTGGACCTTCACCCCGGACCTGTTTGCCTTGGGTGACCCTACCAGGGGCATTTGCCCCCGACAACATAGCTCCTAGGATCATTAGGTCACGCAAACCCCTCCACCACGATAAGGTGGCGATTCAAGGAGGGGTAGTTTATTATACATTATTATTTTCTTCTTTAAATAATTTCACTATATTTATTGAACATAAAATGTTTCATGTTCGTGTTTGTTATGGAACTTTATTTACCTGTTGGATGTTTTTTTTTTTTGCAGCTCTTAAATTTTATTGTTATAGATTACAACTCAAATTGTTTTATTGAGTTTACTGGCATGTGCTGAATACTGTAGTTTAAGACGTATCATGATGTTTGCCCCCCTCTATCTTCCTCTACATGTGTGCATGCAGTGGAGCAGACTTGTCTGCACTAGTTCGAGAAGCTTCAGTTAGTGCTTTAAGAGCCCATCTTAACCCACCACAAACAGGTAAACACACCAGAATGCCACACAAAAATATGGGGGGAACCCCCCCCCCCCACAAACTAAAATAATTAGTAATGAGTAAGACTGTCTATAGAATGGGTTTAAGAAGCATATTTTAGCACGTTATATTATACATATAGGGTTTTAAAGCCGCATCAATAATTTGCGGATTTTCAGGATCCCCAGGTGGGGGCGGAATGCAGCCTCTTCAAATAACGGGGGCTTTCTATAGTCCACATTTTAAGAATGTTTGTATTACTACATATATTAATTTACAGTATGTTAAAATTATTGTATTTCACTCTTTGAAAGTCAGAAACAGTATTTCTTGTTGTATTTTACTCTTTTAACACAACTTGAAAAGGAAAATTTGTTCCTTGAAAAGTGCTTGAATGACCTTTGGCCCAATTTTTGGGAACCATTTTTAGTATTTCATAACAAGTATGATCTTAATTTATGGCAGCAACACATCTCAAAAATGTTGGGAGAGAGCAACAAAAGGCTGGAAAAGTAAGTGGTGAGACAGTTGGGCTTCAAGCCCCAGTATCACCAATATGCCTTTGTTGGGCCCTTGACCAACAACCCTTAACTCATAACCCTCAACTGCTCAGTTGTATTAAGTTGCTCTGGAAAAGGGCGTTGGTCAAAAATGCCATATATGTTAAAATTAGGCAGCATAATTGAGTCTCGGCGTGGGTTCACTTTGGGAATCTTTCTTTGACGCAGGGCACACGGTCTCCTCTTACTCTGGTCAAGAGATCCGGGTCAGCAGGCAGAATTTTGAAGAGGCTTTCAAGAAAGTGCGACCGTCCGTGTCCAAAAAGGTGAGCATACTGCGTGTACAAGAGCATCACAGACTGTCATACCAACATCTAGCAGTTGAAATCAAGCGCTCTCGACACAGTTTTGGGACTTCATGGTCACATAACGAATTTTCAGAAGAAGAAAAGGAAACGTTACACACACGAGTCCAGTCCATACCGGTTTCTATGAGTTGTCTGCATTTTAGTTTGCTCACCATGTTTATCCACCATTATGTGCATTACTCGAACTCGATATCAGGTTTTGTGGGATGGACCCAGGTGCACTAACAAAACACTCTTCAAACACATCGTTGTGACGTGTACAGTGATTGTTTGCCCCGTTCCCAGGACTACGTGCTCCAAAAAGTCACATTTCACACTCTACTCCATCAGGAGTGGTGTTACGCATTTGTATTTGTTTGATTGCAGTTGTTTTTCATGTAATTTGCTTTGATGAAGTAAAACTAGTTTTTCTCATTTGTGACTCTATAAAAATAACTTGGTTGTGGACTTGGAATTTGTGTAGCAGATGATGTTGACGTCACATTATTTCTAATTCTTGGTTAAAAAAAGCAGTTTATTATTCTCACCCTCTGGGTGTTTCATGACAGTGAAGAATCAACTACAGGTATACCTTGGCTTAAGTCGTTTCGAGTTAAGTTGTTCTCGATTATACATCAGTTTTCAAAAAAGTATAGAAAAGTAATAAAATAGATCTTATTTGTTATGGTTTGTGCTGGCTGGAGGCATTAACTCCCTCTTCATTCATTGCAACTGCTGGCGAGGGGCGTGGCTGCTACCTGCAGGCGAGGTCCAGAGAGCGCACCCGTTTCCATTCAGCCATCAGCAATCAGCGAGCTATAAATAGGAGCGGCGCGCTTCCCTCCGACGTCAGAAGATTGTCTGTTTAGTCTAGACAAGTAAATTTGGCGTAGCCTAGCCTAGGCTAGCATAGAGACAAGCCAATTCGATTTAAGTCTTTTTTCGACTTAAGTCGTCTCTCCTGGAACCAATTAACGACGTAGGGTGAGGTATACCTGTATTATGTTGTACTTATTACATAACTTTCAAACACAGTAAAAGCCTGATGGAGTATTTGTTCCTACTTTGCTTTATTCAATACAGGACCAGCTGATGTACGAGAGACTGCGAGACTCCCTCACCAAATAATCCACATTCAAGTATGGCAGTCAAGCTGAGGGAGAGTACTGTCGTGGACACCATCTGTCTTTGTTGCCATACTATCCTTTTTGGGGGTTTTTTGTATGTAATGTTGAATGTACAATTAAAATGGTCTATTTGTAATTATACAAGATTTCCTTTTAACTTGAAATGGCAGCTTCATTTTCTCAATGATTATTGTACGCGCGTGTATCGAGCATCCACCATCAAGTCCATATAAGTTAGTTTTTACTGTAGAAACAATAGCGGCGACCAGAAAGCTTTTCACTTTGATGCCAAGACTACTTCATCTCACGCCTTTCGATGCAGAGGGTCAGCAACTCTACCCAGATTTCCTCCCAGATGTGGGAGTCGCTCACCCCGTCTTTAAGGCCAACGCTGTATAACCAAAGACAGAAGAGATATGTCCGCATCCTTGTCACAAAGACAAACTCGTTTGCAGTCTGTGTTTGACTCCACCAGGGCTGCTCGCTGTCACCCATCCGGTTTGTGAGTTTAAGGGACCGGAACTCAAGATGTAGTCACAGAGAGGAGATTCCATCACAGCTTTTTCAGCATGCAGTGAACTGAAGGGTTCGCAGCAGTGTGTGAAGGGGCCGGTACGAGTCCGCTTCCTTAAATTTGAGGCCATGGTTCTCAACCCAAAAAAGAGGATTGTGTCCTCTGTGTCAGGGATGAGTCTCAAGTGGAGGAGTTTAAGTGTCTCAGGTGGAACAGAGCAGGAGATGGACAGGCGAATCGGTGCTGCATCAGCAGTAATGTCCGTGCTACACTGATCCATTATGGTAAAGAGGGAACTGAACAGAAAGGCAAAGCTTTTAATTTCCTGGTCCATTAACGTTCTAAGTGTGACCTACAGAAGAACGAGATCACGACTGAAATCCGTTTCCCATTAAAATGTCTTTAAGTCCAGAATTACGCATCAGTTCAACCACTCCGTTTAAAAACCTGTTGCTGAATCAACACAAATATGATTCGGTGACCAGGGGGACAGGATCCCCAAATGCTCCTATTGTACTCCGAATGAATATGTATGATGTCTCTAAGATTTTAAAAGGAACTTGGACAGATTCGCACCTTGAGTGCACACAGGGTGATGAGCACTGGACGCTGGATCCCGTTACCTGCTGCTAGAAACCAGGCTGTTGTGTAAAGTGGCGTCGGGTTACTGCTCATGTATTAAAACGACATTAAGTTCCTGATCATTTCTTTTTTACGTTTTATACGTGGAGTTTAGGGCAGTGGTGGTATAGGGTGCTAGATCGCTGATCCAAAGGTTGGGGGTTCGAGTCCCACTCTCCACAAGGTTGTCACTGCCCATGTGCAACTAACTATGTTATCAAAGGCCGGCCATGTCTCTCGCTGTCTATGGTGTGAGGTTCATGTAAAAGAACCATTGCTGACTTTCAAGAAAAGTAGCTGCATAGCCGTCAGTGTGTTTCCGCCCTGCGATGGCCTGGCGAGCTGTCCAGGGTGTACTCTGCCCTCGCACGTAGTCGGTTGGGATGGGCACCAGCCTCCCAGCTACTCTAATTAGGAATAAGCGGTTACAGGAAATGAACTGAACGTGGAGTTTAAAAGTTTAGAAAAAGAAATGACATTGTTGAAATGATGAGGAATAAATAATACATTCAGTAAAAAGTTAAAATATGCAGTGATGCATCCTGGGAAGTTCCTAGTGTACTGTACTCAAAAAGCTGGAGTGTAAAAACCTAATGCAGGTGGAATGATTCCATTTTCATTACTATTCGAAATGATTCAGATAAAATTACTATTCGACTACAATTCTCCCTCAAATACACACCAATTGTGGTACTGAAGGGGTTAATCAGTAGGACGTTTGCACACATCTGAGGCTCAATGTTTTTGTTTTTTGTTTTTTTTGGTAACGAAAATCCGTTCACTCCAACTTGAGGTCTCCCTTCAGCTTCCTCTTGATACGCGAGTATGGACTCCGCTCGTCATCCATGATGAAATTGTAGATGACTTTCAACCAGGAAGTGTAACCGCGCAAATCATCATTATACTCTGCTGCCTTTTTCTTATCCTGTTTGGGAGAAAAATTATTTAAAATACAAACCAAACAAACATCAACATAAAAAACCCGATAAAAATCACGAGAAGCAAATCTATCATAATAATAGCAGAAGTTAAATCACTAAAAACTGCACACTTTGGGTAGTGGTGGCCTGGTATAGGGTGCTGGCTCACTGATCCAAAGGTTGGGGAGTCGAGTCCCACTCTCCCTAAGGTTGTCACTGTCCCCTCCAGTGTGGCTAACTGGGTTATCAAAGGCTGGCCATGTCTATCATCACTGTCTATGATGTGAGGTTCATGTAAAAGAACCATTGCTGACTCTTGACAAGAGTAGCTGCAAAGCCGTCAGCGTGTTTCCGCCCTGTGATGGCCTGGCAAGCTGTCCAGGGTGTACTCTGCACTCGGTTGGAGTCGGCTGCGATGGGCACCAGACTCCCCGCGACCCTAATTAGGATTAAGCGGTTACAGATGAACAGTGTACATAAGTACTTAGGCTCAACAATCCAGAGCAATGGAGAGTGTGGAAAAGAGGTGAAGAAGCGCGTGCAGGCAGGTTGGAATGGATGGAGAAAAGTGTCCGTTGTGATGTGTGATAGGAGGGTATCGACAAGAATAAAGGGAAAAGTGTATAAGACGGT
This sequence comes from Plotosus lineatus, assembly GCA_024760905.1. Classification (NCBI taxonomy): domain Eukaryota; kingdom Metazoa; phylum Chordata; class Actinopteri; order Siluriformes; family Plotosidae; genus Plotosus; species Plotosus lineatus. The sequence goes on from CM045746.1 coordinate 16,251,984, forward strand.
GATGAGGCCAGCGATGTTGTATGGTTTAGAAACAGTGGCCCTGGGGAAAAGACAGGAGGCAGAGCTGGAGGTAGCAGAGATGAAAATGTTGAGGTTCTCTTTGGGAGTAACGAGGATGGATAGGATCAGGAATGAGTACATCAGAGGGACAGCACATGTTAGATGTTTTGGAGACAAAGTCAGAGAGGCTAGATTGAGATGGTTTGGACATGTACAGAGGAGGGATAGTGAGTATATTGGTCGTAGGATGCTGAGGTTGGAACTACCAGGCAAAAGGCCCAGAGGAAGACCAAAGAGACGATTCATGGATGCGGTGAAGGAGGACATGAAGGTCGTTGGAGTAAGAGTAGAAGATGCAGAGGATAGGGAGAGATGGAGGTAGATCATTTGCTGTGGCGACCCCTGAAGGGAACAGCCGAAAGGAAAAGAAGATGATGAACAGTGTACACTTTTAAAGTGACTTATTACTGAGTGACGAGCAGCAAAGAAAAATGTACTTTACCTGACGTATAGTAAGTTTTTTAATAGTTTCGTTATTTAAAATTTTTTATTGAATTTAGTTCTTTTCTCTTTTTTTTTTTGTCTATATGAGATTCTTATATGGATATATTTCATAACCATATTTATTCATAAACAGCTCCACACATCAGTGTTAACACTCCACCAGACTGACTGGGTGAGCAGCGTGCCGCTGTGCTTCCGCATTACGTACTTACCCAGGCGGAAGAAAAAGTAGTTCCCACCAACTGCGTGTCCTATTGCCAAGATCGCAATACTTTAGTGACTACAGTGTATTCCTGTTAATTATACACTACATTGAACATTATATACACCTGTTAATTATACACCTCAAGTGACTCAACAGAAGTATCGATATTTTGGTTTGAGAATCGATTTTAGAGCACAGAACTAGTATCGGAGGATATTTCAGTATCAATTCGCACATCACTACTCTGGAAAAAGTAAATCTAAGAATATGTAATTGTAATATCATTACACCTATTTAAAAAGTTTGTCTTTTGACATGAATATATAAGGTTGTGAAGTTGTCGTTTTGATTTTTCCTTAACAAGATGTATATCAGTGACTCAACAAATCTTACGCAGAACTAACACAACATACAATTTACTCGTAATTACTCCGCTTCTCCTGCACCCTGTGTGGTGCATTCTGGGTACTTTGCATCAAGTTCTTCTGGGTACTGAAAGTTCGAGAAAGCAGGAAACTGAACTTTGAGGGAAGAATTATGTTTCGTGATTTAGTTGGATAATTACTACAGTCTTTCAGACTTCATATTGCTGTAGTAATGAATAAGTAAAATAACCGGAGGCTCTTGATCTGATTTGGTTTCAAGACTTGTTGTGTTCATGTTAGCAAGTTGTTTGAAAATGGTTGCTAATTGGAAGCTGCTATTTGTGAGTGACTGTAATTTAAAGTAACGTAGCACCAAATGGCTCGGACCATAAGACGCACCGGATCATAAGGCGCACAAGCAACGAGCGGCTCAAGGCCACACATGAGGTGCACCAGATTATAAGGCGCACCAAGCGAAACAAAAGTCAGATAAGTCAAACGTGATTCAACTCTCACAATAACTCTCAACAGTTTTCAGTTATAACAATATAAAATATAAAATAATACACTTCACAATAACTCAACATTGTTCAGCTGTAACAATATAAAACAAACTCACTTTTTCAGTTCATTCCTCTTCCACAAATCCATTGAATTCTTCATCTTCAGTGTCTGAGTTTAACAGTTGCAAGAGTTGGACATAAAGCTCAGATCCCGCTATTATTTTTTATTGTTATATTATATTATAATATTTTATTGTCTATTACTGTATTCCCTCTCGCGCATGGAGTCGCAGATCAATAGAGATGGAGATTAGAAGTCTTCTGGATCGTGACCTAAACTTCTTTCAGCCACGCCCCCTTAAAGCATTGGCATCATCACAAGTAACAAACATGGCAGCGTCCATTCACACTGTGAGCATTGTGTTCATTACAGAACGGAGGTCGTTACTCTTAAGGAGTTGTATCAGTGGAACTTTAAGTTCAAGAAGGTTAATCTGAGGTCTCAGGAGAAGACCTGTAGCAGTGCTTTATCCTGGTGATGAACATGAGACTCTCTTTAAGCCAGCTGAGCGTCCTGAGATGCAGAAGCATGCTCGAAACACGACAGATGGTCGGTAAAGACGGAGATTAGGTGCGAAAAATTATGTATTACTCAGCGAGTCACCTGACTACTATAGCAGTAATGCCGGTATTTGGACATAAAGCCCGGATCCCACTGACTTACGACCTGTTGCCACCGATATCTAGAAGTTGGAGTTCTTTGATTAATCCACCGGAATGATGGTAATCTCTGAATTCGTTTGCTTCACTTGAGTTTTGACAGCATCAATGAGATGGAGTCGCGCGGCTTCGTCTACATATAAGGCACACCATCATTTTTTTCAAGATTGAAGGCTTTTACGTGCGCCTTATGTTCCGAAAAATACGATAATTAACCTTCATGCGGTACTCAGTGTTGCCTAATAAACATTCATTAATTAATTTTCAGTAGTTAATTAGAATTAATTATATATTTAATGAAAGTTAATTAGACAGTGCTGAGTGCAACATGTTCAGCTACAAACAGAACACACCCCTGCTGTGTTAGCTGCTATTGGTGAGTCTTAGCTGCAAGTCGACTGTCTGGCTGTAGGCAGCCTGCATTTGGTTGCAGCGACACCTGCAGGTAGTTCAGTTTACCCTGTTTCTCACTGAACTGCTGCGGCAGGCAGAGCGAGCCCACCCGCAGGTGACGGCCATTGCAAACTTCAGAGTTCCAAAATACGACAGCCCAGGATCTTTGTGCTCGCTTGGTAGCAGCAAATGTAATCTGTAACAGACCAAAATGACGGGGAGAAACTCCACTAAAACGCCCACTTGTCCTTGTCCGATTTCCCTTATTTTCCTGTTTCTCTCTTAAAGTGTTGTCACTTAGGGGCAGATGACATCATCTTTTTGAAATTTACCCCTATTTTTGGCCAATTTCAGGCAGTGATTATATAAAATGCATGCTTTGATCAAATTATATTAATTTATTTGCAGGAGGTAGCTTGACCTACACACATTCTGGTTGCATGGATTATCTTCTCAATTTACAACATCATGTGTAGGTGCTTTATTCTTTTTACTTCTTACGACAGTTTAAGTTTTTCCATAGGAAAATGCACATTGCCGGAATTGTAAGAGTTACATACAGTCGGCCCCCAACTTACAAAATTAATACGTTCCAGAGCCCTTTTCGTATAGTGGGGATTTCGTAAGTAGGGGTCACACCTTGCATTTTAAATGCCTAATTTGTTACAAGGCTCCAGTCTTTGGACTGGATAAACCCTTTAAAAATGATAAAAGTACACCAATTTTGTATGAAATATGTGTTAAAAGTAAAAGAAAATTATTTATTAAACCATTTAAACATTTTATTAACATATTTATTAATTATACCATTATTAAACATTTTAATTAACACACACCTTTCTCTCTCTCTCTCTTTTTCTCTCTATCTCTCTCTCGCGCGCGCTGTGGGCCACGCCCAAGACGTGGAATTCAAAGCGCATTCCCTGCTTGACAAACTCAACATTAATTTGTTTCCTTGAGGGATCCGAATTCCAGATGAGCTCAAATGCGCCCACATTTATTAAGCATTTACTGAATTAAAACAAACTAAAAAAACTAAACTAAAAACTAAAGAGTGAAGCTTCCTTCTGTCTCTATTGGGGAGGCCAGCAGGGCGGGATGTTGAGAGACAGCCAATGAGAGAGCAACTCGCGTGTCTTGTGAAATTTTGATTGGCGCGTTTGAATTTTGAATTTCTTTTCGTAAGAGGGGGTTGTTTCGTATCTCGGGGACTGAAACTCAGGAAAATGTTTTTCGTAACCCGGGGATTTCGTACACAGGGGTCTTCGTAAGTTGGGGGCTGACTATATGTATATACTGTATCTTCTTCTTCTTCTTCTTCTTTTACTTTCGGCTGCTCCCTTCAGGGGTCGCCACAGCAAATCATCCGCCTCCACCTCACCCTGTCCTCCGCATCTTCTTTTCTGACTCCAACGACCTTCATGTCTTCCTTCACCACATCCATAAATCTCTTCTTCGGTCTTCCTCGAGGCCTTCTGCCTGGTAGTTCCAACCTCAGCATCCTACTGCCAATATACTCACTATCCCTCCTCTGTACATGTCCAAACCATCTCAATCTAGCCTCTCTGACTTTGTCTCCAAAACATCTTACGTGGGCTGTCCCTCTGATATACTCATTTCTGATCCTATCCATCCTCGTTACTCCCAGGGAGAACCTCAACATTTTCATCTCCGCTACCTCCAGCTCTGCCTCCTGCCTTTTCCTCAGCGCCACTGTTTCTAAGCCATACAACATCGCTGGCCTCACCACCATCTTGTACACTTTTCCCTTCATTCTTGCTGACACTCTCCTATCGCACATCACACCGGATACTTTTCTCCAACCATTCCAGCCTGCCTGCACACGCTTCTTCACCTCTTTTCCACACTCTCCATTGCTCTGGATTGTTGAGCCTAAGTACTTAAAATCCTCCACCTTCGTTATCTCTGCTCCCTGTAACATCACCGTTCCTCCTGGGTCCTTCTCATTCACACACATGTATTCTGATTTTCTGAGGCTAACCTTCATTCCTCTCCTTTCCAGGGCATACCTCCACCTCTCGAGATTTTCCTGCACTTGTTCTCTGCTCTCACTACAGATCACGGTGTCATCTGCAAACATCATAGTCCATGGAGATTCTTGTCTCACCTCGTCTGTCAGCCTGTCCATCACCATAGCAAACAAGAAGGGGCTCAGAGCTGACCCTTGATGCAGTCCCACCTCCACCTTGAATTCGTCGGTCACACCGACAGCACACCTCACCACTGTCTTACATCTCTCATACATGTCCTGCACCACTCTAACATACTTCTCTGCCACTCCAGACTTCCTCATGCAATACCACAGTTCTTCTCTTGGCACCCTGTCATATGCTTTTTCCAGATCCACAAAGGCACAATGTAGCTCCCTCTGACCTTCTCTGTACTTCTCTATTAACATCCTCAAAGCAAACATTGCATCTGTGGTGCTCTTTCTTGGCATGAAACCAAACTGTTCACAAATGCTGACCTCTGCCCTTAGTCTCGCTTCCACTATTCTTTCCCATAACTTCATCGTATGGCTCATCAACTTTATCCCTCTGTAGTTGCTGCAACTCTGCACGTCTCCCTTGTTCTTAAAAATGGGCACCAGCATACTTCTCCTCCACTCCTCCGGCATCTGCTCATTCTCTAGTACCTTGTTGAATGTTCCTGTCAGAAAATCTACTGCTACCTCTCCTCGACACTTCCATACCTCCACAGGTATATCATCAGGACCAACTGCCTTTCCATTCTTCATCCTCTTCAATGTCCTTCTCACTTCACCCTTACTGATCTTTGCTACATCCTGCTCCTCAATGGTCACCTCTTCTACTCTTTTTTCTCTCTCATTTTCCTCATTCATCAGCTCTTCAAAGTACTCTTTCCATCTTCCCAGCACACTTCTGTCATCAGCCAATACATTTCCCTCTCTGTCCTTTATCAATCTAACTTGCTGCACGTCCTTCCCATCTCTATTTCTCTGCTGTGCCAACCTGTATAGATCATTTTCTCCCTCTTTACTATCCAACCTATCATACAAGTCATCATACGCCATCTGTTTGGCCTTAGCCACTGCTACTTTCGCCTTACGCTGTGTCTCCCTGTACTCCTGTTTACTCTCTTCGGTCCTCTCAATGTCCCACTTCTTCTTAGCTAACCTCTTCCTTTGTACACACTCCTGCACTTCCTCATTCCACCACCAAGTCTCCTTATCTACTTTCCTTCCAGAGGACACACCAAGTACTCTCCTACCTGTGTCCCTGATCACATTTGCTGTGGTTGTCCAGTCATTTGGAAGCACTTCCTGGCCACCCAAAGCCTGTTTCAACTCCTCCTTGAAGACAACACGACACTCTTCCTTTTTCAGCTTCCACCACTTTGTCTTCTGCTCTGCCTTTGCCTTTTTCACCTTTCTCACCATCAGAGTCATCCTGCACACCACCATCCTATGCTGTTTGGCAACACTCTCACCCACTATGACTTTGCAGTCACTGACTTCCTTTAAATTACATCGCCTGCACAAGATGTAGTCTAACTGTGTGCTCCTACCTCCACTTTTATAAGTCACCCTATGCTCCTGTTTCTTCTGGAAGAAAGTATTCACCACAGCCATTTCCATCCTTTTTGCAAAATCTATCAACATCTGTCCTTCTGCATTCCTGTCCTGGATACCAAACCTGCCCATCACTTCCTCGTCCCCTCTGTTGCCTGCACCAACATGTCCATTGAAGTCTGCACCAATGACCACTCTTTCACCTCTGGGGGTACTCTGCATCACTTCATCTAACTCACTCCAGAATCTCTCCTTCTCTTCTAGCTCACATCTTGCCTGTGGGGCATAAGCACTAACAACATTGAGCATTACACCTTCAATTTCTAACTTGAGACTCATCACTCTGTCTGACACTCTTTTCACTTTTAGAACATTCCTGACAAACTCCTCCTTCAAGATGACTCCTACTCCATTTCTCTTCCCATCCACACCGTGATAAAATAGCTTAAACCCTGCTCCTAAGCTTTTAGCTTTGCTACCTTTCCACCTGGTCTCCTGAACACACAGTATGTCCACTTTCCTCCTCAGCCAGCTCTCTATCTTTTCTTTGCATAGTTCCAACATTCAAAGTCCCCACTCTCAGTCCTAGACTCATGCCTTTCCTCTTCTCTCTCTGCCTACGGACACGCCTCCCACCTCTCCTTCTTCGACGTCTTCGACCAACAGTAGTCCAATTTCCATCAGCACCCTGTTGATTGACAGCACTGATGGCGGTCGTTGTTAACCCGGGCCTTGACCGATCCGGTATGGGGGTAATACTTCTGATTTGCATCATAAATATTTGGCATTGGTTTTACGTCGGATGCCCTTCCTGACACAACCCTCTGCATTTCTCCGGGCTTGGGACCGGCATGAGGGGGAGAGACACTGGTTAGTGCCCCCCCCCCAGCATCCTTTGTCTGCCTTAAGCCTTGCTGAGATTACATGTTCTATCTTCTAGCAATTAGTGTACCAGCATCTCTTGTAACCACTAGTAGGTGCATGACTTGGGCCTTATGCCTTTATGCATTATTATTTTATTCTCAAAGCTTCGAGCTCTAGATTATAATTGATTATATATTCACAAGATATGCACCTTATGTGCCATCTTTCTGCTTTTTACCCTTTCACACTCTGCCTATCATATCGTGTTTAGGAGGGTAAGAAGCGTCAATCTGCGCCGTATTCCTCCTCACCCATCCATTCTCTCTGCTGACCGTCTGGACTTTCTGCACTTCCTGGCGGCTACTCAGTTCCATCCTTCGTGTCCTGTCACCCATGTGCAAGGTATCCAGTCTCTCCCCGAGACATGTGACATGTGAGACAGTCTACCCAGACGGACGAGTCTTCCTTTCTTTCCACATTGCCTCGTCGTTCTCGCGATTTTCCGTATCCTACTGGTTTTCCCTTTATCCCTCTGCTGTCACCTGACTATACCGACTATAGTCCTCACTATAGTCCCAACTATGCTTCTTCCGCACCTTTTCCTTTGACCCCAGGCTGGCCCGATTCGCCCTTCGACTACACACCAATCTCACCCGCAGCATTTGAGGCTTCCTCTTCTACAGACGTGGTGTCCATCATCCCTCTGGATAAGTACAGTAATAAGATAAGATAAGATAAGATACAGCTTTATTAATCTCACAATGGAGAAATTCACTGTTACAGGCTCTTGAGGTACCATCAGTAGGGGGTGCAAAAATAGATACAAATACAAACATACACACGTACATATATATTATATAAGTAAATAAATAAGTAGATACATAAATAGTATAAATTAATAAACAATAAAAGAAAAGAATGGAGCAGCTTTATAGACTGGCCTATATTAAAGTGTAATGTATCTGAGGGCAGAGATGGGTTGATATGGTTCACAGTCAGTGGGGTAGATGTGGTTGATTAAAGTGCGCGGGGGTTTTTATTGCACATAACCAGTATTTTCACAGACAGTTACAAAGTGGCGTTGTACAGTCTGACAGCGGTGGGAATGAACGACCTGCGGTAGCGCTCCTTCCTGCACTGAGGATGCCTCAGTCGTCCACTGAAGGAGCTACTCAGCTCCTCTACAGTCTGGTGCAGTGGGTGATAGATGTTGAACAGGATGGATGTGAGCTTTGCAACTATCCTCCTCTCACTCACCTCCTCCACAGAGTCCAGTGGGCAGCCGAGGACAGAGCTGGCCCTCCTGACCAGCTTGTTCAGTCTCTTTCTGTCCCGCTCTGTGCTGCCTGGGGCCCAGCAGATGGCAGCGTAGAGGATTGCAGAGGCTACCACAGGCTACCTACCTCTGCAACATTTTCCAATTTGATTAATAAAAATTTTCCTTTTCTGTTATACGTTTGCTTTTGTGTGGTTATGTCTCCTTGGTACACTAGTTGCTTCACAATCATATTTAAAACAGCAAGCGTTAGCATTTAGTCATATTCAAGTGTCATCGTTTTGCATGTTTTCTTATCCTCGGCACTATCCCTATCTTGCAGCTGCGTGTCAAGGTTAGCATGTGAGCACATTCCAGTGCCATTATTCTGTATGTTTTCCCCTTTTAAGCATTATTTTTATCTCACTGCTGTATGAATGACCATTATTTTTGCAAGCACACTATAAAATAGCAATCATCATCATCATCATCATCATCATGCGTTTAAGAGTCCTTTCTTCCCCTCGCAAGGGGGTTGGACAGTCAAGTGGTAGCCCGAACTTGCTGTCGCCATTCATCCCTGTCCTTGGCCATATCGACTGTAAGGTTGCAGGAATGAAGGTCCTCCAGAACATTGTCCGTCCATGTTTTCCTTGGTCTCCTTCTACTTCTGGAACCTTCTACCTCCAGTGTTTGGCACTTCCTTATCCAGGAGTGGCTGCAGTATGTGTGTCCAAACCAGTGAAGTCTGGTCCTTCTAATGATGACCTCAAGGTGGACTAGGTCTAGCTTACCCTATGTACAGTGTGGCTGTATCCACATGTGCCTGGGTACTGACTCCGCATATCAACCTAATCATAGCCCTCTCATTCTGAAGCAGTATAAAGTGCTCCTCGTTTCTTATCACCCAGTCCTCGCTGGCATACAACATAACACTGCGGACACATGAGGCGTAGATTCTTCCTCTAGTGAGCAGACTTAGGGTGCGGAAGGTGAGGATAGGCAACAGCTCTCTGAATTTGCCCCACGCAGCTCTACAGCCTTTTGTAATGCTGGACAGGCTTCCACCTTCAGTGCTGATCATGTCACCGAGGTAACAGAACTTGTCGATGACTTCCAGGCTGTGGTTGTCTACGTCAAGCTGGTCGAAAGGGTGTCCATCAATAGGCCTTGCCAGGCTTCTGCATCTGGGACAGCGAAAGGTTGGATCTTCTCTCAGCCTGCCCTGGGTGCAGCTGCAAGCCTTATGCACCCAACGGGAGCAGCCTACACAGTAAATGGAATTCCTGCCAACCCCTGCTCTGCATACACCACACGGGAATTTGGCGTAATGACAGAATGCGCTCTAGGTTAACTGGCTTCTGGAACAGATGGCATGATGGATCTTCTATCATTCCCCAGTTGCATAATTAACACAATTAAACTGTACAGCCAGTCATAATTTATCTAGTCATGATATATTTGTGTTCTAATTGAGGATTTTTTTTTTTTTTTGTATCGTACACTATATTTTTCAATCAAATTTGTAATACTGTTGAAATTCTTTGCCAAAAACAACATTAAATTATTTAAGTTCAGGAAACTTATAAATGTCACCAAATCTCATAATCAGAAGTCTAATTCGAAGAGGGCAGGACTGTTAGATGTCTGCGCAGAGCTGGTGTGTCTGTGCCCCTCACGTGCCCTATGACGTGTACACAGAGCGTGCGCGCTGCCGGCGGACTTACAAAATGGCGAGTTCGTGTAAGCGACGGATTTGCACCAACGAGAATCGCGGCGTTCATCAGGATTTTGACGCGTGGCGGTCGAAACTCATTGATTGTGTGGGTAAGATATACACGGTGTATTTGACGCGGTGTTCGGTTGCTTTATGTTTGTGTAATTTTGAATTAAAACCCGGAATGCTGCGAATGCTAACGCCACGAAAAACCGTCAACAAACATTAGTGTTTCTAATTCCTTCAGATTCCTCTCTCCTGATAAAGGCTTTCACTCTTATGGTTCTACAAGCAGCTTGCTGATATGTTTATATGGTTGAAGTATTTGTTTGCAGTGAAATTAGTTTTATTTAGTTTATATATATTTTGTTGCAGATATGAATCGTTAAGTTCCAGTGTAGGAACTAGTTAGCAGGCTAGCTAATGAGAGCGAGAGAGAGAGAGAGCGACCGAGTATATGTGGGCGGGTGAGAGAGGCTGTGGGCGGGTGAGAGAGGCTGTGGGCGGGTGAGAGAGGCTGTGGGCGGGCGAGAGCCCATGGACACCCCTTGGGTGGGTGAGAGGTGCCTGAGTGGTCGAGAGCCTGTGGACACCCCTTGGGCGAGTGAGAGTGTCCGTGGGTGGGCGAGAGCCCAAGGACACCTCATGGGCGGGTGAGAGGGGTCGTGGGCGAGCGAGAGCCCGTGGACACCCCGTGGGCGGGAGATGGGGCTTGTTGGGAGGGAGAGAGCCCGTGGATACCTCGTGGGCAGGTGAGAGGACCCGTACGTGGGCGGGAGTGCAGGAGAGGGCCCGTGGGAAGGCGAAGGGCCAGAGGAGAGCCTGGGGGAGAGCCCAGACGAGAACGTGGGCGAGAGCCGTGGACGGCTTGTGAGAGTGGGGGGGTGACCGCTCGCTTGAGAGCAGGTGCTTGTGTGTGCTCGTGCGGGTGTGTGTATATCAGGGTGGATCTGAGCAGTGATGTGCTGAGGTGCTCACCTGTGTGTGAAATGTTTGTACAGTAGGCCTTTGACTATTTGCGGTTTTGCACCCACGGTTTGAGTATTCGCTGACTGCCAAGCAACCAGCACGTGATTCAAATTCAGCCAATGGCTGTCCTCCTTTCTCCTGATTGGTTGAGCTGATTGAGCCGCCCCTTTTCCCTCATTCGCGCACAAGTTGTCAATGAGCCTCTTTTTTTGTGTGTGTTTTAATTACCAGTTAAGCTCAATGATACCACTCAAACACTGTGTGTCTTCTCTGGCTAAGCGATAGAAAACGCTGGATGTCTCTTCTGAAGAAATAAGACTTTCTCCTGAGAACTGACGGTTTTCTCTGAACTGTTGTATTAAAATCTTTTTCGATTATTATTCCAGTACAGTACCTAAGTTTGTGTTTATGCGTGAGATTTTATGTTCTGTAGCATGTTTAACAAACGATACCAAAAGGATAAACTTTATTACAGTACTCTTCATGTCCTTTTACATTGAAGTTGGAGTGATGTCCCCAAGATGGCGCTGCCCAGAGGGCGACGAAACCGAACCCCCGCGAATGTCGAGGGCCTACTGTAAATAGAGATTTTGTGGGGAGGGACCTGTGCGGTGTTTTAAACTCAACCACACTGAAATTACTGTATGGCTTTGCAGATCTCTTTGAAATAACGAGTCAACATGATAAACTGAATAAGTTGTCAGTGTTCCTGTGAAAGAAAAAAAGGCCATGGAACAGCTGCAGAGTCTGCAAACACTTCTCACACAATATCCTCCCATCATTCGTTTTATTGCACACTGCCTTCAATCTAAACAGATCATTCATTATTCATGCACCTTACTGAACAATCGTTTTTTGAGAGACTATAGAATTTTTATTGAAGCAAGTATTCAACTCATGGCAACTCATTTTTCCTAAAAAGCTTCCTTACCTCTGGATGAAAAGTCAGGATTTTTGATTGGTTTTGGACAGTGACAATGAAATGACAGTTCTGCTCCAAACACATAAACCCGAACAAACAAGGAATAGTTTCACAATCACATGTGTATTTCTCCACAGTGAGAGAATAACCAACTGTCACATCTGTGCTGAGGGGCCAGTGGCGTAGTGGTTAGGGCGCTACATTCATGATCGGGAGGATGTGTGTTCAAATCCCAGTTAGACCCCAACTCTGCCCAGACCCTTGGGCAGGGTCTCAACCACAAGTGTGCCTCTGTTCACCCAGCAGTATAAATGGGTACCAGTAAAAATATACTGGGAAGGTAACCTAGCGTCCCATCCAGGAGTTGAACTCCTGGTCCCTTCATGCTATTGAAACCAGGGATAAGCACTGGCCTGATGACACAGATGCTGAACGCCACTGACGGCTTAATAACAAGAACTTGGCGCTTTTATTTCGATACGATTTTGTCTGTTGACTAATCTGGTTTCAAATCTAACTGTATTCCAGGGTCCAGTTCCAGGTCCCAAGTGTGCTCACCCTGTGAATATCGTCCTCTGACAAGCAAATTTTCCAAAAGCAAATTAAAATAATGTCCCATGAAACATATGTTTGTTACATAGTGTTTATTTGTACCAAGAAATTTTGATCATAATAAAGAAAAGAATAATTAAATAGTACAAAAAGAAAATGTACGTAGTCTATAAACAAAAATATTACAAGCAAATCATGAACTTGAAGCTAATCCCATTCTCGGCGCATGAATGAGGTTTTGCTGCCTCGTACCGTTTGTGGAATTTAGCAAAAAATAAAATCACAAATAAATCTACTGTCCAACAGGACCCATGAAATTATGAATCCACTTATCCACAGGCCAGTGGGATGGTTTCCACCCCTGCGGTATTGTCACTCATTTAACGCTGTGATACAAGTAACATTCATAAACGCAACCTGATGGTGAACCTGAAGTGTTGCAACTTTTTTTATATTTCACTGACTCTTCAGAAGAAAGCGTGTTGAGCAACATTCAGAATTGCAGCCTACAACCACTTAAACATTTTCTTTACTGGTATTGTTAAAATAATGTTAACTTGAACACTATGCTTGCTTAATTAAAATAGAAATCAGAATCGTAAATTGGGTGCAGGTTGTAAGTAATTTTAAAAGTACAGGGATCCCTCACTTTCCGCGGTTAATTGGGACCGAGATCCCCCCGCGACTGCCGAATTCTGTGAAGTAGGATCGACACCCCCCCCGACTAACATATACAAACATGTCTGTCTGTCTTCCTTTCGGCTTTTTCCCTTTTTCTCGGGAGTCGCCACAGCGAATCATCTGATTCGCACGTTTGATTTGGCAGAGGTTTTTACGTCGGATGCCCTTCCTGTCACAACCCTTTTTAGCAAGGGACAGAAACACGCTGACGACTTTGCAGCTACTCTTTACGAAAGTCAGCAATGGTTCTTTTACATGCCTTGCACCATAGACAGTGAGAGATATGGCCCGCCTTTGATAACCCAGTTAGCCGCACTATTTAATATCAATAAATACATATTCAGTGCTATGAATGCTCATAAGAACAATTAAATATTCAAAAATAATGCATGTAAATAAAAGATGTAAATAAAAAATAAATATACACACATGCACGCGTGCACACACAGATGTGCACCTCACATAAAAATGTAAGTGGTTTTGATGAAGGTTTTGTATTGTTTGTTTTTTTTTTTTTTTTTTTTTTTTTTTTTTTGCATAATTGGCTTTGTCTTGTGGCATTTTCCTTCAGTTTTTCCCATATTCTTCCTTAATTTCCTTATTTTTTTAATTCGATGAATATTTAAAAAAAATAAAAGGCGTCGCACTGAAGCTGCATGAATTGAAGCGCAAAGTAGCGAGGGAATATATTAATTTCGTGTTCTTTAGCCAACTAATGACAGGAAAGCCGAGTTGGCAAATCGTTGGTTGTGTAAGCGATTTTGGATTTGCTGTGACGTGCATCTGGCAGCTTCTCATCGTCAAATTCACTCAAATGTTTCTACAAGAGACTCCTCTCTCTCTCTCTCTGGTTCAAAGAGCTAACCATTTGCACAACCCCGCCCAACAAGTTCATGCCACTTCCAGAGAAAAAATGACAAACTGACTGATTGGTTCAGCCTCCCTTAGTCATCTATGTGATAAAATCACCCAGTTTTGTGCATTTTTTGGTCATCTCCAACTACACCAGTGCTTCTTGATTATTTTCTGTCGCGCCCCCACTAGGAAGAGGAAAACATTTCGCCCCCTCCAGTATAAATACTGTCGTGTTATTTGTCTAAAAATTGTTATAAGTAATCCTCTGCATATCACCTTTATATTAACATAATAAATCCTTATTAACATTATGGAATACAAAAAAGAAGCAATATAGATCAACTTCCAACAAAGAATAACTTTATTAACAATGTTTTAGTCTTTAAACAAATAGATTTAAAGTGCATCAATATGCCTGAAATGAAAAAAAATATCCTAATTTAAACTGTCAACATTTTTTGACCAACAATTTGAACCGTTTGATACTAAAAAATAAAATTAAATAAAGTCAATAAATTAATAATAAATTCAAATTGATCAGCAACATTAACTCAGGAACACAATATCTAAAACACTTTAACCTACAAAACAAAAATGAATAAAACAATTATTATTATTATTGTCAAAATGATTAAGTCCAGATTAATGGCTATAACGAGCACGTTTGCAGTGCCGGATTTTCGAAGCCGGGTTTAAAGCGTGACACTGAACTCTCAGCTTCTGCTCAATGCTGAACTGGGACCTGGACTTATTTATGCAGCAGTGACGTCATCCAGTATGACGGACACTGTGTGTGCTGCAGATCAGATTAGTTCCTCTGCTCTGCTGTGGGTTTTTCTGCAGTTTGGTACTCCTCCTTATCTGATACTAACAGAGCTCGCTGGTTTATTGGAGTAGCATTCACAAAGCAGGATGGTTGTTGGGAATATTCAGCACATTTTCGCGGAAAAAATTCACACGGCTCATTACGTGATCAGGGTGGGCAGTGGTGGTCTAGTGGTATAGGGCGCTGGATCGCTGATCCAAAGGTTGGGGGTTCGAGTCCCACTCTCCACAAGGTGGCCACTGCCCCCCCCCCCCCCCCAGTGCGGCTAACTGGGTTATCAAAGGCGGGCCATGTCTCTCACTGTCTATGGTGAGAGGCATGTAAAAGAACCATTGTTGACTTTCGTAAAGAGTAGGCTGCGAAGCCGTCAGCGTGTTTCTCTCCCTTGCTAAAAGGGTTGTGACAGGAAGGGCATCCGACGTAAAAACCTCTGCCAAAATCAAACGTGCGAATCAGATGATTTGCTGTGGCGACTCTCGAGTAAAAAGGGAAAAAGCCGAAAGGAAGACAGACAGACAGACATTACGTGATCAGGGTGTGATGTCTTTAAGTGACACCTGTATTTAGGTTCATGGTGTTTGTAGCCAATTTTTTCAGACACAGTAACTCGTTTCTCACTGCAGCACAGTGAAGCCGATTGCTACATCCACTTCAACATACCTCCTCGACTTAACTTCCGGGAGACTTTCATTTCTCTCACTCTCTCCGTCTCTCTCCACCTTGCTTTCCCTCCCTGTTAAAAATTTCCATGGTGGGTTTATTAACTTCACTTCTTCTTTTACCTCTGGGGACACTCTGACAGTGAGGAAGCCACTGCCACCTGCTGTAGTGGATGTACAATTACACTTTATCCTAATACGGCCCAAAAAAATAAAAAAAGCATGTTTCCTGGGGGTCAACCCCCCCCCCCCCCCCCCCCGGCATCGCACCCAATATTTGATGACCACTGAACTACACGCATGTATGTGCGCACAAGTACCCTCCCTCGCACCCTCTTGTGTACTAGTTTTCAAACCATGGTACCAACAGCAACTACTGGCCTCTCTGGATAACCCTGCCTTTCAGATTTTTAGTGGATATTGAATGTGAAAACAAGTAAAAGAAAAGTAAAATGAGATTTTCTCATTTGTACTCCGTGCAAAGCGGTTGCAGCCCTATGATCGGCTGCAAGGTAATACAACCCAACTGACTATTCGAGTTTTTTTTTTATTATTTATTTAACTTATTCCATGAACATGAAACTTGGAGTTAAAGTATTTGATGGTCAGCATGTTTTCATTTTCAAAAATTTAGCATTTTTTCTAGGGCTTCAACTAACGATTCTTTTAATAATCGATGAATCATTTTATTTTTATTTTTGAATTATTTTTTTCGATTAATCGGAAAGAGAAGAAACATTTTTTTAATTTCCATTTCTATATTCAAAGATTGACCATTTGCTTTCAAATTGCCAGTCCATGTGTGAGTAACTGAGTGCATATCCAGTCATTTGTTAATGCTGTGTCGTTAATCATAGTTCAACATATTGATATAAATAACATACTTTTATATATATATATATATATATATATATATATATATATATACACACTACAAAAATTTTTTTAAGGATATTTGAAAACTTTCTAGATATTTTTTCGGTTTTGTGAATTGTCCTTAATTTCAGTATTTTATTGGCAATTTATTTAACTTTTTTGTTGTTGTGTGTGTATGTGTGTGTGTATATATATATATATATATATATATATATATATATATATATATATATATATATATATATATATAAAAATCATCAGTTGTTATTCGTCCATATAATTTTATACATGCTTTAGCTTCTAATTACATGCCGTTGGTTCTCAAATGCTAACTTAATTTTACCTAATTTTGTATAAAGCTTAAATTTAGTTTTATAAATTAAACTTCATATATTTCAATTTTCATGCAATTTGTGTATTCTAAGGAATCAGTCCAGATATTTTGTTTTACACCCTATTAGCATTGCCACATTGCTAGTCTTCTATAAATAATACAGATATTTCTCAGCACTCACCATGAGTTTCTAATGCTAACGTAAACAATTATTAAATTTGAATGAAGAGCGCATGACAAACAACCTTAACATTTCCAATAGTACAATGAATTTTCGCAATTGTACGACATTTCGGCCGCGCATTCCGATAAAAGTTAAACAACCACGCTAGGAACATGACAGCTGCCGTCCTGAGTTGCCAGACCTACTTTACATCACGTGACAAGCAAACACGCTTGTGTGTTTCTACTCTGAGCTCATTAGCTGCCCAGGCCGGGTGGCGAGGTTATTTTTCAACGTATGGAAATGGCGGAATGAGCTGATTCATTGTGCATATATATATATATATATATATATATATATATATATATATATATATATACACACACACATATACACACACACTAGTCCTTCTAAAAAATTAGCATATTGTGTTTTGATAAAGTTCATTATTTTCTGTAATGTACTGATAAAAATTAAACTTTCATATATTTTAGATTCATTGCACACCAACTGAAATATTTCAGGTCTTTTATTGTTTTAATACTGATGATTTTGGCATACAGCTCATGAAAACCCAAAATTTATATCTCAAAAAATTAGCATATCATGAAAAAGTACTTTAAACGAGCTATTAATCTAATCATCTGAATCAACCAATTAACTCTAAACACCTGCAAAAGATTCCTGAGGCTTTTAAAAACTCCCAGCCTGGTTCATTACTCAAAACCACAATCATGGGTAATAATACTGACCTGACTGCTGTCCAGAAGGACATCATTGACATCCTCAAGCAAGAGGGTAAGACACAGAAAGAAATCTCTGAGCGAATAGGCTGTTCCCAGAGTGCTGTATCAAGGCACCTCAGTGGGACGTCTGTGGGAAGGAAAAAGTGTGGCAGAAAACGCTGCACAACCAGAAGAGGTGAGCGGACCCTGAGGAAGATTGTGGAGAAGGGCCGATTCCAGACCTTGGGGGACCTGTGGAAGCAGTGGACTGGGCTACAGGTGCCGCATTCCCCAGGTCAAGCCACTTTTGAACCAGAAACAGCGGCAGAAGCGCCTGACCTGGGCTCCAGAGAAGCAGCACTGGACTGTTGCTCGGTGGTCCAAAGTACTTTTTTCGGATGAAAGCAAATTTTGCATGTCATTCGGAAATCAAGGTGCCAGAGTCTGGAGGAAGACTGGGGAGAAGGAAATGCCAAAATGCCTGAAGTCCAGTGTCAAGTACCCACAGTCAGTGATGGTCTGGGGTGCCATGTCAGCTGCTGGTGTTGGTCCACTGTGTTTTATCGAGGGCAGGGTCAATGCAGCTCGCTATCAGGAGATTTTGGAGCACTTCATGCTTCTATTTGCTGAAAAGCTTTATGGAGATGTAGATTTTCATTTTTCACGACCTGGCACCTGCTCACAGTGCCAAAACCACTGCTAAATGGTTTACTGACCATGGTATTACTGTGCTCAATTGGCCTGCCAACTCTCCTGACCTGAAGCCCATAGAGAATCTGTGGGATATTGTGAAGAGAAAGTTGAGAGACACCAGACCCAACACTGTGGATGAGCTTAAGGCCGCTATCGAAGCATCCTGGGCCTCCGTAACACCTCAGCAGTGCCACAGGCTGATTGCCTCCATGCCGCGCCGCATTGAAGCAATCATTTCTGCAAAAGGATTCCCGACCAAGTATTGAGTGCATAACTGAACATAATTATTTGAAGGTTGACCTTTTTTGTATTAAAAACACTTTTTTTTAATTGGTCGGATGAAATACGCTAATTTTTTGAGACCTGGATTTTTGGTTTTCATGAGCTGTATGCCAAAATCATCAGCATTCAAACAATAAAAGATCTGAAATATTTCAGTTGGGGTGCAATGAATCTAAAATATATCAAAGTTTAATTTTTATCATTACATTACAGAAAATAATGAACTTTATTACAAGATGCTAATTTTTTGAGAAGGACTAGTGTGTGTGTGTGTGTGTGTGTGTATATATATATATATAAATTTAGGATTTTGTAGTCACTTACCCTGCTGATGGGCCAGATTCCTCATCAACAATAATTCCTACACGTTTTTTTTTTTTTTTTCTTTTAAGATGCTCTCATGTCACTGTAGTGCCCTCGTGCTGAGCCATCTCACTTTTTCAAAGCCTGCATTCATTACATTTTCTGGGACTACGTAGATTAAAATGCTCTCAAACTTTTTAAGATTTCGGTTGAACACTTGGGTGTTTTTTTTTTTTTTTTTTTATATATATATATATATATCCCAGTGCCACTGTCAGTTGACAAAGCCATGTTTTGTAATGTTTATGAAGATGAAAGAATACGAGGCGCATGTATGACACGTCTGTTCAACTCCGCACATAGTGACACTTGTCTGTAGTTGCTGAATTACCACATGAAAAAACACACTCACTTTACTTTTTAAGTTAAAGTGGGACAAGAATGACGGTGCCTGCTGCAGTTGATGGCATTTAATCATTATCCATTCGGAATAATGTCTCTGAGATAACAAGCCACTTGTATTGTGGTTTTTCCATGTAATATATATTAACCAATGTTTACTAATCAGTTTGTCTGTTAGTCATCATAATGTTTTTAATCCCATGGCTGATCAGGATCTGTAATATCTAAAATGGCAGGTCTTGTGGGATGTTCCTGATGTGCAGTGTTACTAGTCTGTAATTACACTTGAGATTTTATATATTTTCAAATTCTCAAGTGTTCTTGGCAACATCATATTTAAGCATCACAGGCCAGATGATTGTTTTTACTAAACAAGTTTTAAGACTCAGGGTTTTCAAATGTGTATGTATCAATGTGGAATTGATTTTATTTTATTGATATTTATATGTATTTATTTAATTCTACAGTTTTCATTCACAACTCGAAAATTGAGAGGACTTTCACTTTCTTTAGCCAGTACAGTCATGTTGTCCTATTCTTGCATGTTGGTGGTTTGCAGTGCATAATAAGCGCACACACACACACACACACACACACACACACATCCTGTCTGTCAGGGTTGTTGATGACTGGTGGATTGGATCATGCGTTCATTTGTTTTTTCGAGCAACATCTCCACTGGTGTGAGTGGGGGGAGGGGGGAAATACAGTTGTATGACACTTAAAATTTTTTTTGCTTTTAAATTATAATTTATACAGTGTCTGAAGAGAGTACAAGCAAATACCTTTCTCTGGTGAACATTTATCACTACAACTGAACATAACCTTAAAGTAAAAGAATTATAGATCCTCTTCAGGTCAGAGTGGCTTTCAGATGATTACGGTGGCTATTTGACAAGGTGCGTGACTATTAACCCAGGGATCACAAGTTTGAATCCGGGTTAATGCCACAGCTGTCCGTGACCAAGAGTTTATTGGAGCTAATTGGCCAAGCAATCATGAGAGGGAGGAACGGCATAGGCTCACTTCCCTGTCCCTCACAGTGATCACCACTCAATCATGGGCATCTGTGAGCTCCTTTGTAATTACTGAGTAATTACAACACATTAGAAGCTTTTGTAATTTAAAGTGTTTTTATTCCCCCTGCCCCATTGTTTATTTAACTTACAAAGAAAACCTGAGGCTTAGCATGTTTCATGTGAAGTGCTGTATAAGTGAAGCAGGTCAACTTCAGTATACCGGGGTCCCTCACTTTCCGTGGTTAATTGGGACCAAGATCCCCACACGACCATCGAAATCCGCAAGGTAAGATCACCCCCCCACTCCCGACACGTATACACATGCATATGTGTATGTGTATACAATATCAATAAATACATATCCAATGCTATAAATGCTTATAATAACAAACATTGAAAAAATAACATAAGATGTAAATAAAATATAAATACAGACGCTCTCCAACTCACCAACATTCGTTTTGTAAACATCCGGCGATACCAAGCTGTCCAAGGTCGAAAGTTAAATGAAATTGAAGAACAAGTAGAAATAGAAATGGAAAAAAATCTACAGAAAAATGGATCATAAATATAAGTATGAAATATGATCAAACATTGTCCTGAGGTACACTTAATACTAGGCTCTGGCGGCTGCGGGCACACAGATGCAACAATGTATCCAGTTTTGATGGGAGATTTTTTTTTTTTTTTTTTTTTTTTTTTGCATAATTGGCCTTGTTTTTGTGACATTTTCCTTAACTTTTCCACCTATTCTTCCATAATTTTTTTTTTTTTTTTTTTTTTTAAACCCGCAATGCACTGATGCTGCATTAATTGAAGCGTGAAGTAGCGAGGGATCCCTGTAATACTTTTGCTTTGCTGGTTTTATTTAGCATGAGTGAACCATTCTTTATACAATGTATATGTGGGTAGCATGTTTTTTGGCAATATAAAATGCCACTGCAACTTGAATTTCTTTTAACTCGCTTGCCTTCTTACCATATTCAGTACAGTGTGTGTGTGTGTGTGTGTGTGTGTGTGTGTGTGTGTGTGTGTGTGTAGTTCCTCATTGGCTGACAAATGTTCAATATGTTCCATGTTGATTGGAGATAAAACCAACAGGAACGTAGGTCTTCACAAACAGGGTTGGAAATCACTCCCATAGACCAGTGCAATGACATCAGTAGATACAAAACACTCAGAAGTACAAGAGATTTTTGTGTGTGTGTGTGAGAACATGAAACTGGTACTGAAATGGGACACTGACCTTTTACATTTTCTGCAGATTTAGGCAAAAATAGTTTTTCCCCATATTTTATTTTATGATGTCAACATTCATTAAAAACTGGTAGATTCAGAATAACATTCCCTGGAATAGCATTATCATCAAATTATCAGTAGAACAACTCAAAAAGTCAGTATGTAACATGGACAGAATGAATGGCCTTCTATTCACTAATAATAGCTTTACCTAATAATTGTGTAATTAGTTACACTATGCCTATTAAGTACTTTAGATAAACATGTTAAACATGTAAAGTTAATAAATGCCAAAACATCAGTGGGAGCACAAGATATACCATCTAACATGGACAGGAAACGTTATGTATATCATCGATCCTGTTTTACATCTGGTGCTCATTTACCAATTTTGTCCCCACACATGCAAATTCCGTGGTTCATTGTGCGTGCACCTGTGCTCCAATTCATGTGCTTATTGGACCTGTGGCAACCTTAGCAGTGGCTCAGCGGGGCATGAAAATAATGAGGACTTTCTCTGGTCATAAAATTGAGAATGAAAAAGGTGTAAACTAGGAAATATTTGAATTATTTCAAAAACTGTGTTCATGTGTGCATATTTTGATGTGAATACATCTTCCAGGCATGCACTAAAGATTGTGATGCATTAATTCACAAATAAACTTGGACATGGAAGTATCTATCCAGGTTGATGTTTAGTGGTTGGAAAATGTGCCAGTTTCATGATCAGACCACTTGTATGTATATGTATACACGTGCATATATGTATACTGTGTGTGTGTGTGTGTGTGTGTGTGGTTAAAAAAAAATACTGTAACTGCTTCAGAGTTGCCATAGGCCACTCGATAGCCTCCCTTACCAGTTCCCTCTCTGTTTCCCCATTCAGTTTGGAAGGACTGATTCATGGAAGGTCCTCGTAGGGCTGTGTTATAACTACTAGATCAGATGATGAAAGACTGAGGTCTGTATCAGTCTGTATTTATATTGTTACATCACACTCTGCATGGGAATATCTCTTATAATTGCACAACCTAGTTATAAGTTGCTATAAAATTTACACACCTTATTAATCGCTTAGGGTAGCATAAATGCAGAATATAGTGTGTGTGTGTGTGTGTCTGTGTGAGTGTGTGAGACACACACACACACACACACACATGTGAGCCACTCCACCGAAAGTAGGCTCTTGGGTCCAAAAATGAGATTTTTACACAGTCAGATAGTGGAGGCCCAAAGTTGCAAAATGCAGCAAAAAGTTTGTCAATACCTTGAAAATTGACTGAGCTATGCTGTTTCTTGTGTCAGCATTCAACTAAAAATTTCAAATGACGTTTTAGAGAAAAATGAGCACAAAGATTACACTTCTTCCAAGATCATTAGTCCTCAGTAACCAAACATTTTTATGTACCTCAGCCATATAAACTTTTAGAAACCATGTCTAGGAAGAGATAAGAAATCCTCATTTTAATCCGACACGCTCTTTTTAAACCCATCAGTCACCGTGGTACGCCCCAAAAATTAACAAAGACTTTTCTGTTTATTCCAATAAGATCAGTATGTATCTTTTTGACCATTATATAAAGGTTCAAATGCCTTCAAATGATACTGATTGGAAAAAAAACAAAACTGTCTGGTTCAAACAATCAGACTGAAATTCAGAAAACTATATATATATAGTTTTCTGAATTTCAGTCTGTGTATATATATGTATGTATATATATGTGTATATAATATATATATATATATATATATATATATATATATATATATATATATATATATAATTTCAGTCTATATATAAATAAAACACCATATAACAAAACTCTCTGATCTCTTTATACAAGTAAGCTTCATCATCTTAATCTATATCCTGCTCAGCAGATAAAATCACATCTTCACAAACACCAGTCATCACACTTTTATTAACAGATGCTTCTTCTTCATCAACACATCTGGCATCATCATCAGTTTGTTTATATGTAAAAGGTATGCAACATTAAGTATTTTTCAGGTCTTGACCAATTTTCGTACAAAACTAAACAACCCACGATCCAACATGTCCAGTCCAGACAAGATTACACACAAATGAAGTAATCAAAAAAATTCCAAATCGAATTTTGCATGCAGAGAAAAATACCAATACTAAAACAATACTCATATTAAGTTTCGAAAGTACATAATACGGAGCACATGGGATTTTCTTTGAATTGTAATGGAATCATGTCTGTCTTAATATTCCAGCAGACCTGAGGTATCACACACACACACACACACACACACACACACACACACACTGTAAGCAGTGGATGCTAATTTTGCATCTGCACTCATTTGCCCCACTCCCTTCATATGCTCTATTTTCTTCCATTCAAATTTCACTAGTTCATCTGGATGCTGCTCATTTAACCGTTTACACAATGTGTGTGTGTGACAAAGAGACGGAGAGAGAGAGAGAGAGAGAGAGAGAGAGAGAGAGAAATCTTCTTCAAAGCTGAATTCCAGCGTGGAATTTAACATCTGTTTTAATGCTGCTAGACATCACAGATGACATTTCACTCTCCTTTCCCAGACATTATGTGTATTCACAATCTTATAAATAAACTTCCTTACTGTTATTGTGGAGCCGGTGGTGTAGTGGTTAGGGTGCTGCGCTCATGATCGGGAGGTTGTGAGTTCAAATCCTGCTAAGACCCCTGGGCAAGGTCTCAACCACAAGTGTGCCTCTGTCCACCCAGCAGTATAAATGGGTACCAGTAAAATATACTGGGAAGGTAACCTGCGATGGACTAGCGTCCCATCCAGGAGGAGTTCAACTCCTGATCGCTTCACGCTACGGAAACCGGGGATAAGCACCAGCCTGATGAGCCACGGGTGTAAAAACCCAACAGTTAATCAGTTAATCAATCAATCACTGTTATTGAAGAGAAAGTCGGAGATAAGTTCCACATGCGGTATACTAGAGTCAGGAAGTAAACAGGAAGTTAACGTGTGACGGGCACTGAGCATGTGCAATGTGAGCATGTGACCAAGTTCACCAATCAGGGTGCTTGTTTCAGCTCTTTCCTTAGCGACTAGCCGGCATTGTTTACGTACATATCATCTTTATAACCTTTATTTTATTCACTGAAACGGCATTTTAATATTAAATATTATTATTAATACCATATTATTATTAAAACAGTATCCAAAATGGAGAGAGAAATTCACGACCGTTCGTCTTTTGTATGGATTATAGTGTGTGTTGTACCAAACTCGGTGAATAATTGCAAAGAAAAGCGGTAAGTTTGCTACCATTTTTATCTAGTTTTATGAGGGTACTTGTCAGAAAAATGGGGGGAAAAAAGACATTTTTAGTGAGTTTTAGTCGATTTCACTTCAGCAAGTGATAGTTGAATACTTGTTTTAATGGTTTATGCAAAAATCCGAATTTCGATAAAAAATGACCACGTTTACGTTTTTGGCCATTTTTTCGAAAGTAGTCCGTCCGACAAGCGCCTACATTCGGTGGAGCGCCTCATATATACAGATGCTACCCTACTTACGAACATTCATTTTATGAACATCCAGGCATATGAACAGGGCTGTCCGAGGTCGAAAGTGAAATGAAATTGAAGAACAAGTGCAAATAGAAATTGAATAAAATCTATAGAAAGGTATATCATAAATATAAGTGTGAAATATAATTAAACATTATCCTGAGGTACACTTAATATTCGATTAGGCTCCGGCAGAGGGGCGTGACTGACACATGCGTGGGCGGATCGTCATTTGCACACCTACAAACTCGTACAGGTTACTTATACAAGGTTTAAACATACATTTCCCTCTAAAGAACGCCCTGTAACGACTTACAAACAAATTTATCTAATGAAAAAAAAAAAAAAGACACTAAAATGGGTGGTGACAGGATTTCCGAGTGGCACCCCATACGATGATTAGGTATCCTGATTGAAATTAATTGACTGATAGCATGGCTGCTATTATTATTCTTATAGTAGATACCAGCACTGCTGCGTGATTCA
Organism: Plotosus lineatus; assembly: GCA_024760905.1. NCBI lineage: Eukaryota > Metazoa > Chordata > Actinopteri > Siluriformes > Plotosidae > Plotosus > Plotosus lineatus. The sequence continues at coordinate 16,277,585 of CM045746.1, forward strand.
CTCAGGAATTAGTCAAACTTGAACCTGTAAATGCAGCCCTTGTCATCAAGTAGTGCTGAATAAATTTAATTGTGTTAAAATTCATTTTATTCCTGTTCCAGTGGTACCAAATTCAGACATGTTCATAGAAAATCAACATTTCAGTTATAGACTGAGTTTGTGTTGATTTTTCACCAAACTTGATTAGAGCACCTTTGTTGTGAAGAGATCTCAAGTACACTGCACCCCGGTTGCAAGGTATCGTCCACGAAATTGGCTCACGCGTTGTGCTATGACATACGTGGTCTCAAGATAGAATGATCATTATTAATAATAAGATTATTTATTCATATAATCCATTTCTTTTACCAGTGAATGAACAGTACAATACTCAAACGGATCCTAGAATATCTCGGATCTTTTTATCAGCGAAAAAAATAATTGAACTGATTCATTGCAATGGGAAATGACATTTCATAATGTCAGAAGGTTGAAGCTACTTTGTATTGTGCATGTTAGCCTTGTGTAATACATGTATGTAGGTGTACCATGATTTTGGCGGTGTCTGATCCTTCGAATATTGGAATTTTCCAAAATGATTATATTAAACTTTTCCAATGTTTTGACCCCCTTCCCACCCCACACCATGGTAGATAGCCTAAAACTGATGCTTTCAATGGATTAAGCAGCTCATTATACCTTAGAAACAAAGGTTTCAGGTTAATGGCTTGGTTGGTTAAATTTGAATGAATTTTCAAAGATTGGTCATTTTCAGTCAATTTTCCATGGTGTAAATTTCAGTTTGAGACATATTTGAGGGACAATATCTTCAAAAGTGAGAAGAACTGGCCTCCAAAAAAATTAGCGTTGTTTAGTCTATCCCATTATTTTAGAAAATAGAATAATTGGGCTTTGTAGATGTCTGTCTTCCTTTCGGCTTTTTCCCTTTTACTCGGGAGTCGCCACAGCGAATCATCTGATTCGCACGTTTGATTTGGCAGAGGTTTTTACGTCGGATGCCCTTCCTGTCACAACCCTTTAGCAAGGGACAGAAACACGCTGACGACTTTGCAGCCTACTCTTTACGAAAGTCAGCAATGGTTCTTTTACATGCCTCTCACCATAGACAGTGAGAGACATAGCCCGCCTTTGATAACCCAGTTAGCTGCACTGGGGGGGACAGTGACAACCCTGTGGAGAGTGGGACTCGAACCCCCAACCTTTGGATCAGCGATCCAGCGCCCTATACCACTAGACCACCACTGCACTGGGCTTTGTAGATGTCTAATTTTGAAAACATGTCTTTCTAAATATGCCATCTTTGCCAATTTGGTGCTCCCATAATTTAAAAAGAAAAATGCATTTTGAAATAGCTTTTACTACAAAACCTATTACCTGATAGACCTGAAACTCCATATTGCAGAACAACGTTTTAGAAATGACTCAGAAAAGGCATTAATTGTTTGTTGAAAGTAATAATTCTTGTTTCATGGTCTCCCCAAAAGTGTTCAAAATGATGTCTGAGCCAGGGGCTTGAAGTGGGGTAACAGGACAGGCTCTATCTTGGAAACCGTTCAAGATAATTGCATAAAATTTGGACTGGCGATTTGTAATGATTAACCCAACAAATAGAACCTAAAACCACCCATTTATGATGTCTAATTTTTTTCTATGGCGGTACCTACTTATAGGTTTTTTTAATTACTAAACATTCTGGGAAAACAAGTCCGTGTAGATGCTAAATACAAACGAACCCAGGTATAAGCAACCAAGCCAAACGTGTTTTTCCAAAGTAGTCTATAGCTCAATAAATCGTTACATATGAAACATGCCAGGCTTCAAGATTTTCCTGGTAAGCTTAGATTTTCAGGTGATAAGCACCCTGTCCTACAAGAAATCAAATTCTAAAAGTATATTGTAGTTTCTCAGTTTTTGTCACTACCTGTCGATCTTGTTTCAAAAGTGGATCACTTGGTTGGTTTGAGAACTTGGAATACCTGTAAACCTGGCCATTCTGCATACACAGAGCAGATCGCAGTGGCAGCATTCCCCCCCCCCCCCCCCCCCCAACTTATTCAAAAATATCATTACATTGGTAATGGGGTTTAGTGTTCCAGTTTTGTGAAGGCACAGTGCATATTTAAACATAATTGCTTAACTGTATCAAAGTATGCATCTTTATATGAATAAATTAATATTTGTAAGTATTGTTTACATCTATCAACAATTATAAATAATTTATTTATGCTAAAAAGCAATAAATTATATAAACAGTTTTTATTAACATTTAAAGTAATTCAGTGCATTAAACACTAATGTAATTATCCACATTAATGTAAATAAGAGTTTTTATTTATAAATATTTAATATGAAATGTATCTTTTTTTTATGTAATAAATAGTTTAAGCGAAGTATTATTCAGCATTGCACTGCTTATAAATTACACTTGATTTATCTGTACTATACACATCTCCTTTGCAAAATGAGTCTCAGTTAAATGTTATCATTAATTAAATTACTATAAGATGATATAGTTACTTTAGATTATGCTGAAATTCTGTAAAAAAAAAAAAAAAAAAATTCAACCCTTTCATTAGCTGATTTGCTGAAGTCAAGCTGATGCGTGCTGTGCATGCACGTTCAGTCTTCTTCTTTCTTCTTCTTTTACTTTCGGCTGCTCCCTTCAGGGGTCGCCACAGCAAATCATCCGCCTCCATCTCACCCTGTCCTCTGCATCTTCTTTTCTGACTCCAACGACCTTCATGTCTTCCTTCACAACATCCATAAATCTCTTCTTTGGTCTTCCTCGAGGCCTTCTGCCTGGTAGTTCCAACCTCAGCATCCTACTGCCAATATACTCACTATCCCTCCTCTGTACATGTCCAAACCATCTCAATCTAAGTAAAAAAAAAAAAAAAAAAAAAAAAAAATTCACGCTGAGGAAAAACTCTGAGGAGGCAGATGCCGTTTTCAGGGTCAAGTGGGGGTCATGGAGGCAAGGAAACACAACTAGGAGTGGGCTCATGTGTGATGCACATGGATGTTCGGTTAAGGAAAAAAAATCATTCTTATTGATTAAACAGTAGGTTCTTGCAGAAAAATAGTATATAAATAACAACACAGCTGAATTAAATAAGACATGGCACAAAAAAAAAAAAAAATCGGGTGCTACGCCATGCTTAAAGAACCTAGCTGCAATACTGGGCTTTATATTTATATCTGCTACTGGTAGAGCAGAGCAATTAATAGTAGAAGAATTTTGAAGGTGTCAGAGAAACTAAACTTACTGCAAGTTCACTGTGGTAATTTGTCAATTTTTAAGTGAAATATTAAGGTTTTAACCTTTTTTAATTGGTGTTAGATTCATCCAGTAAAATCATAGTGTTAAAGAATAAAAGTAGATACTAAAAACAAGCATTGGCAGCACTGCGGTGTGTTGTCTAAGCCAGACAATTTAATCTTGGATAAGTCTTGTGCATTTCCTGTTTCAATGCCACATATGGAGTCTGTTTATTGTTTGAAAATTCCAGAGATTTGCTCGGATGGGTTTTGACCACTTTCATGACAGTTTAGGGTGCAGTGATTGGTTGGTGCATTTAGAGGATTTCATTTTCCACAGATGATACTTATTGATTTCTGTCAGTGCATGAAGAGAATTTTAAAGACCCAAATTCCAGTTAGTTTGTGTCTACAGCTAAAATGTTACCAACCCCAGCTTTAATACTTTTACCTAGAGAATTATATTCTTTTACTGCCCACTAATGTAAATTCTTCATTTTAAAGAATCAGTTTTTCATTACCCACTTTAATTATTCTATGAAAACAAGTCTTGGTGTCTTTAGTTGGCATCATTTTTATCTTTTTTTTTTTCTCTGCACAGGTGTTGAGAAGATCTTCAAGTTGTTACTTGGGACAAAAATATTCGAGAACTCAAGGAAGTTGAAAGGTAATTCATTCTGCATAGTAATGCTTCCACTTGAACTACTGACTGCTCTTGACATACAATATAATTATTAAAATTCTAATAGCTAATGTATTTGTTTGCTTTTATTATTAAGACAAAACATAAATTGAAACTCCAATATAACTTTTATCTCATGGTGCTGCCAAGTTGGATCCTTTACAAATTTAGAGACAATTAACATGTCCTATAATATATGAAATTGCCTCTGAACTGTAGCCCTGTTCATTAGAAGTGTGAGAATGAAGAATCGGGTTATTTTAATTCCTGAAACTCCACTAGTGTGTGGCTGCACTGTTGCTGCAGTAACTATGTAAATCCTGGACTATAAGCCGCTACTTTTTCACACGCTTTGAACTCTGCGGCTTAAACAATGATGCAGCTAATCTATGATTATTTTTTTTTAATGGGCTAACGGTCTCCAGGGGGTGCAGGAAGCGCAAGAGTGAGACGACACCTGCGGCTTATAAAGAGGTGCGGCGCACATACAGTGGTACCCCATTTTACAATAGTCCCAGCAAACGAAAAATCCAGGTTACGAGAAACATTTTCCAAACTTTTTTGTCTCTGTATACGAAACCGGTTCTCCTTACGAAACGCGCCATTCAAACAATGCACGAGCTGCGCTCCCACTGGCTATCTTCCAACATCCCGCCCCGCTGGCCTCCCATTGGCTAGGAGAGATTGATGCCGCTTCCTCCCATTGGCTATCTCCCAACACCCCGCCCCACTGGCCTCCCATTGGCTATTATGGAGCTGCATTTCCCATAATGGTAAAGTAAAGGGCAGAGTTACTGTTGTTTCATGAGTTTTTTTTTTTAAGTGTGCTCATTGCTTTATTTTTTGACTCAGGCTTTTAACCTTCAATAAACATTTGTAAGATTATAACTCTGCTAAGAAGACATGGTCAACACACACACACACACGTACACACACACGCACGTGATTCCCGGTGAAAGTGAAAAGAAGAAGCGGGGTTCTATCATGCGGTTGAGTGATATCGCAAAGGAATATGGCCAAACTTGTCTGCCATCGGTACAGTATTGACGATATTGAAGCAGAAGGAGGTCTTAAAAGGTATGCTTTTAGAATTTTTAGAATTTTTGAAGGGTTTAGGGGGCAGTATTGGAGTCCTTGGAATGAATCACACATTTTACATGTAAAATGCGGTTCAATTTACGAAAAATCCAGGTTAAGAAAAAGGCTGTGGAACGGATTAATTTCGTAAGGTTGCTGTACGTGTGTGTGTGTGTGTGTGTGTGTGTGTGTGTGTGTGTGTGTGTGTGTTTTATATAATATATATATAAAACACACACGTGCGGGGATTCCTCGTTCCTTTGTGCTTCAATTAATGCGGCTTCAGTGCATCACGGTTTTTTAAAAGAAAATATATATATATATATATATTCATCGAATTAAAAAAATAAGGAAATTAAGGAAGAATAGGGGGAAACGTTATGGAAAATGTCTGATAAACAAAGGCCAATTATGCAAAACAAAACAAACCAATAAAAAACCCACTCCTAAACAAACGCAAAACAAAAAACAACCTAAAATCTTACATCAGAACTGGATACATTTTTGCATCTGTGTGTGCACGTGCATCTGCGCGTGCGTATGTATATATGCCGTCTTCAGACCATCTGTACGTGTGTGTACATACACTCCCCAGCTTACTATCGAGTTACTATCAGGACGGCTGTTCTTAGATGAATTCGTTTGTAAGTCGTTACAGGGCATTCTTTCAAGGGGAACGTCTGTTTAAACCTTGTATAAGTAACATATACGAGTTTGTACAGTATACGTGATTTCTCTCTCTCTCTCTCTCTCTCTCTCTCTCTCTCTCTCTCTCTCTCTCTCTCTCGCTACATAATAATCTAATAATCTGTATATTATACCCATGTTTAAACTCCTGGTTCCTCCCAAGCACAGCACAGCGGATCTGATCAGATTTAGAGTTTCACTCTTATCCAGTTCATTCTAATACTGGAGTCAATTTGTTTCTTCTTTGAAACTTTTGGCAGGAGTTCAGAAATGTATCTTTCTGCTTCTCTTCTTGGACTTCCAGTGTAAAGCACGTGTCGGCCACGCCCCCTCTGTTAAGTGTACCTCAGGATAATGTTTAATCATATTTCATACTTATATTTATGATAGCTCTTTCTATAGATTTTATTCCATTTCTATTTCTATTTGCTCTTCACTTTCACTTCACTTTCACTTTTGACCACGGTTTCCGAATGTTAGTAAGTTGGGGAGCTTCTGTATTTATATTTTATTTATATCTTATTTTTTAATGTTAATTGTTATTATAAGCATTTATAGCATTGAATATTTATTATTTTATCTTATACACACATACATGTACGTATACGTCGGGGGGTGATCCTACTTCGTGGGTCTCGATGGTTGCGTGGGGATCTCGGTCCCAATTAACCATGGAAAGTGAGGGATTTCTGTACCATATTCGATGGAATAAGCCCACCCCCCCAATGTTTTTTATCTATTTCAAGACCCCCTGCCACTGGAGAATGTCAATAGTGTTCATCAGTAACAACGCATTTGATTGTTTCGCCGTGCTTTAAAAAACAGGAAAATATTTTGCTGTGTTCTCTTGGTAAATGTCCAACAACCGATGAACCATTAGAAACTGCTACAGCAACACTGTATTCTGAATGAATGGAGTGATGAGCCGGATGTGGACCTATCAGAAAGTGATGACGAGTATTTTTGACTCGATTCTCTTGATTACGAACTTCATAACTTTAAGCACGTTCCTGGACATGTGCTTTTGTTTGTTAGTGTTGATTGGTTCAACATGCCATGTGCTAAAGTTGACATTCGTGGTGATTGGCTCGATTTTACTTCTGGGAAAATGTTTAGGAATAGCACCGGGAGGGAAAAGTAAGGGGTATTTTATTAAAAAATTATGCTTTTTTTTGTTTGTTTGTTTATTTTCAGCTTTCATGTAAGTACTTTGGTTGATACTACACAATGAATAATACAAATATCATTAAAACTCTTTTATTGCTGCGTGATGATTCATGTTTTCCACCTTGATGGGGATAACACTTACCGTTCGACTCCGCTGGTAACATTTTAATAAGCGCCCACTCGCTCCAATTTAAAAAAAAAAGTGCCCTCAACGCTTATTACGTTGAATACAGTGTATACTGTGTGTGTGTGTGTGTGTGTGTGTGTGTGTGTGTGTGTATATATATACATATACACACACACACACACACACACACACACACACACACACTAAATTCTTTTTTCTTTTTAAATTTAGTTGGTGCAGTTTTACGGTAGATTTATGTCCTGTATGCAACTTTTATTGCTGTTTTTACTTCCTGCTGTTAGGGTTTAGTACATATGTGACCCATCAGAGCAAAATGGGAATTGAGTTATTGGCACTAGGTTGTAGCTGATACACTAGGCTTTAAAATGGTACCAAACTGTCTAACATTTTGCTCTATTTTTACGTAAAAAAAACCCCCCAGAAAACAATTTGATCAGGAAGTCTTTTCAGCTTTCAACTTTGGGAGAAAACCCAACACAGCAAAGTGGGTATTAAGACTAAAATTATAACACACTTTGTTGAACTTATGGTTTTCTCCCAATTGGGCCTCCCTGCTAATGATAAAATGTGACTAAAGGTGGACCATGGTGATGCATCTGCCTTAAAATAATGTCTGTACTTGGCTGTAGGTTTTGAAACAAGTATAAAGTTGAATAAACTTATAAATAGTCAAGAAAGTTGTCATGACGCTACACCTGGATGAGTCTTTTTTTAGGGTTCACTTACAAGTTGATCTCACAAATTAAGATCTCAGTGTGGTAGTTTAAAGGTGGATGTAAATTTGTATGGTAGAAATTTTGGAATTCTATAGTTTGTAGTGTTAATGTGTTAAATGATTAAATAAGTATCTTATTGTTGCTTAACTTATTTTTTCTCTTGGCTTATACAGTGACCTGACTGGTGTGTCTTATTTGCACAGGCAGTGGCTGCTGAATAATTTGCCAATCACATTGCAAAAGAAGTGCCTGCTGATTATAGATTAGGAATAAATGCCATTTTACTGAAGCGGTTTTAAATGTCACTTTAACTGTAACTGTTGTGATGTTTTATTTGGACACTACATGACCAAGTTGTATTTTTTGCAGCATGGTGCACAACTATTGGCATGTTGGGTACTTTATAGATTTATTTATTTTTATCAAAACACAATTTGTTCTTTAAACAACTCTGATTTATCCTTCATCCTTACTGGCTCTCTTGAATGCGGACATGAGTGTTTTCTGATTTCTGCAAAAAATGCAGTTTTTTTTTTTTTTTAAAGTAATTTAAAGTAAAAAAGCATTTTTAAAGTCATATACATTTGGTTCGGGATCCATATTTGTTCCAATTTAAATTATGATTTTATCTTTTCCTTTTGTAGACTATCAAAACCTCTTTCAATAACCCTATATACAGAAAAACTATTTAGTTGCCCAATCAACATGAGAGAAGTAATAAAATAACCAATGACATTTTAAGTAAATTAACCAATCATAGATCAGTAGAACACACACTCTTACGCAGGATATCAAATAAAAGCCTGCAACTTGGAAGGCCATTTTAATGCTAAAACCTTTTAATGCTAAATGGCATTGTTGAATTAGTTCTCCATATACATATGTCAGGATGCAAAAACAACAGAGATTAGCCAAGCTCTTTCTCACAACCAAGCAGGCACATAAAATATCACTGAAAATTTAGAACTAATCGTAAATTTCATGTACTATTTTGTACGTTACAAACTCCTTTGGTTTGTTTTAAGGCTGTGATCAGATTCTGTAAGCTAAATATTATTCACAGATCAAGGGGATCACTCCCGACAAATTAAGGGACACATAGTTTAAATTAAGTGCTCTGGTATAGTTTCAGAGGTAAGTTAAGGTACTTTTAGGTGCTTTTCAGACACATTATGTTTTGTAGTGGTTGCAAGTTTCTGTTCCTTTTAGATTCTTAAAGTTGACTTTCTAATTCTTACAACAAAATGAAAGTCATTATTTAGTTGCTTTCTGTGGGATGTCAGTTGGCAAAGAGCTGGCCTGTTTCATTAGCAGTACAATAAAGATGTATGGTATTTGCCTGGAAAAACTTTCATAAAAATAAATAATTTCTTCATTTCATGGAATTAGTCTGAACTGAAAACTGCTTTAGTAATTTCGGTTTCATGGTGGCACCAGCGGAAATTAGCCTTTGCTACTTTCAGTCTCTTTGGGGCCGGTGGTGTAGTGGTTAGGGTGCTGCGCTCATGATCGGGAGGTTGTGTGTTCAAATCCCAGTTAGATCCCCACTGTGCTTAGACCCCTGGGCAAGGTCTTAACCACAAGTGTGCCTCTGTTCACCCAGCAGTATAAATGTGTACCAGTAAAAATATACTGGGAAGGTAACCTGCGATGGACTAGCGTCCCATCCAGGAGGAGTTGAACTCCTGGTTGCTTCATGCTAGGGAATCCAGGGATAAGCACAGACCTGATGAGCCATTATGCCTCGGGTGTAAAAAAGCCCACAGGACTTTACCTTTTACTTTCAGTCTCTGAAAAAAAATCGTGCATGGTGGAGGGACCTGTTTAATTTGGGGGGGACCCAACACAGCACAACACAACACAACAACTCAATCACAAAAGTCACAATCCTAACTATGTGGGTTTTTTTGTTATCCTTTTCTCCTGTGGTAACAGTCACTGCATTTCAGCTGATATCTGAGCAGTTTGGAAAAGGCCTACAATAGATTGTTATACTAGAGCCCCCCACCACCCCAATAATTCAGTCAATAGCTTAAAATTACCATACTGTGTTCATCATGTTTGGTTATTTTATTAATCAAATTGCACAGCCCCAACTGAGTTTTAAAGAACTTGGCAGCTTTAATTTCTGGTGAATAGTTTGTTGTATTAACATTATTTTTGGCTTTGTATTTTATAATTATGGGGATTTAATCAAAGATTGTGTAATATAGATTTAAGCATTGCTAAAGTTGAAGCTTCTAATAGACATCAAATGTTGCTGGTGGTGTCAGGGCAGTTCTGCTCCTTTAAAGATTAAATCAACTTTATCTCTGTGGAAATAAATAAAATATAGTGGTACCTCACCATACGAAAGTCCCAATAAACGAAAAATCCAGGTTACGAAACGCATTTTCTGAAAATTTTTGTCTCTGGATACAAAACAAGTTCACGTTACGAAAGCGCCATCTCAAAAATTCAAATAGTGCGCGAGTTGCTCTCCCATCGGCTATCTCCCAACACCCCACCCCGCTGGCCTCACATTGGCTAGGAGGGATGACGCAGCTACTTCCCATTGGCTATTATGGAGCTTCAGCTGGAACGAATCACAGGTTTTACATGTAAAATGCGGTTCAATTTATGAAAAATCCAGGTTAAGAAACCACTTCTGCAACGGATTAATTTTGTAAGGTGAGTTACCAATGTATAGAGGTTTACAGTAGGTCTTGCACTGTCACTAGTATGCATGCTGTTGGCTTTTCACTGTAGTGGAACTCTGTACCAGACGGAAGCCAAAGCTCAGATTATTAAGCATCACACAGCAAGTGACGTCTTCAGAAAAGAAGGCACTTTTCATTGATTGTGTGTGTGTATACAGTGGTACTCTTCTTCTTTTCCTTTCGGCTGTTCCCTTTTTCACAGGGGTCGTCACAATGGTACCTCGACTTACGAAATTAATCCGTTCTGAGGGCAAGCTCATAAGTCAAAATGTTCGTTGGATAAAACAAAAATTCCCATCGAAAATAATAGAAAACCAATTAATCTATTCCAAGCCCCTTTCCAAACTCATAACCTGCCACAAACACGTATATTTCACCTAATATATTAAAGATAAACCAATAAATATTTCATAATACATGTGCATTAAAATTAAAAATAAATAATAAAGAAACAAGAGAAACTGTATGTTAATGTTATATAAATCATATTCACGCTGATAAGTTGACAGGTATGACCTCGGGGAACATGCTCCAGTAGTTGGCAGTATATGGCGTGCGGGGAGCTGGGAAGGGTGTGAAATGTTTTTTTTTTTTTTTCTTCTTCCTCCTATAGGGGTGTCACAGAAAATAATTGAGAAGCACTACACAAGGCGTTTTCAGAGTGCAGAGGAATACACGTGGAAGAATACGAGGTTAATCGGCCCGGAAAAGTCTTTTCCCCCGCAGAGCTCGTTGGTTAGGGCAGATTTTTGTTGGCATTGAAGTTCATGTCATGGAAAATTTGTTATAAAGGACGCCGGTAAGTCAAGGTGTGTGTGTGTGTGTGTTTGTGTGTGTGTACTCTATTAATTGCCCCATAAGGTGCACTTAAAAAGCCTTTAATCCTAAAAAAAAAAACCTGACTGTGCACCTTATCCAGTGTGCCTTATGCATGGATGGAGCTGTGCAACTCCATCTCATTTACACCGTCAAAACCCAAGTGAAGCAAACTAATTCAGAGCTTACCATCATTTCGGTGGATTAAAAGAGCTCCAACCGCCAGATATTGGTGTCAACAGGTCGTAAGTTAGAGGGATCTGGGCTTTCTGTCCAAATACCGGGAAAAAGCACTGCGACAGGTGTCCCCTGAGAGCTCGGATTAACCTTCTTGAATTTAAAGTTACACGGATACAGTTCCTTAAGAGTAATGACCTCCATTCTGTAATGAACACAATACTAATGCGCTGTCTCTTTAAGGAGGTGTGGCTGAGAAAAGTTGAGATCACGGCCCAGGAAGACTTCTAATATTCGTCTCTATTGATCTGACTCCATGCGCGAGGGAGTAATAGATAATAAAATATTATTCTTCTTAAAATATAATATAATAAGAAATAATAGAGGGATTCGGCTTTATGTTCAACTTGCGCAACTGTTAAACTCGGACACTGAAGATGAAGAATTTGATGGATTTGTGGAAGAAGAATGAAAAAGTGAGTTTATTGTTGATGGTGTGTGTGTGTGTGTGTGTGTGTGTGTGTGTATATATATATATATATATATATATATATATATATATACACACACACACACACACACACATACAGTGCTACCTCATCTAACAAGTGTCCCTTATAACAAGTTTTCCATGGTACGAGCTTCAAACCCACCAAAAATCTGCTCCATCCAATGAGCAAAAATTCACCTTCTGAGCTCTCCTCGAAATGGCTTTTCCGGGCCAATTAGTCTCGTATTCCTCCGTGCTCAGAGAACATCTTGTGCAGTGCTTAATTTTTTTCTTTGATGTCCTCTTTAGGAAGAAAAAAAAAAAGAATTTCACATCTTCCAGCACCCCCCCCACGTGACTATAAATGGTGTGCAGTAACCTTCATATCGTTTGCTCGGTGCTTTTTCCCTACACCATAAGGAATACAGTGGGGCGCGCCACACTATTTGAGAAGCACTGGTGGGAGTTCACCATGAGCCTTTCCTCGCTGACATTCGTAGTGTACGCACACACAAAATACTCCTCCACCTACTGTGTTACGCACCACCTCATGCCTTCGCCACAATTGATGATTGTAAGGGTTAGTTGACTTACCATGTTTCCCTGAAAATAAGACCTAACCACAAACTAAGACCTAGCATGATTTTACGAGATGATTTTAATATATTCATTGGCCTGCTACTCGCTCAATCTAGGGCTCTAGGTGAAAGCGCTGACTCATCTATTAGGCAGCTTTACCTAAGGTACGCTGTCAAAGCATCCATCCTTGCGCGTTGAGGCTCAGTCGATGACATCAGCGACTGTTTTAAAACGAGGACATACACTTGCGTCCATAAAAATCGCTTGATTCGGTTTTGGTTAAAATATTAAAAAAACAAAGAAATATAACGTAATCAGAATATATCAAGACAAAGATGTATTATAAGAAATGTAATAGAGAAAAATGTAAAATACATCACCTAAAAATAAGCCCTAGTATAATACTAGTCCTCAAAAAATTAGCATATTGTGATAAAGTTCATTATTTTCTGTAATGTACTGATTAAACATTAAACTTTCATATATTTCAGATTCATTGCACCCCAACTGAAATATTTCAGGTCTTTTATTGTTTTAATACTGATGATTTTGGCATACAGCTCATGAAAACCCAAAATTCCTATCTCAAAAAATTAGCATATCATGTTCAGGTAGTCTAAATGAGCTATTAACCTAATCATCTGAATCAACCAATTAACTCTAAACACCTGCAAAAGATTCCTGAGGCTTTTAAAAACTCCCAGCCTGGTTCATTACTCAAAACCGCAATCATGGCTAAGACTGCCGACCTGACTGCTGTCCAGAAGGCCATCATCGACACCCTCAAGCAAGAGGGTAAGACACAGAAAGAAATCTCTGAGCGAATAGGCTGTTCCCAGAGTGCTATATCAAGCCACCTCAGTGGGACGTCTGTGGGAAGGAAAAAGTGTGGCAGAAAACGCTGCACAACCAGAAGAGGTGAGCGGACCCTGAGGAAGATTGTGGAGAAGGGCCGATTCCAGACCTTGGGGGACCTTGCTTGGAAGCAGTGGACTGGGCTACAGGTGCCGCATTCCTCAGGTCAAGCCACTTTTGAATCAGAAACAGCGGCAGAAGCGCTTGACCTGGGCTACAGAGAAGCAGCACTGGACTGTTGCTCAGTGGTCCAAAGTACTTTTTTTGGATGAAAGCAAATTTTGCATGTCATTCATAAATCAAGGTGCCAGAGTCTGGAGGAAGACTGGGGAGAAGGAAATGCCAAAATGCCTGAAGTCCAGTGTCAAGTACCCACAGTCAGTGATGTTCTGGGGTGCCATGTCAGCTGCTGGTGTTGGTCCACTGTGTTTTATCGAGGGCAGGGTCATGCTTCCATCTGCTGAAAAGCTTTATGGAGATGAAGATTTCATTTTTCAGCACGACCTGGCACCTGCTCACAGTGCCAAAACCACTGGGAAATGGTTTACTGACCATGGTATTACTGTACTTAATTGGTCTGCCAACTCTCTTGACCTGAACCCCATAGAGAATCTGTGGGATATTGTGAAGAGAAAGTTGAGAGACACCAGACCCAACACTGTGGATGAGCTTAAGGCCGCTATCGAAGCATCCTGGGCCTCCATAACACCTCAGCAGTGCCACAGGCTGATTGCCTCCATGCCACGCCACATTGAAGCAGTCATTTCTGCAAAAGGATTCCCGACCAAGTATTGAGTGCATAACTGAACATCGTTATTTGAAGGTTGACTTTTTTTTGTATTAAAACCACTTTTTCAATTGGTCAGCTGAAATATGCTAATTTTTTGAGATGGGGATTTTTGGTTTTCATGAGCTGTATGCCAAAATCAATCATCAGTATTAAAACAATAAAAGACCTGAAATGTTTCAGTTGGGGTGCAATGAATCTAAAATATATGAAAGTTTAATTTTTATCAGTACATTACAGAAAATAATGAATTTTATCACAATATGCTAATTTTTTGAGAAGGACTAGTATTTCGGTATGAAAATTAATATACTGTAAGCCCTGTTTTATTTTTGGGGAAACATGGTACAGGTATTGTTTCTTTTATCATTATTATTTATTTTTTTGTTAATGTACATATATTATTATTATGAAATATTTATTCTTTTTACATGTTTATCTTCAATATACAGTGGTACCTTGTCTTACGAGTCTTTTTTTATAACGAATCTTCCATGGTAAGAGCTTCGATCACATCAAAAATCTGCCCCATCCAACGAGCAAAATTTGGATTTACGAGCTCTGCTGGGGAAATGGCTTTTCCGGGCCGAATAGCCCTGTATTCTTCCGCGTGTATTCCTTTGCTCGAGAACTCCTTGTGCAGTGCTTCTCAATTATTCTCTGTGATGCCCCCTATCGGAAGAAAAAAACATTTCACGCCCCCAGTGCGATTATAAGTAGTGTTTAGAGCACTTCATATCGTTTGAATATCGGTCAGAATTGACGAAATCTTCCTGCATCTTCATCTTACGGGAATGTTTGGACTTCTTGATACCCCTCTTCAGGTTCGCTGTGGCCTGTACATCACCTGATCTGACGGCTTTGTTGCGTGCCTTCAGTAGAAACTGCACTTTCCTGTTCATCCATAGCTTCTGATTATTGTACGTGATTATCAATTTCTTTGTGGTAACACTGTCAATTGTGATGTTGATGTATTCCAGTACTGAGTGAGCGTTAAAGTCAATCTGTGTTAGAGTCATGGGTGGCTTGAGAGGCAAATATACTCCAATCTGTGTCATTAAACCTGTCCTGAAGTACAGTCTACCCCCGCTGGCTATACCTTGATGGAATTCACAGATGACTTCACAGGGTCAGTGAGTGGTGTGTACTTGTGGGTGAGAAACAGAGCGGTGATCAGACTGTACCAAATGGATTGGGGGGGGGGGGGTGTCCATGTAGGATGTAGCGATGTTAGTATTAACATGCTGCAAGGTTTTGTCCCCAAGAAACATTTTGATTGAATTTTGGAAGCACTGATTTGATGTTTGCGAGGTTAAAGTCGCCCGCTACAATGAATGCAGCCTCTGGGTGTACAGTTTGTTTGCTAATGGCTGTGTAAAGTTCATTCATAGCAAACTTAGCATCAGCATCTGGATGTATATATACTGCTCTTATTATTGTGGAAAAATAGAAAATATAAAAATAAACTTACAGTTTCGCTGAGCAGTTTCTTTCAGCAAAGTCAGAGTTTGCACACTGTTATAATTATGATAATGATGATGATGATGATAATAATAACACTATGGCACACAATTGTGACCATCATCCGTTCTATTACTGAGACAAAATATTAGATTGCGCAACACTGACTGGAATGTCTAGGGAATAAAGAGATCAGTGTTTTTTTTTTTTTTGTTTTGTTTTTTTGTTTTATTAAACGTTTTATTCCTAGAACAATCCTAACAGTACAACACAGTAAATCAACATAACTACACAACCCACTACGCAAACAGAACGGACTTGTGCCCAGTCAGAATAAGTAAACATGAGTAAAACAAATACATATAACCACACCAAGACTCGGCATAAATGCATAATCCTCCGCCTTTTGTTTTACCGGAGTCCTCTGCTGTTTTCTGGCCGGAGAATGTGGCGCCCGGGTTAGCCATGATAGCACTGTCGGGTATTCCGCTGTGTTGCCATGTTTCTGTGAATATCATGACATTACAGTTTGAGTCTCCTGTTGTCTGGGATAAAAAGTTGTAACTTAAATAGAGGTGTCTCTTGAATTTTACTGGTAAAAGGATCAGTTCATAGATAAAAATCTAAACCGTTTGTCTTTCTCTGGGGGGAAGGGGGTCTTAATATCCATGGCTTCCTGGATTACAGGTGGCGTGAAGGATGTTTGAGTTGTTAGTGGTTTTAGTTTTCACAGAAGTATATTCCTTTATTATTATTTCAAGCCATAATTTAAAACATCACTTTTTTCTTTTCTTTTTTAATTAGACTGTTACAGTAAGGTCACCAAGTGTGTAAAATTCCATTTTCATTCCTCGCATCTATAATTTTTACCTTTCCTTTTGGATCCACAGATTATAAACCTGCAAGTGTGTCAAATTGGTCATTTGATGCAAATTGTCTTTTCTGCTGCTTAAGACGAGAGAAAGTGAAGGTAGTTTATTTTTGTTTCTTCCTTTAATAATTAAGCTGTTAAGTTCTCATGGGCAGCTTTTTCCAGTACAAGCTGAACATTGGGCTATGACCTTTTAGCCAAGTTCATTAAAACACTTTTTAATTTATGTATTTTTTCCTTTCTTGAGATCCAAATCTATTGGTTATACCATGATGAGGGGGAAATGCTGGGTATTGATGGAATACTGATTTCTTGAAGTTGCATATTAATAATTCTGTTCTTTCTAACCAACAGGAGCATGTAATTGCACTCAATAACAAAATTGTGGAAAGTGGAGGCAAACCTTTACTTGGCAAGGATCATTGTAATATCAAGAGACTTGAATCACAAGTCGAAGAATTCCTCAATGCAGTCTTACACAGGAAAGGCATGTGCACTTCTGTTTACAATCCTGTGTGTGACTATACATATATCTGTGTGTATGTATGTGCGTATAGAGACAGACACAAACTCATGTACTTAAATTGATTCTCAGGCATACACTTTTTAGCATGTGGTTACCATTTACTTTTTAAAAAGTAAACAGCACAATTCATGTGTAATTTTATACATTGAAGTTATATAGCTTAATTTAACGTAAATTGCCAATAAAGAGCACTATACTATGCAGAGTTATCTTGTGGATTACTAGCGGGGGCTAATCTAATACGGAGCATCTATTTATTCTCAGAAGTGATGTGAACTTCTTGAGCTGGGTCGCCCAGCACAAGGAAACAACCAGATCTATTCAGCTAGCCACAATTCAGGTGATAAAGATATAAGGTCTTAACTACTGATGGAACTGCTGATGTCGTACATGATTATTTGAAAGAGCTAGTTATAAAACTCCACCACAGGTACCCTTTAATGTTTTTAAAACTGTCTTTTGGACTTGGTTTTTTTGTTTGATCAAAAAATCTCATGAGAATAATGAAACTTGCAGTTCATAGTTATCTGTCCACATTTTGCATGACCACCTCTGGCATCTAACATGTGTCTGCTTAGCATCTACAAAAAGCTCCCCATAACTACAGCCAACTCAGACTGAACTTGAAATGTGATTGGGCAGAAAACGGAACTGTTTTTCATCGGCAAGCATTCCAGCCAAGATGTGCTGTTGCCTGTGTCAGCAAGAAGTGTTAGTACCAGAATATAATTCGAACACTGATTGCGTAAGCCTCTTTCCCATAACAGACAATACTGGTGCTGATTCTGTTGTAATGATTACCTCTGATCTACATGAGAGTAACTGTAGCTGGATGGAAGTGATTGTGAAGATGTTGGAGAAGAATATGTTGTTCCTCTTGCACAGTGAAATGTGATCAAACGTGGAAGAATGTCGCGGGTCACTAGTGCTCCTTGAGTCATTGTGCTGTCTCCACCACATGGGTATATGGACACATTGGCCTTGCAACTTGCCCTTGTGACATTCTGCTGACAAGCATTCCAGTGATTTGTTCCGATTGGGTCTTTTTGACCTGTGGGACTGCTGAGGCAGCGGATGGATACCCACGGGCCATAATATTTATTGATAGAATTTCTAGGTGCTGACAAGGTGTTGGGAGGGGTTCTAGTTTGGTGTCTATAGGATTTCATCTCTGCTTTTTTGCCAATGATGATGTCCATTTTGGGTTCTTCAAGCCGGGCCCTCTAGCTCTTGCTTGAGCGATTCGCAGTGCAGTCTGAACCAGACAGCTTGAGAATCGAGGCCATGATTCTCAGCCTGCAATGGGTGAAGTGGACCCTCTGGGTCTGGAATGGGGTCCTTCCCCAAGTGAAGGAGTTCAAGTATCTCAGGGTCTTGCTCATGAGTGAGCTAAGGATGGAGCGGGAGATTGACAGGAGGATTGCTGCAGCCTTTGCTGTAAATCGGAGCTTGTACCAGTTCATTGTGGTGAAGGTAAAGCTTTCAATTTACCAGTTGATCTACATTGCCACCCTCACCAATGGTCATGAGCTTTGGGTAGTCACCCAAAACAACAAGATTGTGAATGCAAGCAGCTGAAGTAAGCTTCCTTTGCAGGATGGTGGGGCACTTTAGAGATAGGCTTGAGAAGTTTGGTCATCTGTGAGGAGCTTGGAGTAGAACCGCTGCTTCTCTACGTTGAGAGCAACCAGTTGAGGTAGCTTGGGCATGTGAGTAGAATGCCTCCTGATCTGGTGTTGTGCTTCAGTATGGCCCAACTAGAACGAGACCTTGGGGTTGACCCAGAACGCACTGGAGGGACTATGCCATGCTGGTTTTTGCAATGCCTAGTTGTTGCATAATCATCTAAATCATCCAGCGATCTGGGTTCTCTGCTCTGCACCCTCCTCTTCAGCTCACTCCACAGATTTTCAATGGGGTTGAGGTCTGGGGACTGAGATAGCCATGGGAGGATCTTGATTCTGTGTCTGGTGAACCATTACTGTGTAGATTTGGTCTTGTGTTCAGGGCCATTATCTTGCTGAAAGGCCCAGTGACAACCCATCTTCAGCTTTTGGGCAGATGCCATCAAATTTTGATTTAAAATATCCTGGTATTTCAAAGCGCTCATGATGCCATGTACCCTAACAAGGTTCACAGGGCCTCTGGAAGAGAAACAGCCCCACAGAGTCACCAGTCCTCCCCCATACTTCACAGTGGGCATGAGGTGCTTTTCTACATAGGCATGCTTTGTGTTCTGCCAGAACTAATTAGTATCTGTTGTCAAAAAGCTCTATTTCAGCCTCATCTGACCCAAGCATATGGCCCCGGAACCGCTTAGAGAGCTCCAGACGTCTGCGTTTAGATTCAGTGAGAAAAGATGTAAACAGCTTGTTGGCATGTAGGTGGAGCCTATGGTTGTTTTGGAGACTTTGTGATGCCAAGAACCTACCATTTGTTGCAGTTCTTTAAAAGTGAGCCTTGGAGAACTTTTATTTCTCTTACCATCATCTTCACTGTGTGTGGTGGCAATATAGCCTTGCAGCCTCATCCATGCTGGTTTACCAATGTTCCGGTTGTTTAAATTCTTAATAGTTTCTCTGACAGTAGATATGGGCAGGTGCTGACGAGAGATGATTTTCTTGTAGCCGTTGCATGACTTGCGTTACTTGAATGGTGTGTTCCTTTGTCTTTCCCCTGTTGAAGAGTGGATAAGAGAAATGGGCTCTGTATCACATAATATTTATACCCAAGGGGAACAAGAAGTGATGAATTACCATATTTTCCAGACGATAAGTTGCACTTTTTTCATACTTTGGCTGAAGGTGCGACGTATACTCCAGAGCTACTTATATGTGAAATTATTACATGTACTGTATTCGATGTAATAAGCCCCCCACCCCCCCACAATGTTACCTCTAATAACCGCCCATGTGTACTGGGAGCAAAGTCGTAGATCAAAATTACCAGTTTTATTCGATCAGTCCCTGTAACCGTAAAATGAGGCGTTCACTGCCTGTAAAAGTGAGTTCATACGGTATTTCAAGGCCCCCTGCCACGAGGGAATGTCTATAATGTTCATCAGTAACAACACATTTGATTGTTCCACTGTGCTCTAAAAAAACAACAACAGGAAAATATTTTGCTGTGTTCTTTTGGTAAATGTCCAACAACCGATGAACCATTAGAAACTGCAACAGCAAAACTATGAGATGCTCTGAATGAATGGAGCGATGAGCCAGATGTGGACCTGTCAGAAAGTGATCAGGATTTTTGACCCGATTCTAACTTCATAAATTTAAGCATGTTCCTGGACATGTGCTTTTGTTTGTTTGTGTTGATTGGTTCAACATCATCGCTTTTTGGCTTTTCCCTTTTTCTCAGGTGTCGCCACAGTGAATCATCTGATTCGTGCACACATGATTTGGCATAGGTTTTTACGTCAGATGCCCTTCCTGTCACAACCCTTTTAGCAAGGGACAGAAACACACGCTGACGGCTTTTGCAGCCTACTCTTTACGAAAGTCAGCAATGGTTCTTTTACATGCCTCTCACCATAGACAGTGAGGGGCATGGCCCGCCTTTGATAACCCGGTTAGCTGCACTGGGGGGACAGTGACAACCATGTGGGGCCTCGAACCCCCAACCTTAGGATCAGCGATCCTGCGCCCTACCACTAGTCAACATGTCATGTGCTAAAGTTGACATTCGTGTTGATTAGCTCGATTTTACTTTCGGGAAAATGTTTAAAGGGACAGCACCGGAGGTGAAAAGGAAGGTTTTTTTTTTTTTTTTTTTTTTTTTATATGTAAATTATACTGTTTTTTGTTTATTTTCAGCTTTCATGTAAGAAGTTTGGTTGATAATACAAAATGAATAACAAAAATACCAGTAAAACTCTTTCATTGTTCTTTTATTAATCATGTTTTCCATCTCGATGGTATTAAGCACTTACCCTTCCACTCCGCTGGTAACATTTTAATAAGCGCCCACCCACTCCAATTTTTAAAGCGCTCTGGGCGCTTATCATGTTGAATATGGTAATTCTGTTAGTCATAATAAGACAATTTCACATATTTTTACACCACAAGAGGGCACTCTAGGCTTGGGTACCAGTACCTGCTCATCCACCACTGAAGAAATGCCCCCCTCCCTTCAATTACAAGCTGCAAGTCGTGAAATATGCAGCATAAAATGGTAATCGAGCAGCAGAGAGAGTTTGGAGTGAACGATCAACTTGTGGGGGACTGCAGAAAAGTTGAGATAACTATTACTGCAATGAAGAAAACAAAAAAAGCTAATCATGGGCTAAAAGCTAGATGGCCACAGCTAGAAGAACGAGCTCGCACATGGGTGCTTGAGCAACGTTCTGCAGGGAGGCGCTTGTCAACAGTGCAGTTGCATCGCCGCGCCCAGGTAGTTATCAAGGAGATGAATATAATGACTTTGCAGGAGGACCTTCTTGGTGTTACCGCTTCATGCAACACAACCGCCTCTGTAACAGAGCGAGGACCACAACGTCACATAAACTGCCAGCAGATTTTCAAACAAAGGTAGACAGTTTCCAGGAGTTTGTGACTTATAGTCCAGTGTGACTTTGTTTTTTTCTTCTTTATTATGCATTTCTTGACCACTGTGACTTATACTCCGGAGTGATGTATAGTCCTGAAAATATGGTACTAATTAAATGTTCCTAGATACTCTGAACTATGCAAACTACTGGAGAAATATTTCAATTTCATTTATTTCCGAGGAATGGTTTGGGGTACTTTGGCACTTATTGAACTTTTCACATCAGATAAAGGTCATAAACTTTGGATATTGATCAAATATCAGTTTTCACAGACCGAGTCAGCCAAACTGGACAGTTGAAGATTACAAAAAAAAAAAATCATCTAGTCTTTAATTCAAGTTTTGTTGAGTCTGTACATATTGTACATATTCATGGCCTCCATGGTTATTGGCATCCTTTGTAAAGATAAGTGAATAGGGTTAGCAAAGTGATCCACCTACTGATGTCATAACATGAACTCGCTTCATCGTCGTCGTCTTCCGCAAAGTCTGGGGTCGGGTCGCAGGGGCAGCAACCTAAGCAAAGAGGTCCAGACGTCCCTCTCCCCAGCCACCTCCTCCAACTCTCCCGGGGGGACACCGATGCGGTCCCAGACAAGCCAAGAGACAGTACATAGTCCCTCCATCGTGTTCTAGGTCGACCCCGGGGTCTCTTCCCGGGTGGACATGCCCGAAACACCACACCAGGGAGGTGTCCGGGAGGCATTCTGACCAGATGCCCGAGCCACCTCAACTGGCCCCTCTCAGTGCGGAGGAGCAGCGGATCTACTCCGAGCTCTCCACGAATGGTAGAGCTTCTCACCTTATCTCTAAGGGAGAACCCCGCCACCCGGCGAAGGAAGCTCATTTCAGCCGCTTGTATCTGTGATCTTGTTCTTTCGGTCATTACCCAAAGCTCGTGACGATAGGTGAGGGTTGGAATGTAGCTCGACTGGTAAATTGAGAGCTTCGCCTTGCGGCTCAGCTCCTTCTTCACCATGACGGACCGGTACAGGCACCGCTTAACAGCAGAGGTTGCAGCGATCCGTCTGTCGATCTCTTGCTCCATCCTTCCCTCATTCGTGAAGAAGACCCCAAGATACTTAAACTCCTCCACTTGGGGCAGGACCTCATTCCCGACCTGGAGTGTGCATTCCACCCTTGTCCGACTGAGACACATGGCCTCAGACTTGGAGGTACTGATCCTCATCCCGGCTGCTTTGCACTCGGCTGCGAATCGCTCCAATGAGAGCTGGAGGTCCCAACTTGATGAAGCCAAAAGGACAACATCATCCACAAAAAGCAGAGACGAGATCCGATGGCCACCAAACCAGAACGCCTCAACTGCGCCTAGAAATTCTGTCCATAAAAGTTATGAACAGAATCGGTGACAAAGGACAGCCTTGGCGGACTCCAACTCCCACCGGAAACGAATTCGACCTGTTGTTACCAATACGGACCAAACTCGGGCTCCGATGGTACAGCGACCGAATGGCTCGTAGCAACAGATCTGGAACGCCGTACTCTCGGAGCACGCCCCACAAGATCATTCGAGAGACATGGTCGAAAGCCTTCTCCAAATCCACAAAGCACATGTGGACTGATTGGGCAAACTCCCATGCCCCCTCCAGAATCCTGTGGAGTGTATAGAGTTGGTCAAGAGTGCTACGGCCAGGATGAAAACCACATTGTTCCTCCTGAATCCGAGGTTCGACTATCGGTCGGATCCTCCTCTCTAGTACCCCTGCATAGACTTTCCCAGGTAGGCTGAGGAGTGTAATTCCACGATAATTGGAATACACCCTCCGGTCCCCCTTCTTTAAAAATTGGGACCACCACCATGTTTGCCAATCCAGAGGTACAGTCCCCGATGACCACACGATGTTGCAGAGACGTGTTAACCAAGACAGTCCTACAGCATCCAGAACCCTGAGATATTCTGGGCGGATTTCGTCCAACCCCGGAGCTCGACTACCGAGGAACTTTTTGACAACCTCAGTGACCTCCACTCCAGTGATGGACGGACCCCCTCCAAAACCCCCAGGGTTTTCCTCTTCCACGGAGGGCGTGTTGGTGGGATTGAGGAGGTCCTCTAAGTATTCCCTCCACCTCTCGACGACATCCCCAGTCGAGGTAAGCAGCTCCCCACCTCCACTGTAAACAGTGTTTGTGGAGAACTGCTTACCCCTCCTAAGACGTCGAATGGCGGTCCAGAACCTTTTTGAGGCCAACCGATAATCACTCTCCAGGCCGATACCTGTTTGCTGCCTCGGGAGTCCCACAGGCTAATAAAACCTGATAGGCCTCCTTCTTCAGCTGGACGGCCCCCTTCACCGAAGGTGTCCACCACCGCGTTCGGGGATTATCATCAAACTGTGACAAGCACAAGAAGTCTAACAACGAAACACCATTCGGGTTCAGACTGGAGAGGCCGTACCTACCGATCACACCCTTCCAAGTCACACTATCGTTGCCCACATGGGCGTTGAAGTCTCCCAAGACAACGAGTGAGTCTCCCGAGGGAGTGTTCTCCAACCCCCCCCCCCCAAAGACTCCAAAAAGGGTGGGTACTCTGAACTGTCATTTAGTGCATAAGCACAAATAACAGTCAGGACCCGTCCTCCCACCCGAAGACGGAGGGAAGCTACCCTTTCGTCAACTGGAGAGAACCTCAACATTTTGGCACCGAGATGGGGGGGCAACAAGAATACCCACACTGGCTCACCACCTCTCCCCATGAGCAGCTCCAGAATAGAATAAGGTCCATCCTCTCTCGAGATGAATGGTTCCAGAGCCCAAGCTATGCGTTGAGGTGAGCCCGACTACATCTAGTCGGTATCTCTCCACCTCGCGGACCAGATCAGGCTCCTTCCCCGCCAGAGCGGTGACATTCCATGTCCCGAGGGTCAGAGTAAGTAGCCGAGGATCGGTCCAACAGGACCCATGCCTTCGGCTGCCACCCAACTCGCACTGCACTCGACCCCTAAAACTCCTCCATGGACCCACCACCCGTGCGTGGGGAGGGCGGACCCATGTCTCCTTTTCGGGCTAAGCCCGGCCAGGCTCCATGGGCAGAAGCCCAACCACCAGGCGCTCGCCTTCGAGCTCCTTCCCCGGGCCTGGCTCCAGGAGGGAACCCCGGTGACCCGCGTCCGGGCAAAGGAGACTGCTTCCTATGCTGTCTCAGATGTCATGTGTCATAGGGTTTTTTTGAATCGCACTTCATCTGGACCTTCACCCCGGACCTGTTTGCCTTGGGTGACCCTACCAGGGGCATTTGCCTCCGACAACATAGCTCCTAGGATCATGAGGTCACGCAAACCCCTCCACTATGATAAGGTGGCGATTCAGGGAGGGGTGAACTCACTTTATTTTGCCAATCCAGAGGTACAGCCTCACTTAATTTAAAAAAAATATACATTAAATGGTGGATAATTTTTTTCCCAACAACATGGGTACTGTTGTACCAGGGTACTGTATATCCTTCCTAGGGGAGCTTGAACAGGGGTTCCTTGTAAAGAAAGTATATATATATTTTTCACTGCACTGTATTAAAAAACTTAAACATGGCAAATTAATATTTTATGTCCCACAGAATACATACCACGAATCCCAGATCCTCACATCCCTGTGGTGGCTTGCAGTACCATGCAACAAATGATTAATCACTTGGTGGTGCATAATACCTCAAATACCAACTCTCAGGACTCGTTTCAGCACAATGGTATCGCCCAAAGCCTGCTGAAAACTCATTCTAGCACATCACCTATCGCTGTTGCTACACCTACAGCTGCTGCCTCCTCACAGAACCCTGTTCTCAGTAGGCTCCTCATGGAATACCAAGATGCACCCCTGGACCTTTCAGTGAAGAAGGCCAGACCAGAAATCCATGAACAAGGTATGTGACACTTATGCTGTATGTGTCAGTAATGGGAAAAGGTAAAAGTTCATAAAAGGTAAAGGTCATTTTAGATTTGTGTGGATTTTTACTGTTTTACGCACCCTCAGAGAGAAAATTATGCATTTGTAGTACCGTTTTCTTGCTGATTATTATTATTATTTTGCTAGGAATATTGGCATTTCTGCAGTAAAAAAAAAATTGATAAGTAGTATGGTCCTCGCATATGTGTGACTTTTCAGATGGTGTTCTGGATCTTTCAACTAAAAAGAATCGCAGTCAAGACGGCATGCTTCTCAAAAGTTCTCCTGTGAATTTGACAACACCGGTTGTTAGAAGGTCAGTACATAAAAATTTCATTTCTCTGCTTAATCCACATAGTGTTATAATGACAGAACTTGTGTGAAAACCTCAACTTGATTTTGAATGAGTTGTCGATCTGTTCGGGGTCCAATATTGTTTGTGTGTTACGCACTGCAGAGTTGATTGGCCTTGATTGAATAATAATAGTGTGATATTTTCCATAAAATATACAGATTCTGCTCGTGTAAAAGATAGCCTTCACTTTATCAAATACTAGTGGAGTAACAATGTAATGTGATGCAGAAATTTGTGAATTAGCATTGTTAATCATGCATCAAATGTAGGCGCATGGTTATACAGCTTACATGATTGACATTAATTATTAAGATTATTACACAATAGTTAGATGAATTCATATGATAGGTTGGACAGTAAGGAGGGAGAAAATGATCGAAAGGGTGGCACAGCAGAGAGATAGAGATGGGAAGGACGTAAAGTAAGTTAGATTGATAAAGGACAGAGAGGGAAATGTATTGACTGATGACAGAAGTGTGCAGGGAAGATGGAAAGAGTACTTTGAAGAGCTGATGAATGAGGAAGATGAGAGAGAGAGAAAAGAGTAGAAGAGGTGACCATTGAGGAGCAGGATGTAGCAAAGATAAGTAAGGGTAAAGTGAGGAGGGCACTGAAGAGGATGAAGAATGGAAAGGCAGTTGGTCCTGATGATATACCTGTGGAGGTATGGAAGTGTCTGGGAGAGGTAGCAGTAGATTTTCTGACAAGAACATTTCAATAAGGTCCTAGAGAGTGAGCAGATGCTGGAGGAATGGAGGAGAAGTGTGCTGGTGCCCATTTTTAAGAACAGGGGAGACATGCAGAGTTGTGGCAACTACAGAGGGATAAAGTTGATGAGCCATACGAAGACGTTATGGGAAGGAATAGTGGAAGCTAGACTAAGGGCAGAGGTCAACATTTGTGAACAACAGTTTTGTTTCATGCCAAGAAAGAGTACCACAGATGCAATGTTTGCTTTGAGGATGTTAATGGAGAAGTACAGAGAAGGTCAGAGGGAACTGCATTGTGCCTTTGTGGATCTGGAAAAAGCATATGACGGGGTGCCAAGAGAAGAAATGTGGTATTGCAAGAGGAAGTTTGGAGTGGCAGAGAAGTATGTTAGAGTGGTGCAGGACATGTATGAGAGATGTAAGACAGTGGTGAGGTGTGCTGTCGGCGTGATCGACGGATTCAAGGTGGAGGTGGGACTGCATCAAGGGTCAGCTCTGAGCCCCTTCTTGTTTGCTATGGTGATGGACAGGCTGACAGACGAGGTTAGGCAAGAATCTCCATGGACTATGATGTTTGTTGATGACATTGTGATCTGTAGTGAGAGCAGAGAACAAGTGGAGGAAAATCTAGTGAGGTGGAGGTATGCCCTGGAAAGGAGAGGAATGAAGGTTAGCCTCAGAAAATCAGAATACATGTGTGTGAATGAGAAGGACCCAGGAGGAACGGTGATGTTACAGGGGACAGAGATAACAAAGGTAGAAGATTTTAAGTACTTAGGCTCAACAATCCAGAGCAATGGAGAGTGTGGAAAAGAGGTGAAGAAGCGTTTGCAGGCAGGCTGGAATGGTTGGAAAAAAGTGTCCGGTATGATGTGCGATAGGAGAATATCAGCAAGAATGAAAGGAAAAGTGTACAAGACGGTGCTGAGGCCAGTGATGTTGTATGTTTAGAAACAGTGGCGCTGAGGAAGCGGCAGAGCTGGAGGTAGCAGAGATGAAAATGTTGAGGTTCTCTCTGGGAGTAACGAGGATGGATAGGATCAGAAATGAGTACATCAGAGGGACAGCCCATGTAAGATGTTTTGGAGACAAAGTCAGAGAGGCTAGATTGAGATGGTTTGGACATGTACAGTGGAGGGATAGTGAGTATATTGGCAGTAGGATGCTGAGGTTGGAACTACCAGGCAGAAGGCCTCGAGGAAGACCAAAGAAGAGATTTATGGATGTGGTGAAGGAAGACATAAAGGTTGTTGGAGTAAGAGAAGATGCAGAGGACGGGGTGAGATGGAGGCGGATGATTTGCTGTGGCGACCCCTGGAGGGAACAGCCGAAAGGAAAAGAAGTTGTTTGATGAATTCATTATTTTGTGCTGAGCGACCACCATTACCAGATATGATGGATATATTATGGTTCATAGTTGTGTTCTGATCACGAAACTGGATTTCTTCAATATCTTTTTAAAAAACATTCGCAATGTGTCCAAGCTTACAAATTTTGGCAGTTTAATTATTCTTTAAAGCACTATTTTCTTCACTTGGGCACATTTGTTTCAATTGAACATTTTGCCTGATTTGTTTGGTTATTCAGTCACTTTTGGGAGAGTGTATAACTATTTTTAATAAATATGGTATATGTTTGCGTAGAATAGTTTTTTTTTTTTGTTTGTTTTTTTTCTGGCAAAATTAAAAAAAAAAAAAAAAAACTATTCTACGCAAACATACAGGTTCTTTTTTCTTGCATAATATCTTATGTAAGTAGACCTGTAATACTATTATTCAGAGATTTAAAAAAAAAAATCTGTAGTAATATTTCCAATCTGTGTGAGTTTGGATAAGAATAAAGTATTTGTCTCCCTTTTTAGGCAATCAACAGATTCAGTTTTTGCTGTATCAAGAGATCTACAATCGTCATCATCATCATCCGTGTTGGAACAGTTTATGGCAAAGCTTTGTTTGCATCATCAGCAGCAGATTGTTGATGCATTTGGATTCTTGCAATCTGAAATAAAGGCTGCGACTTCCTCCAGCGAAGTGCAAGTGTTAACCCCACCAGTCCCAGAAAAACCTCTAACCCCAGAGTGTCCAGAGGGAAGGGCTGAAGTTCACGCTATTGAAGAAACGTTACTCTTGGAGAGCAACAGACACCAAGAATTACCGGTTTTCAAAAGTAAGGATGTTTCATCTGGAGAACAGCCCCTGAAGGCCGAGGAGCCATCAGTTGTCTCTGCCATAGATCTTGATCAGACAGATATTGAAGTTGATGATGATAGTGGTGGTGATGTTGAATGTAGGAGTACAGACATTCAGCCTAAGTGTCCAACTCTTCTTATCGAAAAAAATGATCACGGAAATCTTGAAACCAAAAAAGTGGTTGCAGTGGGCTCAATCATTCAACAGCAAAGTACTGGTGCTTTAGAGCAGGGCCCATCAACTTCTGATACACCGTCACACACACAGAGCATTGATCATGACACTGCTGTGGTGTCACCCTGTTTTACAAGTCATGGACCCACTGACCCTAAATGCCTTCCAGTACATATTAATGAGACTTCCATTAAACCAGGTTTGGTTCAAAGGACCACAAATGTCACGTTAAGTAATTCCTCAAGAACTGCTAAGAAGAGTAGCAGAGCCTCTCAGTACCGACCCAGGATTGGTCCATCAGGTAACATTGTAAATGATCCTGACATAAAATATGACATTGTCTATGTAGGGAAACCGATCACCGAATGTAGGTTTGAATCACAGAACCGTATGCTTCCGAGGAAAAATGCTAGAAAAAGCACAAGAGGACATCTGTGTCTTGGGGATTGCTTGGAGATAAAAACAGTGCGAACATTGGCAATCAAGCCTCCTCAGAATAGTCATGGGAATTATCCTATTCCTATGCCAGAAATAACGACATCAGTTACCCCAAAGCAGGCTTTTGCTAAACCTGATGGTTTACCTGCAATGACTGTCCCTTTTACTGGTGATTGTATGGAAACAGTAATGAACAGAAACGTGGCTGATCAGTCAGTGGTGACAGAAATTCCTGGAGATGTTATTGAAATACCTAGTGAAGATTTGATTGTAGAACCTAGTCAGACAGGTCAAACTTCCTCTCTTAGAGATGAGGACTGTGATTCATTTGTGCTCCAGGACTCTAATGTGGAGATACACAACATTTCAGATAGTAGTGAAAATACTTATAATTCTACCATGGCAAATAAAACAACTGAAAAAATTGAATGCACAACAAAAGATGCTTCTCCATCAAACATGAGATTAGAAGGATTAGAAACAGTGGACCAGGCTCAAAATATAGCCACAGAGGCATTGTTAAACACAGAAAGCATAGAAAAGGATATATCGGAGGCAGAAGGTTTGAATATAGGAAGTGATTTGAAAAATAATCTTCCTCTGTGTGATTCTTTAACAGAGTCCACAGATCAGACTGAACGGCAAACAAAAAGGCTAATTACATGTACAGATAACAGCACAATTTTACAAATATGTGAACCTGAAGAAAGCATAAAAACAGTGTATTCTACGAGTTCAGATGAAGATAAAATTGACTCAGCAGTAACTAATTCAGTGGTTGAAGACATTACTACAAGAGAACAATGTGAAGAATGTAGGGAAGGTGTGTCTGTTAATTTTGGCACAGCAAAGAGTGTTGCAAAACATGCTCCCCCTTCAGATAGGTGTTTGCGAAGTGGAGCCACCAAAGCCCTACCTGAACAAACAAATATCTCAGAAATGGCCGACCAGACTAAACTTGCTGACTTGGCATTAGATACATGTGAAAAAAATGTACTTGAGTCTAAACATTCATTGACAATATCTAAATCGAAGCATACGGTGGAACAGGTGCCAAGTTTGGATGGTCAGAATAACGTAGATGGCCCAGACGACAATACTGAGAAAGCACAGCAGTCCCCAGTGATCATGCAGATTGAAAGTATAGCTAACAAAATGTGCACAAGGCAGAATCAAAAGCCAATGTTGGTGAAGGAATTGGAATCTGGAAATGAACAGAAAGTCCAAGAGTTCCCAAACCTAAATGATGAGCTTAAAGGAAAACATTGTGGAGTGGATAATACTTCTGATAATGTGGTGCCTACTACTCCTGATCGTGAGGAATCTCCAGTAAAGAACAACCCTGGGCTATCCATAACGGTTTCTGAAACAATGCCTCTTAGAGACAGGGGCGGTCAAAGTGAGTGTTCTGTAAGTCGTGACTCGTCTTCACCTGTTGGAAATACTCTACAAACCCCGATAAGAATGCCTTTGAGAAGCAGGAATAACAATGTTGATCTGCCTTTAGATGCAGATTCTTGCAGTTCACTTGCTGTAGATGCTCTAGAGAATCTTGAAAGAATGCCTTTGAGAAGCAGGAATAGTGGTTCTGCTGAACAGATTGTTGGCTACATTACCCCAAATACAACCAGTTTGGACAGTGCAGCTCACATGCCTTTGAGAAGCAGGAACAGTAGTGCAGTCAAACCCCATGTCACTGGAGGTACCTCTGATATGGACAAGGATACATCAAGTACCAGCATTGAACAATACCGAGATGAGGGCAGTGGTGTCACCAGTAAGAAATCGGCAAACACTGGACACATGCCTCTAAGAAGTGGAAGCGGTTTGACGGCAGAACAGTCAACCAGCTGCAGTTCATTTGGCTGTGATGCTAGCACGGTTTCTGAGAGCCCCGGGCGCATGTCATTGAGAAGGAGCAATACTCTTGGTGCTGAAAAGCAGGATTGTTTACCAACGCTTTCCAAGAGTAAAAAGCTTTCTCCAAAATTTATGAAAATATCTAGAACGTCTGTGCCATCATTAATCCACAAGGGAGAATGCAATAATACCCAGGCTAATATCAAAACAGATAAACTTTTTAATGCCCAAATGAAAGTCTCTTCTATCCCACATTCATTTAATACATCGACACCACCAACTGCCAGTTCTTTAGTCCTCAGTCCATGCAAGTTTTTGGAGGCTTTAAATGGAGAAGGAAATCAACATTTGATTTCATATTTAAATAACAAA
The DNA here is from genome assembly GCA_024760905.1 of Plotosus lineatus. Taxonomy (NCBI): domain Eukaryota; kingdom Metazoa; phylum Chordata; class Actinopteri; order Siluriformes; family Plotosidae; genus Plotosus; species Plotosus lineatus. The sequence continues at coordinate 16,309,130 of CM045746.1, forward strand.
TTTGATAGGATGCAAAAAGGATGGGTTCAAATGGACAAAGAGGGGCAGCCTGCACCAAAACCAAAAAACAGGGCGGACAGACTAAAGGAAATATGGAAAAGCAAACGAAGAATTCGGAAACCAAGATCATTAGAGCAGCAAAAATTCTCCCCTGTGCAAATGTTATTTATGAAATCCTTTGATCTTCCCAATATCTGTCGCTGGTTCCTGCAGACAACAGAAACAAAATCTCTTGTTATTGTGAAGAAGGTGAACACAAGACTTCCATCTGAAACACAGTTAGGTTTTCAAACCTTACCATCTGTGCAAGAGTCCTCTGGTGGCATATTCCCAAGCCTACAGGCTGAACGCTTAAAAAAACACCTGAAAAAGTTTGCCATTGCTTCCCCTGTAAAGAGCAATCCCAAGAACAAAAGGTTAATTGCTAAAGCATTAGCCCAAGGTATTTATAAGGAAAAAGAAAAACGAGAACCTAGAACTGCTACACGGATCTCTTCAAAGCCACAGATCTCTACTGGTTTGATCCAGCCTCAGTCCATTGAGAACCATAGCAAGGTTGCTGCAAGTGCAAAAAATCCAACAGGTGCAAAAAATCCAGCAAGTGCTCGAATTCTGAGGAAGTATTCAAATATGCGTGAGAAAAAGCAAGTCCAACAAAACTCTTTGATAAATTTAAAGAAGTCGATAGTCAAGAAAGACAGCAGTTATTCCATGACAAAGAACATCACTAAAGAAAAACTGTCCACGAAGCGAGAGTCGAAAGTTGTCAAGAACCTGAAGCAGTTGGCCAAAAAAACAAAAACACCTGCTGCAAAAGAGAAACTTGCAAAAGGTGGTAGTAGAGCATTAAAGGGTTTGAATGACAAAGGTGGCATTTCTCCAAAGAAGGTGCTACAAAGAGTATTGAAGTCCAACTGTGTAATTGCTCATAAAACGGTGAGCAAAAAAGAAACGTTGGTAAAAACGGAGAAATCTCCTCAAACAAAAACTGATCATAAAAAGTCACCTCTTCATAAAGGGCCTGAGAGTTTAATTTCTCAGTCTCAAACCGTGGACATGAAACCTCTGTTATCAGAAGACCAGGTTCTCACAAGGTCTCAAAGAAAGATGGAGGCCACTCTTGCACAAACAGGATCTCCAAAAACCTCAACAAAGAGAGGCATGGAAACCTCACTTCCATCAGCAAAGCGGACAAGGACATCAAAGTGAGCATGAAGAATAGAAATGGATAGACCGCTGTTGCAAATAGCTAATGTTTGTTTCCAAACATACCACAGTTTCTTTTGTGAAGACAGCTTGCACAAGTTAATTTTTAAGAAGCATAAATTTTTTGACCTACTCCCTGTTGTCCTGTTTTGAAGACTCAAAACAGCTGTATGCTGAAGTTTCGCCACAATATTACGACTCAAATGCACAATGTTGAGAGTACAGTATTTCTGTATTGACATTTGTGTTGACATTAACTTTTATTTGGAGTGCTGTTATACACTTGATGTTGCAAATCTACACCATGTCATGATGGTCATACTGTCAGTTCTAATAAATGTAGTGCGTGTTGGTTGGTTGGAAAAGGCTTATTGGTAATTGACAAACTCCAAACCTTTTATCCTATCAGCAATTGTTTTGTTTTTTTTCCACATTACTAATGTGCCTTATTAAACAACAGACTGTTTGTTAACCCATGGAATCCTATGTAATGCAAGTGTGTTTTTGTTTGATGGTATACATATGCCCAAGACATGCTCTGTTTAATACAGCCCTGGTCCTGGAGGACCACTGTCCCACACATTTTTTTTACTGCTTTCTTGCTTTATCACACCTTCAAGTCATGAAAAGCGTTAATCAGATAGTTAGTTAAATCACGTGTGTTGAGCAAGGAAAATGATCACATGTGCTGCCCAGGAGGTCCTCCAGGACCACGCTTTATACCATACTTAATTTCTTCTAAACCTTTCAAAATTTTTTTTTAATTATAAATGTCTTATTTAGGTTTTCAATATTAAAATAATTCAATAAGCATTAAACGTTTTTAAATATGTGATAATTCTATAATTCCATTTTTGTTACTGTGGAGTTTATTGTCCCTGTCATATTTGAGCCTGTTACTTTTTGCGTTTATTGTTTTGATTCCATTAGAACTTAATATAACTAAGCATAACTTATGAATAATCAGGTCAGTGGTTTGTCATAATGGAGATGAAAAATGGACGTTTTATTGTTCAGTTATCTTGCTTTGCCGTTTACTGAAAATGCTTTAGCTAATATTTGGAATGTTCATGCAGGTTATTTTTCCTCAGTGGAGTGGACGGATGTAAGCAGACTTACAAATCAATAGTCTGTTCATGAACGTGCGTAGTGGATGGCTGCAGTTTCTGGATTCAAAACTACATTATGGAATTGAGGGAAGTGGAGGACTATCCTTATGTGCAAAAGTCGTTTACTTTTGTGTTTCTCTGAAGGCTATGCATGCAAAGTGATGTGCCTCAGTATCATCTGCAGATATTTCTTGAAAGGTTGACTCTTTCAGTAGAGATGTTTAGACCAAAACGATAATGTGACTAATGATTATTGAAGGCCTATGTCCAATTGTTTTAGTTTTGGACAGGCATTTTGCTTTGAGTGCTGGAGTCTTGCTCATCTGAGTTGGACCGAATGACATTTGAACAAGTGAAACTTAATTGTCTACCATGTAAAACTTAATCAGCGTGCTGCCTCTAGGAATTGTAATAATTGAATTAAATATAATTTTGTATTTTGAGGAGTTATTTGGTGGGGGTAATTTTTCAGCTCAGATTAATGGTTTACCCTGGCACAATCATGATCTTGGTTTCATTTGACTTGGAATAGCATCTTGTAAATGCAAGGGTATGTACTGCTTTAGACTTATAATTTGATATTTAATGTTGTCATGGGTATCATTGACAACGTTTGATTGATCCGCCAAATACCAGACTTGAACATTTTACTTTACTATTGATATTTATAGTTTTTGGTTGTGTATATTTGAAAAGAGAGCACAGGTGTATTATGTAATGTTTGTATGTTCCTGCTAAAACTGGTATAAATTGTTTGAATTCAACTGTTTCCTTTTTGGATTTTATACGCACAACCAAACACGTTCATTAATGACTGTCCGCTATTTGCTCATTTAAAGCCTCTAGCAGCAACGAGCAATTGCAGGAGGGTGTTCACTCAGCCGTTTGTATTTTAGTGTGTATATATGTATGTGCGTGTGTGTTACAGTCGAGATGGTAATTCAGTAGAATTTGGCAATTCTTCTAGTAGAGATGCCAATCGCAATCTCTACTAGGAGAATTGGCAACTGGCATCTCCCATAGGGGAGATTGAAATCCTAACTAAATACAATCTCAGTTGCTATCTCACCTAGGAGAGATGGCAATTAAAATCTGTATAAAAGGAAACTGTTAACATGAAGCATCCCAAGTAACAATTTTATTTAACATATTACATGTAGAGAATTCAATAATAGCGGACAATATAAATGACAAGACCAGACATTTTGTTAAAATATATCGCTTTTATTTTCTTCCACACAACATCATTTCACATCTCAAAATTTTCAGCACGATATAAGAACACAATATTAAACAATTATGCACTTCACATTTTTAAATGTAAATATTGCTTGCAGGTTGCAAGTACAGTTTTATTATTATATAACATCAATTTGCTTGTCCGCAGTCTGTTTTAATGTTCGTCGCACCCATTTAAGAACACAATTTTCCTAGGAGAATTGGAAATTGTCCTAGGGGAGATGCCAATTGCAATCTATACTAGTAGAATTGGCAATTTTCCTAGTAGAGATTGCGATTGGCGTCTCTACTAGGAGAATTGCCAATTCTTCTGAATTGCCATATCTACTGTGACATACAGATACAATGCATACAGCAGGTGGTTTTTTTTTTTGTTGTTGTTTAATAGTACATTCTGTATTTCAGAAACATTAAAACAAATTATACAGTGACTTAATACCACTTATTTATTTCAGATGAAGCAGAGAAAGAGTCATGTAAGTAGATTTGAAAAAATTTTACAACTATGAAAGAATCAACAACATGACAGCAACCACAGTTAGATGTTTTCCACTGGACATTCAACAGCATTAACATTTTATTCCTGCACAAATTTAAAAATGTTAATATATATTTTAAGAAAAAAATGAATACCAGCTGTATGTAATGAATAATCAAAGTGTGATAAATATTTGTGGCCGGTGCAAAATTGATCTAATATCAGATTCTACGATGACAGTCTGAGAGTTGGATGCAAAACTTTTGGCAAAGAAAGCAAATTTTGTAAGTCATCATGAAGGATTTTCCAGTGTTCGCTTTACCCCATAAATGAAAGTATGAAAGTTTCATACAATGGATGTGAACACAATTGGCACTCTCTGATAGCAACAAAACGTGTAAATAAAAACTATTTTTATTTCTTAATTTCTGTCTGCCATTTACATGTCTGTAACTGGCAGACCACAATTAAATGTCAGTTACTAGGCTGTGACTGAAAAAGTAACCTTTTCAGCAACTGCAGCTTTCACCACAAACACTGCAACTGCTGCTGTAGCTGCTGCCAACGGAAAAGAAAGTGTTTACTAGCAGGGTTTGATTTGCAAATGGAGGTGCTGTGGTGTCAACAAAAAAAATCTGATCAACATCCAAAAAGTACATTTAATACTCTTTAAAAATCTTTACATAAATTATTACAAAATCTCAATCTAAGGAAGTGAATAAAGAACAACTGTGATGAATTAAAAATGTCAACGTTGCACTTGACTAAATCTGTTATTTACAAACTTTGTGTAATTCCATTCGATCAGTGCATTTTTCTACTGTGCAAGATTGAAATGTTGTTTTATACTAGTCAGTCATTTTTAGTTTACAATCTTTCAAGTGCCACTGTATGGCATCCTCATAAGTTCTGGATCAAACCCAGTGGACCCTGAAGGCAAGAGGTCCTAATGTTACCTGCAGGACTGCAATCAATTGGATATGAATGCAATGGACCACAGACCAAGAAAATCTTTTAAAAACTTAACATAAGCTCTCTTAATAGTAAAACCGTCCCACATCACATGAAGGAAAAAAAAATTATATTACTATTATAATGAAATATTTATTTAACCCAAATGATGACGAACAAGTAAACTCTGAGGTGAACAAAAATGATAATTGTTAAATAAACATACTCCAAATCAGGAAAAATGTTCATTACTCTGGATGGTATTCGATGGGATGCTGTATTCCTAGCTCAGGCAAAAACAATAAGGAAAACAATGAATTTACCCTCAACTGAAGAACATAGCTATAACATCTCAAATAAAAAAGGACGAGTTGGGTTGTGCTGAGTAAACAAACAAAGATCGATAGGGACTGGTAGTACAAAATATTCAGATTTTGAGTCCAAGACTCCTCACAAACCACCTTCCAAAAAGATCTTTCAGCTGGACACAGGAGAAAAGTTCACAGGATTAATTAAAATGAGAAACGAGGCCATCATTATATTCTTCCCCAAACAGAGAAAAGTGGCAAGGTGGTCGTAGTGATTAGCATGTCCATCTCAGTTCTGTTCATTTTCTGTAACCTCTTAATCCTAATTAAGGTTGCAGGGAGGCTGGTGCCCATCCCAGCCAACTCTGGGTGGGGGCAGAGTACACCCTGGACAGCTCGCTAGGCCATCGCAGGGCAGAAACACGCTGATGGCTATGCAGTTACTCTTGTCGAAAGTCAGCAATGGTTCTTTTACATGAACCTCTCACCATAGACAGTGAGAGACATGGCCGGCCTTTTAATAACCCAGTTAGCTGCACTGGAGGCACGTCCATCTCGTAGCAGAATTGTCCTGGACTTGGCGGGGAAATTTCTGTGTGAAGTTTGCATATTCTTAACATGCTAGTGTTTACTCCAGTTTCCTACAACAGTACAAAGATGTGTATTGGGGTAAATGGCTTCCAAATTGCCTCTCAATGCGAGTGTAAAGGGTTATGTAGGCTGGCCTGCGATGGACTGGTTAGCTGTTCAGGGTCTAGTCCATCTTTGCACGGAGTTGAATGAGAGACTCCAACCTCCTCCCAACCCTAGTAGGATAAAGTGGTTAGGCGAATGAATATTAATAAAAAAAAATAAAAAAAAACCGAAGCAAGTATGGGCCAATTTCTGTTTAAAATCAGGAGTACAAATTGTATGTGTGTTATATCTAGACCAGGGATCACCAACTTTTTTTGAAACGGAGAGCTACTTCTTGGGTACCAATTAAAGCGAAGGGCTACCAGGTTGATACGCACTTCTAAAATATTAAATTTGCTCCATTTACCTTTTAATTATATGCTATTATTAATAATTAGTAATATTCATCTATGTGAAGATTTGGAGCTGTGGGCTTGTTCTGAAAATAACAGACCAACGGGCGATTCATGTTGTCCTTGCAGGCACCATGTTGGTGACCCCTGATCTAGACGATTGGATTCCTTTATTCATGAATTGATTGATGATGAACAAACTGGTTTTATTCAGGGCCATCAAACACAAGACAATATTAGGCATCTCTTCATTTAATACAAAGCACTTGGATAAATATATTGAATATTGTGCTACAGTAGGCCCTTGTAATTCGTGTGGGTTTGGTTCTGGCCCCTCCCGCGAATGAAGATAATCCACGAGTTCTGTACCCGGAAATAAAACCTCATGTATCATATTACATGTGCCAATGATCAACCAGAAGTAAAATACTATGTATTTATTACATGCGCTAAAATATGCTTCTTAAACACATTTTATAGACAGTCTTACTCATTAATACAGTTTTAATGTAGTAAAATGTAGTAATGATTAAGAAAAACGTATTTTTTACTGTGATATTTATTGATAAAATATAAACATTATACATTATACATTACACATCAATAAACATTGTACAGCATATATAATATGACTCAGCTGAACCTTACCCAAACTTCCTGTTTGTCACACGCGTGAAGAAGAGTCGACTGTTGGCTTGTTTTGAGATTGATCATGCAGCATTATACAGTATTTCGTTATCGCCGAAACCCCTCTCCAATCGGGACGATATTGAACCTGAAGGAGACCTTAAAGTAGAAATACAGTGAGGACCTCTGATCTTTCAAACAGGTACTGTAATTCCGCTTTAAATAAAACATCCCCCGTGTGTGTGTGTGTGTGTGTGTGTGTGTGTGTGTGTGTGTGTTCGTGCGTGTGGAGAGAGAGAGAGAGGCAGAAGGAGGCTTAACTCTTTGGTTTTTAGTTTAGTTTTTAAGTTGTTTAATTCAGTAAATGTTTAAATGTGAGGTTTTAGGGTTGAAGTTTTTCCATGTCTGTCCATTTGTGTTTGCTTGCCAGCTGTCCTTGGCTTCGTGGAAATGAGCCGATCAAAAACGAGGGAAATTTATTTCTTTACCCAAAAACAACACGCGCAGTCTGTGGCTGTTGTTATAATCCTATAAAATTAGAGTTTGAAGGTATTGGACCCGCCCACACACTGGTGTATCGAAAGGATTGGCTCCTCTGCGCGCCACAGTGACGAGGTATTTAAAATAGATGTAAAGATTTAAATGCGCGGGATTTATTAATCTGTTTTTGGTTTCATTTGATGGCTTTTTTGTATTTTTATTTAAATGACAGTTGAAATTATGTATTCGTTCTTCTCTTAAGAAAGGCCACCTGATTTATCTGAGAGCCAGATGCAGTCATCAAAAGAGGCACATCTGGCTTGCGAGCCATGGGTTCCTGACCCCTGGGATAGAGTAAACCACACACTGGCTTTTTTTGGAAGCCAGTTCTTATCACTTTTGAAGTTATTGTCCCTAAAGACTGCCTCAAACTGACAGAAAATGACCAAAATTACCAATCTTTGAAAATTCATTCAAATTTAACCAACCAAGCTATTAACCTGAAACCTTTGTTTCTAAGGTATAATGACCTGCTTAATCCGTTGGAAGCATCAGTTTTAGGCTATCTACCATGTGGGGTGAGAAGGAGGTCAGAACATGTAAAATGGCAAAATGCTGGAAAAGTCTAATACAGGGGTCACCAACCATTTTGAAACCGATGACTACTTCCTGTCTGCAGATTAAGGCAAAGGGCTACCCATTTGATACCCACTTCTGAAATAGCCAATTTGCTCAATTTAGCTTTAATTATGTTATTATTAATAAATAATGCTATTTAGCTGTGTGAAGACACTGATCATGTTAAATGATTTCTCAAAAAAAACAATGACAACAAGATGGGAAATAAATTAATATCAATATGCAACACTTTATTTCTATATTCTCAAGTTCCAGTGTTTTTCAAATTGAACATTTTTAAATCATCACTTCTACAACAGTCCTCGGAAATCACAATGTATCTCTGCAGAATGATTTAACAAAGCCTGAATGACACATTTTGAACTGGACACAAAATCTGGCCTCTGTTTCTTTGTCAGTTAGTGGGAAGCCTGGCAGTGCATGCTCTCCACCAGTGTGTTGTTACTCTGGTGTGTAACTTGAACTTGTGTTCTGTGTTTGTTCTTGATGAAGTGCATGTCAGAAAAGGATGATTCACAAAGGTAGGTTGAACCAAACAGGCTTGCAACCTTCAAAGCTGCTGTGCATACACCACTGTACTTTTCTGTGTCAACAATGCCCCAAATGTTTGGTGCACCCTGATAGGCTTTGAGGTGGAGGTCATTTTGCAAATGTTACAATTTCAAGCTCCATCTGTCCAGCATTAAGGCTGAATGTTGCACTTCACTGCTCAGCAATGCCTGATATGTCCACGTTCATGAAAGGAGTAGAAATAAATAACACTCATGGCTCAAACTGACCCAGGTCACAAAAACTGTCCTCAAATTCTTGTCCAAGTCTTTCTATGACCGTAGAGTATTTTTCTGCAACTTTGTCAAAAGCCTCAGATGCAGAAGTATTGTCTTTGAGCACCATCTGCACAGAGGGGAAAGTGCAGCACCTTTTTTCTCTTTAAATGCATAGAGAAAATGCTCATCTTGGCTTCAAATGCATTTAAAGCACTTATCATATCAGCAACAGTCTTGCCTTGCAACTCACAGTTCAAACTGTTCAGTTTCTCAGTAATGTCCATTAAAAATTTAAGGTCAAGGGTCTGGTCAGTGTCCTCCAGCAGCGAGGTGTCTTCCCTTCTGGATTGCATGAACTTTGAATTCTTTTATTTCACCCAAAAGTGACAAAAAAAAAAAAAAGCAGAATCCGTCCCCTGCTGAGTCATCGGATTTCTGTGTGTAGTAGCAGGTCACCATATTCAGCTGACAGCTTCTCCAATAGTACCTTGAATGATCTGTGCTGTTTAGCTTTAGAATGGATGCTGTTTATGATCTTTACAACGGGTGTCATCATGTATTCAAAGCCGATAACGTTTGCACATAAGGACTGCTGGTGGATGATGCAGTGGTCATGCAGAAAGTTTGGGAACTCTGGGTCACCTTTACAGTGAGCAGTGAATCCTGCGGGTCGGCCGATCATAGCAGGAACCCCATCCGTAATCGCTGATACCAGCTTTTCCAGCAGCACCTTTGTCTCCACCAAAAACTCCTTCACCGCGTTGTAAATGTCAACTCCCCTGGTAGTTGTCTTGAAGGGTAGTAGTGTCAGAAGTTCTTCTTTTGTGGAGAAATCATCAAACGACATCATTATGAATATCATTAGCTACGCTGTACTGCCGCTGTCCACCGACTCGTCACACTGGATACCGAACCACCTGCACCTCGACAGATCATGGTCCAGCTGATCGGCCAAGTTCGCGGACATCGACGACACTCCTCTTACCATTGTAGATGCACCCAGTTGAACATCAGAGAGAGTGGAGATTACATCGGTTCCGTACTTCTCGTCTTCGAGCAGTTTTAGCAATTATCATCATTGCTTCTTTGACAACAGCCCCATCTGAAAATGCCTTCTTTTTCTTAATCAAGAATTGCGTAGATCTTCCTGAGGCTTTGGTTGCTTTTTGGGACCTTTTCATTGGTCTTGTGAAAAAAGATTGCAGTTTGCTCAGAGCTGCCTTTAAATCGCAAACTTTTTGTGCTCGTAGCGCGCTGCCGGTGGGTAGTTAGCATGGTAGCTTGCATGGCAAGTTGTGAAATGTCTCTCCACATTGTGTCGCTACGGTCGCCCCGCAAATGAGACACACGCAGGCCTCTTTCACAGTGGTAAAAAAAACTTCTACCACCCATTCATCGTGAAAATTATAGGTTTTCTTTCTTTTTTCTGCCATCTTTTTTGGGGCCGATCATTGTGTTTTTGCTACGCCACAAAGGCTATGGCCCCTGCGGTTATTTGAGCTAATTTTAGAACAGGCTCATGGGCGACTCACGTGGTGCTTACGGGCGACCTGTTGCCCACGGGCACTGTGTTGGTGACCACTGGTCTAATATATAATCATTTTGGAAAATTCCAATATTCAAAGGTCACCTACATACACGCACAATACAAAGTAGCTTCAACCTTCTGAAATAATGAAATGCCAATGAATCAGTTCAATTATTTTTTCACTAATAAAAAGATCACATATCCCAAGATCCATTTCCAAGTCTTGTACTCTTCATTCACTGGAAAAAAGAAACGGATCATATGAACAAACAATCCCGTTATTTATAATGATGGTCATTCTACCTTGAGTGGTTGGGCGTGTGGCCTCGAGTACACAAGTAGCAGCTGATTTTAAACAGATTTTTTATCTTTAGATTTTGCCTCTAAAGAAAGTATCTTTCCTAGTTGCTAATTCTTCCTCAGATTGAACAGATCTAACTTTTTCTTGCTGTCTCATACAGGTGATGATGAAAAACGGCAGGTCAAGAGGAGCGTAACACCACAGAATTCACCCGCCAACCTGTTTCACCGCCATACAACACCAAGAACACCATTCCTCAGGTACACATTGTGCAAGGTTACCAAAAGACTTCTAGATGTACACTACATGGGTGCAAGTTGGAAACTGCTAGAAAACCTTTGTGATTGACCTTTGTTGGTAGCACAGAAGAAAATGGCACACAAAGATCAAGCATTAAACTTAGAGACACAGAAATACATAACATGGACAAACCTCCTAGCTTGGAATGGAATAATCCCCCCGTTGAAGCAATAAACCACCCAGCAATGATTATGGGAGACTTCAATAGCCACCACGACGAATGGGGATACCTAAATAATGACCAAGCAGGAAAGGAGGTGAACCAGTGGGCAGAGCTTTCTAATATAACCCTTCTCGACAACCATAAAGACAAAGGCATGCTCACATCAGCACGCTGGAAGAAAGAATACACACCAGATCTTATTTTTGTCTCACGAAAAAGTACGAGAAATGCACAAGCAACAAGAGAAGTCCTGACTGACTTTCCTCATAGCCAACATCGCCTGACAGTCGTCACCACAGGCATCACCAAAAATCACAGCAATACCCAAGCCATGGTGGAATGTTAGAAAAGCTGACTGGGAATCCTACAAAAATGACCGTGACAAAACATTCCGAAAAATAAAGTCCACCACTGACAACATTCACCGATTTACAAAACTTCTCCTGAGTACAGCGAAGAAACACATACTGAGGGGAAACAGAAAACAACACATTCCCTGTTGGTCAGAACGCAGTCAAAACCTTCTGGAAGAGTATGAAAGGACTCGAGATGAAAACATTGCACAGGAATTATTTGAGTCCTTACAAGAGAGCTGTAAAGAAAAATGGGTGGAAGTTGTAGAGAATATGAACTTCACCCACTCTAGCAGACAAGTCTGGCAAACTATCAAAAGCAGTTTGACCCTGACTCTCATCCTACAAAATCAGCCCACCTTATTGCTCCAGATGAAATAGCTAAAGAAATAAAAGAGAGAGAAAAACACATACCCAGCAATTTGAAAAACAGATTAGACAAGAATACAAAACGATTATGGCAACCAAAGATCCTGCTGGACTTTTTCTCAGTGCTCCAATTCCACATAAAGAAATAGCAGAGGCTATTAAATGCATTAAAAATGGTAAGGCAGCTGGTATCGACAGAATCTACCCAGACATGATGACACACCTGGGGTACTATGCAATAGAATGGCTAGCCTCAGTAATGACTGACATCATGGGAAAAGGTCTTACCCTAAAATATGGAAACATGCCAGTTGTCACCATTCTGAAATCAGGAAAACCAGCCACAGAACCATCAAGCTATAGACCTGTATCACTGCTCTGCTGTCTTCACAAGTTGTTCGAGAGAATCATTCTCACAAGGATCACACACGAGGCGTCTAAAACACTTCAAATCATGTCAAAGACAAGGTTCTGCCAGCAGATCGAAACCCAGCATTACCCTAGACCAGGGGTCGGCAACCCGCGGCTCCGGAGCCGCATGCGGCTCTTTCATCCTTATGCTGCGGCTCTGCGTGGCTTGGGAAAATAAATTGCAAGTATCCGATTTTAAGTATATTGTAGGGAGCTGAGTAGAACAATTAATACACTGCTTCTGTCTGCTGTGCAATGGACAACTGACAGCTACTTTTATTGTGACATGTTCAACACAACGTCGACAGCACTTGACGTGTCAGCAGGCAGATTTGACAGCCGGCATGCGCGGAAAGCCCAGCAACACCAAAACTGCACAATATCTTAAAGTATTTTATTTGTGTCTGTTCGTTTGTTTGATTGTAGCTGTAAATTGTATGATTATTGTGATCTGTAAATATTAAAATAAAATAATACATATAGATTGTATTATTTTTCGTCGCTTAAAAATGCGTCACACTTCTCCGACAGCCCGCCAAAACGCCAGACATTTATCGAGACTTTCAACCCTAGGTAGGCCACGGATGGATAAATCTAAGAAAAGAAAAATATTTGAAGAAAACAGAGCATTTAATGATGCATGGGCAGATTCATTTGCAAAAGGTTCAAATCACCTTCAGTTTCGTTCATTACTGGATGAGGTGGCACGTACTCTGATCTGATGCATAACAGAGTGTGGTGGCTGTCCAGAGGAGAAGTGCTGAAACGCTTTGCTGCATGTCTGGGACAGGTGAAGACTTTCATGAGCAGCAAAGGACTCACTTTTCCTGAGCTGGAACGGCAGGAGTGGCTGGAAAAGCTGTATTTCATGGTGGACATGACGGCGAACCTGAATGCGCTGAATACTTCAGGGGAGAGGAGGCACAGCGCTACACATGCTGGAAGAGGTGTTGGCGTTTGAGCGCAAGCTGACAGTGTTTGTGAGAGATTTAGAGAGAGGAACACTGTCTCACTTCCTCCTTAAGGGAGTTCAAACAAGCGAACAAGGTGATAAATTCAGAGTATTTGCAGTCTGTAATTACTACAATGCAAGCATCGTTTGGGAAAGCGATTCCAAGAGTTCAGAGAGGAAAAAGCTACATTATCCTTCCCCGTCGCTCCTGACCATCGACCCATCCCTGTTAAATGTGTCTGCATTTGCAGGTGTAAGTCAACCTGATCTTGAGCTGGCTGACATAGCTGACAGAGATATATGGGTGTCTGAGTTTGAACGCATGATATATATATATATATATATATATATATATATATATATATATATATATATATATATATATATATGCGAACATATTCATTTCAGATGTCAAAAAGTGTTTGCGGCTCCCGGTGTTGTCTTTTCCGTGGAAACCGGGTCGAAATGGCTCTTTGAGTGTTAAAGGTTGCCGACCCCTGCCCTAGACAGACAGCTCACCTCCCGTAAACACCTTGTAGGATGCACCAAGATCGCAATAAAGAAACTGCATTCTAAGAAAGCTTACAAGACTCACATGGGGTGCATCTCAAACCGTTCTGCGAACATCAACCTTTGCCTTATGCTTCAGTGCTGTTGAATATTGTGCCCCTGTGTGGACCAGAAGTTCATACACAAGACGTATCGATACTAAGCTGAGGGAGTCAATGAGAACCATCGGAGGGTGCCTCAAGTCAACACCGACCCAGTGGCTTCCAGTTGTGAGTTCAATTGCACCACACCACATCAGAAGGGAAGACGAGACTCAGAAAATGCTTAAAAGTCTTAAAGACGTGGCAGATAATATACCTCTGAAACAAAAGTATACATAAATGCACCAACAAACTCAAGACTCAAATCAAGAAACCCTTTCTACAAAAGCAGAGCTTGAAGACTTTGATCCAACAGAAGCATAGAGAACAGTATGGGAAAGAAATGTTCCAACAGGTGGAAATGAGAGATGATCTGACTCAACCTCTTCCTGGCTTCAACATGCAAAGACTGCCTACATGATGCACAAATGTAAACTAAAGAACTCCCCTATATCCCCTCGGTGTAACAGTGCTCCTGAAACAACAGACCATATCATTCTAAATTATCCACTGACAAGACTGTAAGGCGCCTATACATCAGTTCAGAAAGTTGATGATGAACTGACGGCCTGGATCGATAAACATAATCTGGAGGTGTATCCTTACAACACTACAAGTGTGTTTAATTAATATTTAAGCCCTATCACCCCCCCCCCCCCCAAAAAAAAACAAAAAAAAAAAAAACAAAAACTATGTCCAGGCTGTTGAAGCAGACTTCTTGGGGAAGAGTGTCCTGACTACCAAAGAAGACCCATCAGAAGACAGTGGAGCTGCTACCGAGACAGATCTGTGCATGTTTTTGGAATATGGAAGGAAACCAGAGTAACCAAAGAAAACAAATGCCACCATATCACCATGATGGCCACCATGTCATAAGATGGATAGTGAGTATATTGGTAGTAGGATGCTGAGGTTGGAAGTACCAGGCAGAAGGCCTAGAGGAAGACCAAAGAGACGATTCATGGACGTGGTGAAGGAGGACATGAAGGCAGTTAGTGTAAGAGAAGAAGATGCAGAGGATCGGGTGAGATGGAGGCAGATGATTCGCTGTGGCGACCCCTGAGGGAAACGGCCGAAAGCAAAAGAATTCAGTCTGACAAATAAATTTGATTTAAATCATTCAGCGTGTACAAAGAATAATCTAATGAAAGATTACTGAATACAGTATCAGGTGGTTTCTGCTGTTTGAAAACAGAAAGCGAAACTACAGCAGGTCTGGAAACCACCGAAACATGGACTGGTTAACACCAGCTCACCGAAATATGAAGGGAAGAAGACTCAGTGGACAAACAACAATACCGGGAGGATCCTTGGCCGGTTGCGGAAGTTTTGGGCCGTGGCTGTAGGGATTAAAGGCGTGGCTCTGAGGATTCTTGGCAGACTACTGAAGTTTGGGGACACGGATGGGGGATTAAAGGCGGGGTTTTGAGGTTTCTTGGCATATTGTGGCAGTTTGGGGGCGTGGATATAAGGATTAACGGTGTGGCTATGGGATTGTTGGCAGATTTGGGGAAGTTTTGGGGCGTGGACGTGGGGATTAAAGGCGTGGCTATGGGATTCTTTGGCAGGTTGTGTGGGTTGGGTGTAATTTGTGTATTTTTTGGGGGTGTGAATATGCAAATTTTTTTCCAGAATTCATGGACCTTTGCCGAAATCAGTCAGATCTCTCTGTACCTGTAAGTATTATATTATTATTATTATTACTCTACTCGCTATTATTATAGTATTATTACTATACCGTACCTGCTATTAATATAGTATTATTACTCTACTTGCTATTATAGTAATATTATTATACAGAACCTGCTATTAATATAGTATTATTACTCTCTATTATTATAGTAATATTACTATACAGCACCTGCTATTAATATAGTATTATTACTCTACTCGCTATTATTATAGTAATATTGGTATACAATACCAGCTATTAATATAGTATTATTACTCTACCTGCTATTCATTAAATTTCAACTTCGAAAGTCTGTGTGTGTTGTGATTAATTTCATTTCAATCACATTTAAAACTGAAAAATGAACCATATAAACATTCATAAAAGAATAAAATTTACAGGAAAAATATTTATTTCATTAATTTATAATTAGCTCTAGAAAGATTTTACAATATAAAATAAAATCAGTAAAGCAGGGAATAAATTACAAACTAAAAAAAATCAAATTAATTACAGGACATGAAAAAATGCAAGATATTAATTTATAGAAGAAAATATTTGAAATTTATATCAGTTTGTGTGTGTGTGTGTGTGTGTGTGTGTGTGTGTGTGTGTCCATGTGGCATCTAATTGATGAAATAATTTCAAAATGTATATTAATTAGTAATCAATATCAGCATATTTATGAGCATCTGAACGATCGGAATAGAAATGATTTAGTTTTATATTACACTGGAGATGTAAGTGTGATTATTGGTGTCATGCATGACTTTTATTTCCTGTCACTAAACAATTAAAAGGAAAATCAAAGGTAATAGAAACTCCGAGCTGTGTTTACTGGAAATGACCCTGAGATTGTTTGGAGTGTGGGAAGTGAAAGCAGTGCAGAATGAGGCATTAATCGGAATGTATTTTATGGTGAAGCGTCCGGTCTCTTATCCTCCGGTGCATCTCTGGAAGGTGATGAACATGGACCCGGGCTTCACCCCCAGCTCTCTCACACTCTTCTTTGCTGGAAGTAGTTGTCCGTTGAAGGCGAGGTGCAGCGGTCCACTCAGCTCTGGTCTCCCCTTTAGGTATTTCTCCATCAGATCATCAGTGGTGTCGGAGCTCTTTAGGATAATCGGGATTTGGTTGGCCTTGGACGGGTCGACTACCATAACGCGAAATTGCTCAGGTGGAGAAGATCCTGGAGCCTCATCACACACCTGGAGATGGGTATGAATGCTGTTGCTCAGACCTGGATGATATTGGAGCTGAGGAAGATGCTGCAGAAGCTCACGTGGAGACAGAAAAGTGCTGCACTCCTGAGAAAGGGGGGGAGGGGGAGGGGCACGATACAGGTAAACAAATCTTATACAGATAAATATCATCATAAGCATAAAAAAGTAAAAAAAAATCATTTCTACACCAACATCCTGCTACTCAACATAGGTAAGGTAAAGTCTGTTGGGTTTTTACACCCGAGCCCAGTGGCTCATCCCCGGTTTCCATAGTGTGAAGCGACCAGGAGTCCAACTCCTCCTGGATGGGACGCTAGTCCATCGCAGGTTACCTTCCCAGTATATTTTTACTGGTACCCATTTATACTGCTGGGTGAACAGAGGCACACTTGTGGTTGAGACCTTGCCCAGGGGTCTGAGCACAGTGAGGTCTCACTGGGATTCGAACCCACGACCTCCTGGTCATGAGCGCAGCACCCTAACCATCCAACTCAACATGCCTGGAGTGAATTAACAAGAATCCTGTAGGATAGAAATTATATCCTATAGTTAATTTATCCTATGTTTAATAATATATAATAATTTATCCTCTATTTTTCTTTTGGGCTGAGGCTTGGAGACGGGCTCCTGTGCTGGCTGGAGGTCATTGTTCCACTGCGAGAGAGAATCATGAAGACGTGTATGGAAATACTGGACCAGAACTGTCGGGAGTAAAATACGACCTGTGGCGCTTTCCAGGTAAATAATCAACACTGCGTGTGATGAAGCAGCGATACTGTAACCGCTCCAACACTGATTATTTTATAATAACATCACAACCCTACATCATTTATTTTTCTTATACTGCAGTCATTTAACTATTAGTACAATATTTATTCATTGAAGAAGAGATTCTATTTTTATCCATTTGAAATTACTTGTTATTTTGTAAAGCACGTTCTCCGCAACACCTATTTATTCTCTCATTCATTCTCTAAGCAGTGTAAACCGAACCAGGGTCGCAGGAAGGCTGGCACCCATCTCAGCTGACTCTGAGTGAAGGCAGGGGTACACCCTGAACAAGTCAATAGGCCATCACAAGACACACACACACACACACATACTCTTACACACACTCACACACACACACACATGCGCGCGCACACACACACACGCAAACACACACTCTCACACACACACACTCTTACACACACATACACACACGCAAACACACTCACGCCGCAAACACACACACACACACACTCACTCACGCCGCACACACACACACACACACACACACACACACACACACACCTGGGACCCGAACCCAAGACCTTCTTGCTGTGAGACGGCTGTGCTGATCACTGCGACAGCCTGTTGATTTACATTTCGCTTTTTTAAATTAGATTGTTGCATTGATACTTTACATTTTTAAACTTATGCTTTTAAACATTTGTCTAAAACCCCTATTCATCCTAATCACATCCCGGAGGGAAGAAGATCAAAAAAATAAACAGAAAACCTCTACTGTTACTGAGAAAATCTCACGGATGTTCAATTGGTGAAATGTTCCACCTCAAACTGTTTCTGCGTTAATGATCATAAAGAATCTGCTGCACTGAGGTCAGGACGGGAAAGATACGTCATACTGATTTAAATTCCGCCATAAAAACCTTATTCTCACCAAAAGTCAGATTAATTCCTTGTTGCTCTATTTAACTCTATTTGTTTGTATTTCCTGTTAACGCTTTCTTTTCTTTAGCGAAGGTGTGGGTACATCACCGTATAAACACTGCGTAACATCTCATCGAAATATTCTAATGATGCTGAACCCTTGCTGGTCTCCATAATAAACTAATATCCAGAGAAGAAGAAACCATGCCATACCCCCGGACCATACACGGCTGTCTCCATGTTGTTATCGACGATGTTTTTCTCGCGCTGAGGGACAGATGAATTTTGCTCTCCTATTCTTTCGCTTTCATATTTTATAAAGGACACAGATCCTGGGAATCCCCTGAGTGCGTGTATTAGTAAAGCTTCCTTTCGGTTCTTTGAGTAACACTGAGGAGACACGCCCAGTGCAGCAGAGCTTGTTATTGTTCCTGAAAGCACCTAAAATCTGGCCTTTTTTTGTCAGATCTGTTTATTCAGGTTGTTTTTAATAGATGAGAAATGAAGAGAAATAGAGACATGAAACTGCTGTCCCTTTCGGTGCAATACAGGTGAAACCTAGTTCTGTTTTCTTCTGTAAACAAGAATATATACAGAGTTTATAACACAAATATCACAAAGTATAAACTGAAGACCACCTCAAGTGGCACGGTGGGGAAGTGGTTATCGTGACCGCCTCACAAGATTTTACAGGGGGTTTTTTTCTCAAAAAAAAACGCTGCCGTAATGACGTAATAATGCTGTGTCCATTGTTTACAAACTACAGACTGAACGTGCCCCTCCTTTTTCCCAGTTCAGTTCTGTGTCTATATATATATATATATATATATATATATATAAATAAAAAATATATGTGTGTATGTGTATATATATATATATATGTGTGTGTGTGCACTGTTTTGCGAACTTTTGTAACCCTAAGCAAATATGGTTGGTCAGAAGTGTAAGCCTACCAGCATGGGTGCAAGTCTCATACACAGAGATGAATTAACTATCTGCTCAGATCGGCACAATCTACCATGCATACTCAGTTCAGCAAAGAGTTGTAAAATGAATGGAAACCTGAATCCACAAATTACAGAACAATTACAGATATTTATTATCTTTTAGCAGAATCCTAAGAGTGTATAATTATTTTTATATTAATATTCATTAGGATGTACTTGTTCTATGTATGCATCTCTTGAATAAAGTTTACTTACTTACACAAAAGAAAGAACTCTCCGCTTTGCTGGTGATTCACATCCGTGCAGGCTGTGTTCTAAACGAGTTCAACGGCACCCTTGTGCACTTGAAAGACCGGAAGTCTGTATAACCCACAGCAAGTACACTACTTTTGCAAGTACACTACATTCGGTATTGACCGCCTCACATATTGTAAGCATTGATTGTCTGTTCTAAGCTTCATGTAAAGTGACTCGGTATAAATAAGTGACTTATTTGAAGTTAATGTTGATATTATTTGATATTATTTTACAATGTTATGTTTATAATAATTGATTTAGGGGTATTTTATGAGATATGGTAATGGTATTTATGGATGTATAGTACAGTATGAGAGTCATACGTCACTGTACCAACGTTCACTTTCAACTTGCGTTCGGCAGGAACCAATTAAAACGTAAATTGGGAAGCGTCTGTGTGTATGTGTGTGTATATATATATATATATATAGCATGTTACCCTTGTGTTAAGACGTCGTCTCTGTGATCGTTGTGTTTACACTGTTTTGCGGACTTTTGTAACCCTAAGCAAATATGGTTGGTCAGAAGTGTAAGCCTGCGAGCATGGGTGCAAGTCTCATACACAAAAATGAATTAACTATCTGCTCGGATTGGCGCAATCTACCATGCATACTCGGTTAAGCAAAGAGAGTTATAAAATATGAAAACCCGAATCCAGGAAAAAGAGAACTCTCTGCTCTGCTGGTGATTCACATCAGTGTTGGCTGAGTACTAAACGAGTTCAACGAAGCCCTTGCTCACTTGAAAGTCGAAGTCCAAATAACCTACGCTTTGTTTCAAGCAAGTAAACTACTTTCAGCAAGTGCACTACTTTCAGTATTGAGCGCCTCATATATTGTAAGCGTTGATTGGCTGTTTTAAGCTTCATGTAAAGTGAGTCAGCTCAGCTTCATGTCATGTGATTCAGCTCAGCTTCATGTCATGTGACCATCCGTCGATCATCGGAACCATTTACAAGCAGAAAAATCGCATCATAGAGAATGTTAAAGGTTATATTTGATACTGTATTTGATATTTGATGAGTGAATTTGATTAAAATGTAACAATTTGAAATTATTTTGCTCGAATTTAATTTATTTGAAATTAATGTTGATATTGTTTGATATATTTGATATTATTTTACAATGTTATGTTTATAATAATTGATTTAGGGGTGTTTTATGAGATACAGTAATGGTATTCATGGAAGTATAGTCCAGTATGAGCGTCGGGCAGTGGTGGTCTAGTGGATAGGGCGTTGGATCGCTGATCAAAAGGTTGGCGGTTCGAGTCCCACTCTCCACAAGGTTGTCACTGTCCTCCCAGTGCAGCTAACTGGGTTATCAAAGGCGGGCCATGTCCCTCACTGTCTATGGTGAGAGTCATGTAAAAGAACCATTGCTGACTTTCGTAAAGAGTAGCTGCAAAGTCGTCAGCATGTTTCTGTCCCTTGCTAAAAGGGTTGTGACAGGCAGGGCATCGGACGTAAAAACCTCTGCCAAATCAAACGTGCGAATCAGATGATTCGCTGTGGCGACTCCCGAGTAAAAGGGAAAAAGCCGAAAGGAAGACAGACAGACAGTACAATATGAGCGTCATACATCAAATGTTATACATCACTGTAACAACTGACGTTCACTTTCAACTTGCGTTCAGCCGTCCGGAACCAATTAAAAACGTAAGTCGGGGAGCGTCTATCCTCTTTTTTTTGACCCCCCCCTCCTCCCCTCCCTCCTCCAAAAGTGTACGAATAAATGTTGATGATCTCTCAGCAGGATTTTTAAATAAGATATGAAACAAAACAATGGTCAAACCTCTTTTATAAAATAAATCAATGTATTTCCTTGATCAATACCTCTTTTATACACCAGTCAAATAATAATGAAATCAATAAAAAAATTATACTTTTAAAGAATTCTTTTATTGACACCTGCTTTAATATTAATATCAAGACATTTGATTTTAATAATAAAAATGACATTGTTATTAATAATATTATTTTATATTAAAATATAATTCAAAACGTCTCCATTTTTTTATTGGTCATTGGCTTTTGGACGACCACGCTTCAGTTTGTGATCAACTGCCTTCTGATGTTTCAGCAGCTGATCCCGGGTTGGGTGGTATTCATAAATAAACCATTGCACACATTTGTTTCATGTGCTTGTGGTAAAAGTTATCAACCTGAAAGCCGCCATTGCTAAGTGCCCGCCTACACAAAGTTACCGTGACGTCACTCGGGTGTGCTGAATACACATAATTTCTTGTCCAGCGGAACTCAACTCCTGCTGGGGTGGGTAGTGGTGGTTGGTGGGTGGTGGTGGTGGGTGGGTGGGTGGGGGTTCTGAACGTGCACCCTGTGCACCCCCCAGCCTACGCCCTTGATTAGTTATAGTAATGTGCATGTTTTTGGACTATGGAAGGAAACCAGAGTAACCAAAGAAAACAAAAGCCAGCACAGAGAGAACATACAAACACCACACACAAACAGAACTTGAACCCAGAACCTTCTTGCTGTGATGCCACCATGTCACCTGAACATGGAAAAGTGCTTGTGTGGCTCAGATGACAAGTCATTCAGCGTTTCGTTTCCTTTTATGCAGTACTGACACCTCACCTAATGCTGGATAAAACAGGAAGTCATGTTGATATTTACACTTTAAGGTTTGATCTTGATTGGGTGTTCGCTTGCTGCCTGCTGTGTCTCGACCCTTAGCATAGTGCTGGCTGATCAGTGAATGTCTATGTTTCCATTAAATCATTCATTTACGAAACCCTTAACCCAACTACAGACCTGTGGAGACTCCAGGCCTCAGATGAGATCACGCTCAGCTTCATTGTGATTTAATTTGCATCATCACATTGCTGTTGCGACCTGTCACCAGGAGATGGCGGAATTTTCAGAGATTCAGTCTTTGGGATTAACGAGGATGGATAGGATCAGGAATGAGCACATCAGAGGGACAGCACATGTAAGACGTTTTGGAAACAAAGTCAGAGAGGCTAGATTGAGATGGTTTGGACATGTACAGAGGAGGGATAGTGAGTATATTGGTAGTAGGATGCTGAGGTTGGAACTACCAGGCAGAAGGCCTAGAGGAAGACCAAAGAGACGATTCATGGACGTGGTGAAGAAGGACATGAAGGCAGTTAGTGTAAGAGAAGAAGATGCAGAGGATCGGGTGAGATGGAGGCAGATGATTCGCTGTGGCGACCCCTGAAGGGAACAGCCGAAAGCAAAAGAATTCAGTCTGACAAATAAATTTGATTTAAATCATTCAGCGTGTACAAAGAATAATCTAATGAAAGATTACTGAATACAGTAGATTGGATTGATGTTATTGTTTGATAATTTGATCTTTAATGCCTGTATAATACTGAGCGAAACGGCATGTTAGCAGAGGGTGATCGGCTTTCTGAACTACTTTCAATTACTAACTAAATAAATAATTAAAAAATACTGAGTATTAAACTGTAAATGTTTTACCTTTTTATTATTAAATCGTGAATAACAGGGATGTAAAGATTTATACAGTAAATATACAAAAGATAACAAGTGCACAAATGAAAAGGAAAAACAACTCCAGTACACAGATGTTGCTCTCTGATTATCTTCATCCATGAAATCAGGTGGTTTCTGCTGTTTGAAAACAGAAAGCGAAACTACAGCAGGTCTGGAAACCACCGAAACATGGACTGGTTAACACCAGCTCACCGAAATATGAAGGGAAGAAGACTCAGTGGACAAACAACAATACCGGGAGGATCCTTGGCCAGTTGCGGAAGTTTTGGGCCGTGGCTGTAGGGATTAAAGGCGTGGCTCTGAGGATTCTTGGCAGACTACTGAAGTTTGGGGACACGGATGGGGGATTAAAGGCGGGGTTTTGAGGTTTCTTGGCATATTGTGGCAGTTTGGGGGCGTGGATATAAGGATTAACGGTGTGGCTATGGGATTGTTGGCAGATTTGGGGAAGTTTTGGGGCGTGGACGTGGGGATTAAAGGCGTGGCTATGGGATTCTTTGGCAGGTTGTGTGGGTTGGGTGTAATTTGTGTATTTTTTGGGGGTGTGAATATGCAAATTTTTTTCCAGAATTCATGTACCTTTGCCGAAATCAGTCAGATCTCTCTGTACCTGTAAGTATTATATTATTATTATTATTATTACTCTACTCGCTATTATTATAGTAATATTACTATACAGTACTGGCTATTAATATAGTATTATTACTCGCTATTATAGTAATATTGCTATACAGTACCTGCTATTAATATAGTATTATTACTCGACTCGCTGCTATTATAGTAATATTACTATACAGTACTGGCTATTAATATAGTATTATTACTCGCTATTATAGTAATATTACTATACCGTACCTGCTATTAATATAGCATTATTACTCTACTCGCTATTATTATAGTAATATTACTATACAGTACTGGCTATTAATATAGTATTATTACTCGCTATTATTATAGTAATATTGCTATACAATACCGGCTATTAATATAGTATTATTACTCTACTCTCTATTATTATAGTAATATTGGTATACAATACCGGCTATTAATATAGTATTATTACTCGCTATTCATTAAATTTCAACTTCGAAAGTCTGTGTGTGTTGTGATTAATTTAATTTCAATCACATTTAAAACTGAAAAATGAACCATATAAACATTCATAAAAGAATAAAATTTACAGGAAAAATATTTATTTTATTAATTTATAATTAGCTCTAGAAAGATTTTACAATATAAAATAAAATCAGTAAAGCAGGGAATAAATTACAAACTAAAAAAAATCAAATTAATTATAGTACATGAAAAAATGCAAGATATTAATTTATGGAAGAAAATATTTGAAATTTATATCAATTTGTGTGTGTGTGTGTGTGTGTGTGTGTGTGTGTGTCCACGTGGCATCTAATTGATGAAATAATTTCAAAATGTATATTAATTAGTAATCAATATCAGCATATTTATGAGCATCTGAACGATCGGAATAGAAATGATTTAGTTTTATATTACACTGGAGATGTAAGTGTGATTATTGGTGTCATGCATGACTTTTATTTCCTGTCACTAAACAATTAAAAGGAAAATCAAAGGTAATAGAAACTCCGAGCTGTGTTTACTGGAAATGACCCTGAGATTGTTTGGAGTGTGGGAAGTGAAAGCAGCGCAGAATGAGGCATTAATCGGAATGTATTTTATGGTGACGCGTCCGGTCTCTTATCCTCCGGTGCATCTTTGGAAGGTGATGAACATGGACCCGGGCTTCACCCCCAGCTGTCTCACACTCTTCTTTGCTGGAAGTAGTTGTCCGTTGAAGGCGAGGTGCAGCGGTCCACTCAGCTCTGGTCTCCCCTTTAGGTATTTCTCCATCAGATCATCAGTGGTGTCGGAGCTCTTTAGGATAATCGGGATTTGGTTGGCCTTGGACGGGTCGACTACCATAACGCGAAATTGCTCAGGTGGAGAAGATCCTGGAGCCTCATCACACACCTGGAGATGGGTATGAATGCTGTTGCTCAGACCTGGATGATATTGGAGCTGAGGACGATGCTGCAGAAGCTCACGTGGAGACAGAAAAGCGCTGCACTCCTGAGAAAGGGGGGGGGGGGGGGAGGGGCACAATACAGGTAAACAAATCTTATACAGATAAATATCATCATAAGTATAAAAATGTTAAAAAAAAAAAAAACTTCTTTTCTACATCAACATCCTACTACTCAACATACGTAAGGTAAAGTCTGTTGGGTTTTTACACCCGAGCCCAGTGGCTCATCAGGCTGTTTTTTATCCCCGCTTTCTGTACATACATGCAAACACACACGCACACACACGCAAACACACGCACGCACACATGCAAACACAAACACACACACACACTCTCACATCCACGCGCACACACACACCTGGGACCCAAACCCAAGACCTTCTTGCTGTGAGACGGCCTGCTGATCACTGCGACAGCGTGTTGATTTACATTTCGCTTTTTTAAATTAGATTGTTGCATTGCTACTTTACATTTTTAAACTTAAACATTTGTCTAAAACCCCCTATTCATCCTAATCACATCCCGGAGGGAAGGAGATCAAAAAATAAACAGAAAATCTCACAGATGTTCAATTGGTGAAATGTTCCATCTCAGACTGTTTCTGCGTTAATGATCATAAAGAATCTGCTGCACTGAGGTCAGGACGGGAAAGATACGTCATACTGATTTAAATTCAGCCATAAAAACCTTATTCTCACCAAAAGTCAGATTAATTCCTTGTTGCTCTATTTAACTCTATTTGTTTGTATTTCCTGTTAACGCTTTCTTTTCTTTAGCGAAGGTATGGGTACATCACCGTATAAACACTGAGTAACATCTCATCGAAATATTCTAATGATGCTGAACCCTTGCTGGTCTCCATAATAAACTAATATCCAGAGAAGAAGAAACCATGCCATACCCCCGGACCATACACGGCTGTCTCCATGTTGTTATCGACGATGTTTTTCTCGCGCTGAGGGACAGATGAATTTTGCTCTCCTATTCTTTCGCTTTCATATTTTATACAGGACACAGAGCTTGGGAATCCCCTGAGTGCGTGTATGAGTAAAGCTTCCTTTCGGTTCTTTGAGTAACACTGAGGAGACACGCCCAGTGCAGCAGAGCTTGTTATTGTCCCTGAAAGCACCTAAAATCTGGCCTGTTTTGTCAGATCTGTTTATTCAGGGTGCTTTTAATAGATGAGAAATGAAGAGAAATAAAGAGACATGAAACTGCTGTCCCTTTCGGTGCAATACAGGTGAAACCTAGTTCTGTTTTCTTCTGTAAACAAGAATATATACAGAGTTTATAACACAAATATCACAAAGTATAAACTGAAGACCACCTCAAGTGGCACGGTGGGGAAGTGGTTATCGTGACCGCCTCACAACAAGAAGCTTCTGGGTCAAGTCTCTAACTCGGAGGAGCATTTCTGTGTGGAGTTTGCTTGTACTCGCTATGTTTACATGGGTTTCCTCCATGGTTGAAAAAACATGCAGCGGACATAATTGGTTGCTCGAGATTACCTCTAGGTATGTGAATGTGAACATGTGTGAGTGTGTGTGTGTGTGAGTGTGTGTGAGTGTGTGTGTGTGTGAGTGTGTGTGTGTGTGTGTGTGAGTGTATATGTGTGTGTGTGTGTGAGTGTATATGTGTGTGTGTGTGTGTGAGTGTATACGTGTATATGTGTGTGTGAGTGTATATGTGTGTGTTTATGTGAGTGTATGTGTGTGTGTGTGTATGTGTGTTTGCGTGTGAGTGTATATGTGTGCGTGCGTGTATATGTGTGCGTGCGTGTATATGTGTGCGTGCGTGTATATGTGTGCGTGCGTGTATATGTGTGCGTGCGTGTATATGTGTGCGTGCGTGTATATGTGTGCGTGTGAGTGTATATGTGTGTGTGCGTGTGAGTGTATATGTGTGTGTGCGTGTGAGTGTATATGTGAGTGTATGTGAGTGTATGTGCGTGTGAGTGTATATGTGTGTGAGTGTATATGTGCGTGTGAGTGTATCTGTGCGTGTGAGTGTATATGTGCGTGTGAGTGTATGTGTGTGTTTGCGTGTGTGTGCGTGTGAGTGTATGTGTGTGTGTGCGTGTGAGTGTATGTGTGTGAGTGTATGTGTGTGCGTGCGTGTGAGTGTATGTGTGTGCGTGCGTGTGAGTGTATGTGTGTGCGTGCGTGTGAGTGTATGTGTGTGTGAGTGTATGTGTGTGTGAGTGTATATGTGTGTGAGTGTGATTGTATATGTATGTTTGTGCGTGAGTGTATGTGTGTGCTTATGTGTGACTATATGTGTGTTTGTGTGTATATGTGTTTGTGTGTGATTGTATATGTATGTTTGTGTGTGTGTATATGTGTGTGTTTGTGTGTGCGAGTGTATGTGTGTGTTTGTGTGTGAGTGTATGAGCATTTTTGTGTTTGTGTGTGTGATTGTGTATGTATGTTTGCGTGTGAGTATGTGTGTGTGAGTGTATGTGTGTTTGTGTGGGACTGTATATGTGTGTTTTTGTGTTAGCGTATGTGTTTGTGTGGGATTGTATATGTATGTTTGTGTGTGAGTGTATGTGTGTGTTTGCATGCGAGTGTATATATATGTGTTTGTGTGTGAGTGTGTATGTGTGTGTTTGCGTGTGTGTTTGTGCGTGTGATTGTATGTTTGTTTGTGTGTGAGTGTATGTGTGTGTGTGTGTGTGAGTGTATGTGTGTGTGTGTGTGTGAGTGTATGTGTGTGTTTGCATGTGAGTGTATATATATATGTGTTTTGTGTGTGTTTGTGTGTGAGCGTATATGCGTGTGTTTGTGTTTGAGTGTGTGTTTGTGTGTGATTGTATATGTAAGTTTGTGTGTGAGTGTAAATGTGTGTAAGTATATACAGACGCTCCCCGACTTACGTTCATCCGTTTAAAGTTTATTCGATTTTCTTCTTTTCTTTCTGCTTTTCCCTTCAGGGGTCGCACAGTGAATTATCTGCCTCCATCTCACCCTATCCTCTGCATCTTCTTCTATTACACCAACTGCCTTCATGTCCTCCTTCACCACATCCATGAATCATCTCTTTGGTCTTCCTCTAGGCCTTCCGCCTGGTAGTTCCAACCTCAGCATCCTATTACCAACATACTCACTATCCCTCCTCTGCACATGTCCAAACCATCTCAATCTAGCCTCTCTGACTTTGTCTCCAAAACGTCTTACATGTGCTGTCCCTCTGATGTGCTCATTCCTGATCCTATCTATCCTCGTTACTCCCAAAGAGAACCTCAACATTTTCATCTCTGCTACCTCCAACTCTGCCTCTTGTCTTTTCTCCAGAGCCACTGTTTCTAAACCATACAACATCGCTGGCCTCAACACAGTCTTGTACACTTTTCCTTTCATTCTTGCCGTTACCTTCCTATCACACATCACACCGGACACTTTTCTCCAACCATTCCAACCAGCCCGCACACGCTTCTTCACCTCTTTTCCACACTGTCCATTGCTCTGGATTGTTGAGCCTAAGTACTTAAAATCCTCCACCTTCCTCATCTCTGCTCCCTGTAACCTCACTGTTCCTGTTGGGTCCTTGTCATTCATAGACATGTATTCTGTCTTACTGAGGCTAACCTTCATTCCCCTCCTTTCCAGGGCATACCTCCACCTTTCTAGATTTTCCTGCACTTGTTCTCTGCTATCACTGCAGATCACAATGTCATCTGCAAACATCATAGTCCATGGAGATTCTTGTCTAACCTCGTCTGTCAGCCTGTCCATCACCATAGCAAACAAGAAGGGGCTCAGAGCTGACCCTTGATGCAGTCCTATCGCCACCTTGAACTCTCCTGTCACATCGACAGCACACCTCACAACTGTCTTGCATCTCTCATACATGTCCTGCACCACTCTAACATACTTCTCTGCCACTCCAGACTTTCTCATGCAATACCACAGTTCCTCTCTCGGCACCCTGTCATATGCTTTCTCCAGATCCACAAAGGCACAATGCAGCTCCTTCTGACCTTCTCTGTACTTCTCTATTAGCATCCTCAATGCAAACACTGCATCTGTGGTGCTCTTTCTTGGCATGAAACCAAACTGTTGTTCACAAATGCTGACCTCTGCCCTTAGTCTAGCTTCCACTATTCTTTCCCATAACTTCATCGTATGGCTCATCAACTTTATCCCTTTGTAGTTGCCACAACTCTGCACGTCTCCCTTGTTCTTAAAAACCGGCACCAGTACACTTCTCCACCATTCCTCTGGCATCCTTTCACTTCCTAAGACCCTGTTGAATGTTCTTGTCAGAAAGTATACTGCTACCTCTCCTCGACACTTCCATACCTCCACCGGTATGTAATCAGGACCAACTGCCTTTCCATTCTTCATCCTCTTCAATGCCCTACTCACTTCACCCATACTAATCTTTGCTACTTCCTGGTCCTCAACAGTCACCTCTTCTACTCTCTTTTTTTTTTCTCTCTCTCATTTTCCCCATTCATCAGCTCTTCAAAGTACTCTTTCCATCTTCCCAGCACACTTCTGTCATCCGTCAATACATTTCCCTCTCTGTCCTTAATCTCGCTAACTTTCTGCACATCCTTCCCATCTCTATTTCTCTGCTGAGCCAACCTGTATAAATCATTTTCTCCATCTTTACTTTCCAACCGAGCATACAAGTCATCATACGCCCTCTGTTTGGCCTTCGACACCGCTACCTTTGCCTTACGCTGTGTCTCCTTGTACTCCTGTTTACTCTCTTCAGTCCTCTCTATGTCCGACTTCTTAGCTAACCTCTTCCTTTGTACATACTCCTGCACTTCCTCATTACACCACCAAGTCTCCTTATCTCCTCTCCTTCCAGATGACACATCAAGTATTCTCCTACCTGTCTCCCTGATCACATTAGCTGTAGTCTTCCAGCCATCTGGAAGCATTGACCACCCAAAGCCATTTTCAACTCCTCCTTGAAGACATCACGACACTCTTCCTTTTTCAGCTTCCTCCACTTTGTCTTCTGCTCTGCCATTGCCTTCTTCACCTTCCTCACCATCAGCGTCATCCTGCACACCACCATCCTATGCTGTTTGGCAACACTCTCATTCGCTACTACTTTGCAGTCATTGATTTCCTTCAAATTACATCGCCTACACAAGATGTAGTCTATCTGTGTGCTCCTACCTCCGCTTTTATAAGTCACCCAATGTTCCTCTCTCTTCTGGAAGAAAGTATTCACCACAGCCATGTCCATCCTTTTTGCAAAATCTACCAACATTTGTCCTTCTGTGTTCCTGTCCTGGATACCAAACCTGCCCATCACTTCCTCATCCCCTCTGTTTCCTGCACCAACATGTCCATTGAAGTCTGCCCCAATGACCACTCTTTCACCTCTGGGGGTATTCTGCATCACTTCATCTAACTCACTCCAGAATCTCTCCTTCTCTTCTCGCTCACATCCTGCCTGTGGGGCATAAGCACTAACAACATTGAACATCATGCCTTCAATTTCTAACTTGAGACTCATTACTCTGTCTGACACTCTTTTCACTTCTAGAACATTCCTGATCAACCCCTCTTTCATGATGACTCCTACTCCATTTCGCTTCCCATCCACACCATGAAAAAATAGCTAAACCCTGCTCCTAAGCTTCCAGCCTTGCTACCTTTCCACCTGGTCTCCTGAACACACAGTATGTCCACCTTCCTCCTCTGCATCATGTCAGCTAGCTCTCAACCTTTTCCTGTCACAGTTCCAACATTCAAAGTCCCTACTCTCAGTCCTAGACTCATGCTTTTCCTCCTCTCTCTACCTATGGACACGTCTCCCACCTCTCCTTCTTCGACGTCTTCAACTAACAGTAGTCCAATTTCCACCAGCACCCTGTTGGTTAACAGCACTAATGGCGGTCGTTGTTAACCCGGGCCTCGACTGATCTGGTATGAATTTTTTGTTGTGACTCGCATATTTTATTTGGCATTTGTTTTACGCCGGATGCCCTTCCTGGCGCAATCCTCTGCATTTATCCGGGCTTGGGACTGGCGTGAGGGAGAGACACTGGCTTGTGCCCCTCCCTCATGGCTGCATTAAAGTTTCTTCGATTTTACGATTTTTTTTTTTTTTTTTCAAAAAAAACATTTACAAGCAGAAAAATCGCATCATAGAGAATGTTAAAGGTTATATTTGATACTGTATTTGATATTTGATGAGTGAATTTGATTAAAATTTATCAATTTGAAATTATTTTGCTTGAATTGAATTTATTTGAAATTAATGTTGATATATATAACTATATACTTGATATAGTTGATATTATTTTACAAAGTTATGTTTATAATAATTGATTTAGGGGGTGTTTTATGAGATACAGTAATGGTATTTATGGACGTATAGTACAGTATGAGCGTCATACGGCATACGTCATACATCACTGTAACAACTTGCGTTCACTTACAACTTATGTTCGGCTGTCCGGAACCAATTAAAAACACAAGTCGGGGGGCGTCTGTACTTTTTTTTTTGACCCCCACTCCCCCTCCGAAAGTGTACAAATAAATGTTGATGAGCTCTCAGCAGGATTTTTTCATTAGATATTAAACAAAACAATGGTCAAACCTCTTTTATAAAATAAATCAATGTATTTCCTTGATCAATACCTCTTTTATACACCAGTCAAATAATAATGAAATCAATAAAAAAATTATACTTTTAAAAAATTCTTTTAATGACACCTACTTTAATATTAATATTAAGACATTTGGTTTTAATAATAAAAATGACTGTTATTAATAATATTATTTTATATTAAAATATAATTCAAAATGTCTGCATTTTTTTATTGGTCATTGGCTTTTGGACGAGCACGCTTCAGTTTGTGATCAACTGCCTTCTGATGTTTCAGCAGCTGATCCCGGGTTGGGTAATATTCATAAATAAATCATTGCACACATTTGTTTTATGTGCCTGTTGTAAAAGTTATCAACCTGAAAGCCGCCATTGCTAAGTGCCCGCCTACACAAAGTTACCGTGACGTCACTGGTTTGGTACAAAGTACCACATGAAATATAGTGCATGCATATCACAGCATATTATATGATATAAACAACATGGAATCTCACGCCAACAACACGCACAGTTTTTCAGCAGAAGACGATTCATCTATTACTCTCAGAAGACGAATCAAATATTATAGTTCAACCAAAAACATTCTCAAATATATTTCAAACTACATCTGCAAGTACATGTGTGAAATACATTTACAAATTGAGCTAAAGTTATTTATCTATTCAAAGGCACAAACAAATATTAATACATATTTACAGCACAAAAACATACTATTAATTTTATAAAAGTACTGAGTATTAGGCTGCAGATCCAGGCTGGATGGCTTATGATTATTTTAGCTATTCATTCTCTGTGCGTCAATGTTTGTCAATCAAACAAAGTGCAAGTGTGAGAATAAAGCACAGTTTGTTAGTCCCGCCTCTGGCTCCTGCACATGTGTTAGAACACAGTGTTCAGCTATTATTGCTTACTGATAATATTATGTTTGTTGATTGGTCAGCTCGGGCGTGCACATGCGCAGTGCCTGTTACACATTAACTTCTGTACTCTAGTTATGCGGAACTTATCTCCGACTTTCTTTTCGATAACAGTCATTATGTTTATTTATAAGATTGTGAATACACATAATTTCTTGTCCAAAGGAACGCAAGTCCTGCTGTGGGGGGGTGAACGTGCACCCTGTGCACCCCCCCCCCCCCAGCCTACGCCCTTGACTCCTGTTATGCAATTCCACATTTTAATTCACTTTTTCACCTCTTATTTATCGTTTGTGAGGACATTACTTGTGTTGACCGAAACACCTGCTTTGAGTTCGTCTTGATTTGATTCATCAGTGAACGTTATTCCATTTTACATTGAGTGAAATGTGTGTGTTTTTGTGCAAGTCAGAGATATGAATGCTCTCCTGACAGCATGTTCATGTGATGCTTAGGATATGAAATTAATTAAAAATTGACACATACTGTATTCTATTAAAGTCTATGATAAGGTCACAATGTGCACATTACTATGCTTTTATGATCTAAAAAAAAATCCATTTTATGTTTAATTAAATTTTGATATTGTTGATTAAAAAGGTATTGTTTGGTCTTATGAAGGTATTTTGGTCAGCATTGGTCTAAGTACTAGCAGTGGTGCTTCAATCAAGTTTCTAAGAGTAGTGTTTCTTTTGTGTTATTGAACATTTTAAGTCACGTGAGGAGCGTGAGGTTGAGATGGGCCATCCTTCCAACTGCCTGCCACTCACGCAGGTGCAAGTGGATCAAACACAGAATGTAGCGGGACAGACCATGCTGGACCAAAAGAATTGAGCAGGTGAACACACACACACACACACACTCACACACCTACAACACCCACTCCCAACCCCAACACACACACAGCTGACTCTGTCTTCTCTTCTATAGATCCAGAACCTCCACATACAAAATCTGGATAATTTCATCAATGACAAGTGTCTGTGGTCAGTTTTTGGGCGGTTTGGGGCCATTATCAGTGCAAAGGTGGTTTAAAATTCCTTGCATCCACTTCCTCTTAATGACTCTTGAGCAGTGGTCCCCAACCACCGGCCTGCGGACCGGTACCGGTCCGTGGCTCAATTCGTACCGGTCCACAGAAGAAATAATTTATTATTTCCGTTTTATTTTATTATCTGAGTCTGAACGATCTTTAATTTTGAAAAAGTCTTTTATTTTGAAAAAAATGACCGAATTCTCTTGGTTATATGTTGGTTATTTGAGCACTAAAATGCAACCCACAAGGGGATGACACATGAACAGAGGCGTACTGGACATGTTTCAATCATTAGCGAGGATTTTGGGTGAGACTGAGCCTTTATTCTCCCAGCTGGTGCACCATCACCTGTTTTTATTTTATATAAATGTTATTTTTACAATACAAACAATCTATGCCCCCCCCCCCCATTCCCCCACAGGTCTGCGGTAAATTTGCCAAGTGTTGACCGGTCCGTGGTGATAAAAAGGTTGGGGACCACTGCTCTAGAGTGCAGTGTTGACTTCGTGGATATGGCGATAGGCTACTGATCTGAAGATCACCGTGTCAATCTCCACTATCACCACTGTTGGGCTCTTTAGCAAGGCCCTTAACCTTAACAATTAAGATAATTGTAAGTTGCTCTAGAAAAGAGCATCTGCCAAACGCTGTAAATGTCCAGAGGGTGTATTCAGTGCTAATTCTTCCTCATGGTTTGTAGGTCTTCATTTTCTACTTGTTGTCTCCTATAGGTAATGATGGTCCAGAGGATTTGGCTTTGTGCACTTCTACTACAAGGAAGCCATCAAGGGATGAATGGCAGAAGATCAATTCAGAGTCATAGTCCATATTTATTGCAAGATTTCGACAAAACAGGCACACTAGAAATTTCTATGCACAATAACAGTTATACAGTGATACCTCTGCTCACGAACATAATTGGTTCCCAGAAAGTGTGTGTGAGGCGAAAAGTTTGTCTTCCGAACATTTATTTCCCATAAGAAACCATTAAAATGAGAATAATCCGTTCCCAGGTCCCCATAAAACATAATTTTCTACTAAATAAGCCTTAAAACTACACAAAAATATACCTTATTTTATGTATAATAAATGTGCTCTTGTATTGTAATTAAAGAAATAAACTGTACTGTATAATAAAGTCGTTTTATTTACCTTTGTGATGGTAGTTGATGGCTTGATGGAATGGAGTGGGAGGAGGAGGGAGGGAGGGACTTACTGTTTGGAAGGAGTGTTTGGAAACGCCTACTATTTGGAAACACGCTTAGCCACACACGCACCCTAAATAGCTTCCTTGTTCTTAAGGATGGGAGCAATGGTAGACTTAGCGTACTGGTACTGGGACGCTAAGTCACACAAACGCACACCTCGTTCGTGTTTTTCAATGATCTCCGCCTGTGGTGGGGTCTTTTTCGGTCCCATAATAGCAAAAGTACACTCAATATGGTCCAAAATGTCTATCAAACACAAACCACTTCCGCACTCAAAGAAAGGGGTGTGATTTAACTGTGACGCCGTGAGCGTGCGTCAGCTTCTCGTGGCCGCCACCGTGGCGCTGTTCGACCGCGTGGTTTGATTCGTCCGCCGAAAACTAGTTCGTCAGCAGAGACTATATGCTCGCAAATTTAATGTTCTTGAGGCGAAAAGTTCATGAGCTTAAGCGTTCGTCAGCGGAGGTTTTACTGTATTCTGATCCTAGAAATATATATTACTATAGATCAGAAATGACTGTTTCCAGCTCAGACGTGTCCATCATGGTGGTGGCCAAAAGTGGTGGAATACCTTTTTTTTTTTTTTTTTTTTTTTTTTTACAGGGACTCTCAATTAAATTGCCTGGTGTGTCACGCTAGTTTATTCTTGAGTTTCGACTCAAATTTCATTTTAAACTATTAAATTTTTAAACTATTTAAATTTTAAAACTTAAATTTTGGTACCTACTTTGTCTGGGTTATATTCTACTGATTTTTAAAGAACTGGGAATCTTCTCCGGGATATTTATAAATATGAAACTTTAAAAAAAAATGGTGAAATATACCCCTGTTAAATCGGGTATGGCGGAAGCAGAAGAGACCAAAGGTTACATGTAGTACAATAACTATCCATTAGAAAAGCGGAGTCACGTCCGAATATTAACACAGTGGATATACAGGAATCGCAGGGAATGATGGGTACTTTGTGAAAAATATTTACTGGGGCAGTAAACATAAATAAATAATAATGAAAGAAAAGAATTACAGGTTGACTCACATTCTGCTGACATCTAAAATGAAATCATGAAAGGGATGACCTGGACTAGATGAACGAGCAAGTTGGAAATAATGGCTTTTGCAATTTTTCAAAATGTGAAGGGGCCTTGTGGTCTCAATTTC
Organism: Plotosus lineatus; assembly: GCA_024760905.1. Taxonomy (NCBI): domain Eukaryota; kingdom Metazoa; phylum Chordata; class Actinopteri; order Siluriformes; family Plotosidae; genus Plotosus; species Plotosus lineatus. The sequence goes on from CM045746.1 coordinate 16,345,222, forward strand.
CAAAATTCTATTGGCTTTGCTTCTGATGAAAATCAATCTAAAAATTATAGTGAAAAATTCGAGAAAGTCTAGATTTTTTAAGAATATAATTACTCTTCTTTATTCACAAATGAATAATAACAATAGCAACAACAATAATATTAACAATAATAATAATAATAATAATATCACCAAAATATATCATCTATCAACTATTTAGTCACATAAGCAACTATATATGTACATTTAAGAGATCAATTCTAATTTCCTAGTTCCTAGCACCAATAAAAGCAACTCTTTATGCTACTTGTTCTGCTTTGTGCTTCTAAATTATTATTATTATTATTTTAATGATTGAGTGAATTCAATCACACATTAACTTCTACACACACACACACACACACACACACACACACACACACATTTAGGATAAATTAAGTCGCAATTTTTTGTGCATGCTTTGGTTACTGAAGGGAAAAAAAAAATTACGTAACATTTCTATTCACAGTACTGTACCATCCTAATGTTTGTTGTTCATTATTCTACTTATATCACAGCTACTTACAAAATATTGATTTAAATAATAATTCAATAAATTTTTTGACACTGTGCCTACAAATAAATGTGATGTACTCAAATTAATAATATTTACATAAAATTAAAATTTTGTAATAATTATTGTTTTTATTTTTATAATAAAAATAAAAATAAAATGGAAGGACGAAGCACACCCTTATATTTCTCACATGTGCAAGTCCATAAAATTAGAATCCGGGGCAATATTTATTTATTTATTTATTTTTATTTTTTATGGAAATATGATTAAATGTGGCTTTTAGAGAACCAGACAGAATACTTCTGCTGAACCATGAACAGTAGATAATTTCTCTGTTACAAATACAGTACTGTAATCAAGTTCTCTTTAATACATCCATCCACAGAGATTAAATTAGATTACTTTTATTAATATTGATGTGTTTTGAAAAGACTTTTATCATTTGGAAAGAAATTATAAATTTGCTGCCAGGTGAATTGTGGTTTGCTTTGGGCGGAGCAGCTACATGGTTTCATTAATTCATTCATTTGTGGACCTACTTAATCCTAATTATGGTTGTGGGTAGGCTGTTGGCCATCTCAATTGACTCTGGGTGAGGGCAGAGTACACCCTGAACAGTTCCCCAGGCCATTCCAAGGCAAAAACACGCTGACCTCAACCTCATGGCGTACTCCTTCGGAAGAACAGCAATGGTTCTTTTACATGCTTCACAACACAGACAGTGAGACATGTAGCTGGCCTTTGATAACCCAGTTAGCTGCACTGGGGGGGGCAGTGACAACTTGTTGATAGTGGGGCTTGAACCCTTGACCTTCGGGTCACAAAGCACCCTTGCCATTGGGCCACCACTGCTATCGGTACATGGCTTAAAGATCCCAATTTACGAGCTGAAATCAACATGTTTTATCAGTTAATTTTCGCTGAATATGAAGATTTCTCAGAGAAACCACTATATAAGGCAAGAATCTCTCTGTATGTCTAGGTTCTGTGTCAAAAAGTTTCCTTTTTCATATACAGTATGTTGAACGTCCATAGTCGTGTTGTGTGTGGGTGTTTTTTTTTTTTTTTTACATGACCGTGAATGCCTGCTTCCCTAAAATCTTTGGTCGGTTTGATACAATCTCTAATGCACATAGATTTAAACCACCAGTCTCTGAAAGCTTTCTTATGAGAGATGTTTAAGGTGTACAGTACATGGATGGAGTACAAAAATGAAAGATTTGGTCAAGACTAAACTGTAGAGTCCAGCATCACTGTTTGTTTGTAAGGATGTTACTGACAGTAGAATGTGATGACGTTGTTCTGGTTTCCTCGTATAAACAAGGTAGGGCATTGAAGTCCAAAGCTCATAGTATCCAGCCAGGCCATATACAAAGAACTGGGACAGCCACTTTGCGGTACAGGTAAGGAACTGAGACACATACAGAGAACGTATTCAGACTAACAGACTCAGTAGAAATGTTATCTCATGTTATGGATGTTTTAAACAATATATTTAGTAATGCAGTAATAGAAACAACGAGTACATAAATAAGCACCTGAACAGAGAACTGTATAAATCTTTGTTTAAAATACATAACCTTGTCTACTTTTCTGTTAAGCTGATTTGCAACAAGGCCAACTGTAAATAGTGTTAAACACTCGAAAATTGAATTGAAATGAAGCTGACTGCAGAGTTCATACATTATTTAAATTTGCATTGTTGTGGAATGAGGTGAAATGTGTACCGTATTTTCTGGACTATAAGTCACACTTTTTTCATAATTTGGCTGAAGGTGCGACTTATACTCCAGACTGACTTATATGTGAAACTATTACATATAATTCTGTTCGTTATAATAATAAAACATAATTTCACGTTTGTTATTTTTACACTCACAACCACAAGAGGGCACTCTAGGCTTGGGTACCAGTACCTGCTCATCCACCACTGAAGAACTAGCCCCCAAAAGAAAATCTTATTCTGCGGATTACGAGCTGCAAGTAATGAAATATGTAGCAGAAAATGGTAATCGAGCAGCAGAAAAAGTTTGGAGTGAACGAGAAACTTGTGATGGACTGGAGAAAAGTGGAGATTACTATTACTGCAATGAAGAAAAAAAAAAAAAAAATCTATTCGCGGGCTAAAAGCTAGATGGCCACAGCTAGAGGAACAAACTCGGACATGGGTGCTTGAGCAATGCGCTGCAGGGAGAGGCTTGTCAACAGTGCAGTTGCATCTCCACGTCCAGGTAGTTGTCAAGGAGATGAATAGAAATGACTTTGCGTGAGAACTTTCTTCTCAAACTGAACGCAACCGAATCTATATCAGAGCGAGGACCACAAAATCACAAAAACTGCCAGCAGATTTCCAATCCAAGGTAGACAGTTTCCATGAGTTTGCGACTTATAGTCCAGTGCAACTTATATGTTTTTTCTTCTTTATTATGCATTTTTTGGCCAATGCGACTTGTTTTCCGGAGCGACATATAGTCCTGAAAATACGGTAAAAGCCTTACAATATATGCTTAATACTCTACTCACTTTGTAAGGAACACCTGGACACTGGCATATTTATGCATCTATCTAATAAGTCAAGCATCTCGCAGTGGTGCAATGGGAAAGAAATGATGTGCTTACAAGAGAGTCAGTACTATTCATATCAAACATGAGAATGAAGAAAACAATGCGATCTCTGTGACGTTGGACATGGCAAAGTCTTTAGTAGGACTGGTTTCAGTATTACAAAAACTGCTTGTCTATAAATTTAACACCCAGCAGGCCTGGAGTTTTCACAGAATGGGTGAAAAACGTTAAATGAGTATCTGTTCTGTTGGTGGAAAGACGGGTCAGGAAAAACATGGCCGATTGCATCAAGCTGTCAGGAAGGAAGGATAGAGTATCTCATGTCGTCTTCTTTTCCTTTCGGCTTTTTCCCTATTTCAGGGGTCGCCATAGCGAATCATCTGATTCAGATGTTTGATTTGGCAGAGGTTTTTACGTCGGATGCTCTTCCCGACACAACCCTTAGCACGGGGCAGAAACATGCTGACGAGTATGCAGCCACTCGTTGCGAAAGTCAGCAATGGTTCTTTTACATGAACCTCTCACCATAGACAGTGAGAGACATGGCCGGCCTTTGATAACCCAGTTAGCTGCACTGAGGGAGGGGAGGGGGGGTGACAATCTTGTGGAGAGTAGGACTCGAACCCTGAACCTTAGGATGTTATCACTCATTATATCCATGGCAAGCAGAAAAGCTTGATTGTTTTCCAGGCTTTTGTCCAGTTTGCTTGAATCTGCATGTATGACAGACAGCCTCAGATTCTCATGGATGACTTGAAACGAACCTGATGAGGTCAGAAGGGCATTTTGTCTTACAGACCCTCTAATTACAGGACTGGCTTTTATTATTATTATTATTATTATTATTATTATTGCACCAGAAGCAATATTTAGACTGTTTCAGTGTGTAAAAAGTTGTGGAAGTTTCTGGAATACTCAGATCAGTCCCTCTAGCATCAAAAACCATGGCGACAGTAAAGTGAAAGAAATGAAACTTTTTCCACACAATCACATATTTATTATGAAAATGAACTGAAACTCTTGACCTGAATCTGAATGAAATTACACATTGCACTGTTGCCACTTGATTGGCTCACTAGATTACCGTGTGCAGGTATTATCGAGAAAAGTAACAGCACAGTGGGTACATTTATTAATGTTTATAGACTTGGGCCAATACTTACATTAAGATCAAAGCAGCATCTCTGGAATTCTTCCTAATGATCTCATTCAATCTCACCTTTCTTTCTGACTAAAAAAAAAAAAGAAAGAAAGAAGTCATCATTCCTCAGCTATGGAATTTGCTACTTGGTGGTCTGTTATTGCCGCTGCTTAGTGGGGGAAGTTTGGTGGGACGGGGTACAGACCCGGCAAGAACCTAGAACATTTCTGAGCAGATCAGGATCATAATCCGAATATAGGAATTTCATTTATTCATTTTTCTGAAACTTTTATTCCTAATTAGGGTCACAGGGAGGATGGTGCCCATAGCTGTCTCTGGGCGAGGGCAGAGTACACCCTGGACAACTCTCTAGGCCATCGTGGGGCAAAAACACGCTGACAGTTATACAGCTTAATCTTTATGAAAGTCAGCACTGGCTCTTTTTGTCAGCCCTACGATGGCCTAGCAATCTGTCCAAGACCAAGACAATCTGTCCCCACCTTCGCCCACAGTCAGCAGCGATGGGCTCCAGCATTCCCATGACCCTGTTCAGGATGAACGACTGAGAAAATGAATGAATGAGTGAATTATTGGCAAGACATTTTCCCCTCTGTATCCATTACAAACACACCTTCAACCTAAATGCATCCATCTCTTCGTGTGAAATCTTCCATGGACTGGATGTCTTGTGCTGCTGCTCTGTTTCTTCTGTCTGTGGTTCTTCTTTGAATTTGAACGAGGCGACGGAGTCTTTGAATCGCTTCAAGCTGCAGAAATAAAAAAATATATATAATACAAGGATTAGGTATTTTTGACCACTGATTAAGCATGACATCATGCAGCGAGCGGCCTGTGGGAATCAAATTACTTTTTGGCGGAAGGCAACTTTTCAGTGTCTGTCATTACAATGACATCATGGATATCCAGACGAAATCTTCGTAGTAAGGTCATCATCCTGAGAACATATGCGTTATTAGGTATAACAAGCGTATCAATTTCTATCACAGTAACTAAACAATTCAAACCAAAACGAAGTAAAATATACTCTTTGCGTTCATGCTCCATGGTCTGCACGTCTCCTATCACGAAAATCCGAAGTTTACTTCTCCTCCAGCTCTTTCTTCTCGTTAGCAGATATGGCACCAACAGAGTCAGACCTAAGTCATAGACAAATCTATTTATTACCAATAAATACACAACAACCTGCCAAACACCAAATTAGATTTTCTAGTTGTTTAAAGAACAATTATTATGACAGTTATATTAAATATATATTAAATAATCTTACATTTATTAATATCTTACCTCCATCATCAGAGATCCAGTACACATCTATGGTTTTATGTCCCTGCTTACTCTGAAAAACGGTTCTGATCTCATTGTCAGTAATGTTTGATTTTTCATCATCTGGGGTAAAGAAAAAAAGAAATGTACAAGCAGACATGATAAAGTAATGACATTGTTCATGTCATGACATAATAAACATAGTACTTTGTGACAATATTCAATCAATAGGTAAAATAAATAAATAATAGGGAGACCCGGGGGCGTAGGGGTTAGCATGCCCTGCCTCAAAGCAAGAAGGCTCGGGTTGGGTGTTTGTGTGGAGTTTGCATGCTTGCGTGGGTTTCCTCAGAGTACTTTGGTTTCCTCCCACAGTCAACTAATATGACCCAAGGTATGCATATGAGTGTGAATACTTGTGTGTGTGTGTGTGTGTGTGTGTGTGTGTGTGTTGGCCTGGCCAGCTGTCCCAGATGTACCCCGCCCATCCATGTCTGGAGTTGGCTGAGATGAGTACCAGCCTCCCCGTGAAGTGTTATTTTTGTCTCAAATGTTTCTTTACCTGATTCGGTTTCTGAATTCTCGCTCTGGTCTGACTCTGGTCTGGTCTCATCAGCCTCAAAGGCATGGTTTACTATAAACAGGATAGTTATTGTTCACTAATCTTGTACAAAAAAAACATACACACACACACACAAAATAGGTACATGAATAGGTTACCTGAAGAAACTAAATCTTCTGAAACATCAAGTCCGTCCATCATTCTGAGAATACACACTCCATAGTTAAAATCGAAGGCATCGCTAAAAAATGAAAGTGAAAGACCATATGATTAAAAAGTGAAATTAATCAACTTTTACTCTATTATCAAAGAAACGCAGTGGTGGCTTAGTGGTCGATCTGATGCTTTACTGATCAAATGGTCAGTGATTCAATCCCCACTATCACCACTGTTGGGCCCTTGAGCAAGGTCCTTAACACTCAGTTGCTCAGATGTGTAAAAGTGATAATTGTAAGTCACTCTGAATAAGAGCATCAGCTAAATGATGTAAATCTAAGTACAGTGGTACCTCGTCTAACGAGTGTCCCATATAATGAGTTTTCCGTGATGTGAGCTTCAATCCCACCAAAAATCTGCTCCATCCAATGAGCAAAAATTCACTTTATGAGCTCTCCTGGCTTTTCCGGGCTGATTAGCCTCGTATTCTTTCGAACGCCTTGTGCAGTGCTCCTCAATTATTTTCTGTTTTTCCCCCTCTAGGAAGAAAAAAAACCCATTTCACCCCCCCTGTGACTTGCACTTCATATTGTTTTTTTTTGGTACTTTTTCCATGCACCATAGCGCGACAATGAGAGCACTACTGCCAACTAATGTAGTGGATGTGCAATTACACTTAATTCTAGTACAGCATGGCAAAAAAGCATGTTCTTCAGGGTCATAATCACCCCCCCCCCCGCATCACACCCACTATTTGAGAAGCACTGGCCTTGTGGGAGCTCATCACGAGCCTTTCTTCGCTGGAATTCATAGTGTGCACAAAATTCTACTTCTCCTCCTCCTCCTCTGTTATGCACCACCTCCTGCTTGCCTACGTGACATCTTCACCACAGTCGATGATCGGAAGAGTTAGTTGACTTATTATTTATTCTTGTTTTATTATTATTAATGTTAATGTACATGTATTATTCTTATGAAATATTTGTTTTTACATGTTTTTTATTTATATATATATATATATATATATATATATATATATATATATGTCAAATAAACGTGTTTGTGGCAGGTTATGAGTTTGGGAGGGGGTTGGAACGGATTAATTGGTTTTCTGTTATTTCTTATGGGAATAATTGTTTCATCTAACAAACTTTTTGGCTTACGGGCTCGCCCTTGAATGGATGAAATTCGTTAGACAAGGTAGCACTGTATAAACAAAATGGGTAGTTACACAAACTGATTTCACTCACTATATGGTGTTCACATAATCGAGCAGTTTACAAGGATCGCACTCCCTCCAGTTATTCTTGAACCCCATGACCAGTGTATTAGGCTTGAGTTTTCCCAAACCAGAAGCCTTTATGGAATTAAATAAAAAATATATAATTATTTAAAATGAATAATCTAGTAGTGAAATAAAAAACAGTTGGTAAAAGTTGGTTTACCTGCATGAGGTGCTGAGTTCCTTCTCTCAAACTATTGCCCTTAAGCGGAGTGTAGAAAGCACGGACCTTCCTCTTATTCATCCATTTTACTAATTTGTCCATGTGGGCTTGAGATATAATGGACTTTTTCTCATTCTACAGAAAAAAATATGAGACTAATTCAAACCAACTTTTTTCACAATTTGGTCAGTTACAACCATCATACAACAGTTACCCACTGGTAATGGGGCAGTGGTGGTCTAGTGGATAGGGCGCAGGATCGCTGATCCTAAGGTTGGGGGTTCGAGTCCCCACAGGGTTGTCACTGTCCCCCCCAGTGTAACTAACTGGGTTATCAAAGGCGGGCCATGTCGCTCACTGTCTATGGTGAGAGGCATGTACATTTCAAAATCAGCCATTGCTGACTTTCCTAAAGAGTAGGCTGCAAAGCCGTCAGCGTGTTTCTGGGGACAAGTAGCAAGCGTTCCCGCGTCCCGGTTAATCTTCTCCGGAAGAGACCAATTGCAACACTACCCTATGGGGATAAGATATGATGATGATGACCCACTGGTAAGGCAACCAACCAAACACTGTTTTCAAACTGTTCCTTTTGCAGTTCTCTAGCGCAGCATAACACACCGAGGAAACGTATCCGCTCTGTATTTCATGCACGAGTTCACATATACGCATTTTAAATACACACACAGCTGACATTCGTTCATTCATTTTCTGATTCACTTTATCCTAATTAGGGTCACTGGTGCCCATCTCAGCTGATTCTAGGCAAGGGAGAGGGGTACTCAGGACATCTCACCAGGCCATTATAGGGCCAACAGCCACAAATAGGGGTGATTTTGAAACAGCCAATTAGCCTACTGTACATATCTTTGGACTATGGGAAGAAACTGGAGTATCCAGAGGAAACCCATGCAAACTATACGCAGAACCCCTGAGCGGGGAATCATGGCCAGGGCATCATGCTGTGAGGTAGACATGGTAACCACTACTCCACCAATCCGCCCCAGTTGACATTATTTTATAATTATACTTTTCATGGTTTTATAATATTATAAAATATTACAATTATTGATGTGCTGTTTTTATAGAGATGCGGATCAAATGCATGTGTTTGAAACAAACATTTTTTAATGTACCCTGTATTGTGTGGACAATCACAGAATCACAGAATTCAAAGTCACAATGTCACATATAGGAGGCGGGCATGCTATGTAGAAGGTTAAAGTTCATATTAAGGTTGTCAATCTCTATGAGATTTATAACACTCGATCTGCGAGACATCATTACATGGGATACAACTAATTTTGATGGGTATCAGTTAATGCATGAACTGAAAAAGACTGTTGCAAGGACGCTGTTGCCCATGCTGGCTGACTCTGGGTGAGGGCAGAGTACACCATGGACAGCTCACGAGGATGTTTCAGGGCAGTGTACAGGCCAATGCAGGGCAGACACATGCCGACCCCGACCCAGTGGCCTACTCCATATGAACGAGAACAATGGTTCTTTTACATGTCTCTCTCACCATCAACAGTGAGAGACATGACCAGTCTTTCGTAATCCATTAAGCTGCACTGGGGGGGGGGTGATAGTGAGACTTGAATCCCTGACCACTGGATCAGTAAGTGAGAATCCTACCACCAGGCCACCACTGCCCTATTAATTAAAATCCCTCTAGTAATGATCCAGTTGAAGTGAAATTATTAAGTGAATTTATAATGAATTTATGGTGAGCAGCAAGAATTCATGTTATGTCTTTCATGGATGCATTCATGGGGAATGCATAAGCTAAGCATTACTGATGTACAGTCGGCCCCCTAATTACGAAGACCCCTGGGTACGAAATCCCCGGGATACGAAAACAACCCCCTCTTACAAAAAGAAATTCAAAATTCAAATGTGCCAATCAAAATTTCACACAATGCGCGAGTTGTTCTCTCATTGGCTGTCTCTCAACATCCCGCCCCACTGGCCTTCCATTGGCTAGGAGGGATGACGCAGAACCAGAAGGAGACCTTAAAGCAGAAATACAGTGAGGACCTCTGATCTTTCAAGAGACAGAAGGAAGCTTAACTCTTTAGTATTTAGTTTAGTTTTTTAAGTTGTTTAATTCAGTAAATGTTTAATAAATGTGGGTGCATTTTAGCTCATCTGGAATTCCGATCCCTCAAGGAATCAAGTTAAAGTTGAGTTTGGACTTTCCAACTGTCACGCAGGGAATGCGCTTTGAATTCCATGTCTTGTGGACGTGGCCCACAGTGCGAGTGCGAGAGAGATAGATAGATAGACAGACAGACAGTGTGTGTGTGTGTGTGTGTGTGTGTGTGTGTTAATAAAAAATGTTTAATAATGTTTTAATTAATAAATATGTTAATAAAATGGTTTAATATGAATTTAAAATTAAACTGTGTCCAACTGGGAACTGCATAATACGACCTTCCAATTCCCTTAAAATCTCTCGTAGCCTTCGTGCTTTAGAGTACGACACCCAACAATGCTAATCGGAATCGTGGCAAGGACATGTGAATAAAATGTTTAAATGGTTTAATGAATAATTTTCTTTTACTTTTAACACATATTTCATACAAAATTGGTGTACTTTTACCATTTTTTAAAGGGTTTATGAGGTTTATCCAGTCCAAAGACTGGAGCCTTGGAACGAATTAGGTGTTTAACATGTAAAATGCGACCTCTACTGACGAAATCCCCACATTACGAAAAAGGCTCTGGAACGGATTAATTTCGTAGGTAGGGGGCCGATCGTATTTGTATTTTGGAATGACGTCAAAAGACATTCCAGTAGCAAAAAGAACACCAGGCTTAACTAATTAGGTAATGGCACCTAATCTTATAGACCTGGTTCTAAGAACCAGGAACTTTCTTTGTATGTGTGCGGTTAATTTTAAACATGTCATTTGTTGAAGTACATCATCTTGATCAGTATATCGTTAATTCATTTATTCATTTTCTGGACAGGGGCAGTGGTGGTCTAGTGGTATAGGGCGCTGGATCGCTGATCCAAAGGTTGGGGGTTCAAGTCCCACTCTGCACTAGGTTGTCACTGTCCCCCCCAGTGGAGCTAACGGGGTTATCAAAGGCGGGCCATGTCTAACTGTCTATGGTGTGAGGCATGTAAAATAACCATTGCTGATTTTCGACAAGAGTAGGCTGCAATGCCGTCAGCATGTTTCCGCCCTGCGATGGCCTGGCGAGCTGTCCAGGGTGTACTCTGCCCTTGCCCGAAGTTCGCTGGGATGGGCACCAGCCTCCCCGTGACCCAAATTAGGATTAAGCGGGTACAGAAAATGAACTGAACATTTTCTGGACAGTTTTATTCCTAATTCGAGTAGCGGGATGACTGAAGTCCATCTCAGCTGACTCTGGGCGAGGGCGGGGTACACCCTGAGCAGCTTGTGAGAGCATCGCAGTCTATTGGCATATTTACTTGAATAAAAGTGTTCTGCAAGCATTGCTGGGATAAACAGGGAAAGGTGACCATGCTGCCCCACCCACTCAGAGAGGATTTTCCTCCATAGCTGATAGCTGCGATTGAAGTGATTTAAAAGCAGAGGACAGATTTTATTCTCACCACGAGGATGTTTCCACAGATCATCAGACTGACATTCTTTGTGAAAGAGCTCACAAAGTCCACTAGAGCTGGACGTAAGTTTGGAGGACCTGTCAGAACCAAACACTGAGGTCTAAAAAAAAAAAAAAAAAAAAAAAAAAAGTCACATTATCAAAGCATTAAAACAAAACAAAAATATAGGAAAGATTGAGATTTTATAGACTTGTGTGATTGAGGTTTTACCTATATATATATATATATATATATATATATATATATATATATATATATATCAACATTCAGTTTTACCTGAAATTTTTGACATGGTCTTCTACAGTTGCAAGAGAAACTGAGTAAGACAGAGCCATGTTGTAAGTACCAGCTTGGATGGACGAGCCCCAATTAACCTCTATAAGAAAAAGACAACTATTGCATGACTGTCTCTTTATTACAGTACCCCACACGAATTACTCATAAAACTAGTAAAACCAGTTTGAAAAATCTATTTGGTGAAGTAGTTTGATCGCAGACTAAATAAATAAGAAAATCCAAGCAGCCATACACCTCATTCAACTTATTTGAAAAACTGATCTGAGTTTTCAGGCAGTTGATTGGTCAGTCTCTGTACAGAGCACATAGATTGACCAATCAACTGCCTGAAGACTCAAATTGTTTGTTTAAATGAGCCGAATGTAGTATGCTGCTGCTTGTTCCAAGCAAAAACCTTTGTGGCATGAGTTTGACACCCCTGGTCTAATGAAACAAAGGTAGGTAAGTTAAGTCTGTTGAGGTTTTACACCCAAAGCCTTGTGGCTCATCAGGCCGGTGCTTATCCCCAGTTTCCGTAGCGTGAAGCGACTAGGAGTTCAACTCCTCCTGGATGGGACGCTAGTCCATTGCAGGTTACCTTCCCAGTATATTTTTTACTGGTACCCATTTATACTGCTGGTTGAGCAGAGGCACACTTGTGGTTAAGACCTTGCCCAGGGGTCAGCACAGTGAGGGTCTCAGTGGGATTCGAACTCACAACCTCCCGATCATGAGCGCAGCACCCTAACCACTACGCCACCGGCCCCATGGTCTAATGAAACAAAAGTGAAGCGCTTTTCCAATCAACACTTGGTTTGTCGTAAAATGGATGGAAAAAATGAAAATATTATTTTAACTATAAGGTGGAGGTTTTGTGATGTTGTGGGGCTGTTCATTTTCCGAAAGCTATTGTAAATTTGTTCGAGTACATGGCATCATACTTCATGAATCCCAGTCGCTCACTTGCTCGCTCACTCACTCAATAAATCAACCATCTAACCTGACCTAGTGTCCTCAGCTGAGGAGGGGAGTGCTCAAGCAAGGGCCCAAAACTAAAAAGGTGTGGCCTCAGCTTTTTGATTTTATACTCATCTAAAAATTTTAAGAAGTACACGCAGTGCTGTATTACTGACAAATACAGTGAGCTCTCACTTTTCGTGGTTAACAGGGACTGAGACCCTCTGCAAACACCGAATTTCTGCAAAGTAGGAACGACCCCCCTGACTGACCTATACGTACATGTATATAATATCAATAATTACATATTCAACACTATAAATGCTCATAATAACAATTAAACATTCAAAAATAATGCAGCATAAGATGTAAATAAAATATAAATACACAGAGACTTGCACACACACACACACACACATACAGACGCACGCGCGTACACTCACAGATACGCGCGCACACTCTCAGATGCACACCTTACATAAAAATGCAATTACTGTAGTTCTGTTGGGGGGTTTTGGGTGTTTTTTTTTTGTTTTTTTTTCCATAATTGGCCTTATTTTGTAGTATTTTCCAGAACTTTTCGACGATTTTTGCTTAATTTCCTTATTTTTTAATTTTCAATTAATATTTTTGAAAAACTCGCGATGCACTGAAGCCGCAGGAACTGAAGCGTGAAGTAGTGAGGGATCACTGTAGTTCACACTTGTGTAAAGTATTACATTTTGGGGCAGCACAGTCATGGAAAACTCATTTTTCGTGAAACTAATTATTTACTAACGAGGGGTTTGTTATACTCAAAATCAATTTCTTTTGACTTAAAGTTGGGTTTCATTGTGTAGTTCATGTGATGTGAAGCTACTTGAACTAAAAGTGGAGTTTTTCAAATTCCTTTTACTCATCTTTACAAGGGATGTCAATAATCATCAAGCACCCTGTGCTTATTTAATGAATATTCCATTGAGTGAAACTTCATATGAATTCATGAGTTACTTACTTGGTTTGCTGTACATAATGTAACCAAATAAAAAGAAGATGATTCCGAAGGTGACAAGAGCGGCCCACCAGGTAAGCAGGAACATCAGCACCACCGAAATAATTGCTCCAAACAGAGCAGTCCAGCGACTGTAGTATTTGAATGATGGCCTCCAACCTGTGAGTGGCAGTTGGAACAATTTTGTAGTGTTATATTACACAGAAGACTATACAGTCGGCCCTCTACTTACGAAAACCTCTGAATACAATAAATCCAGGTTACGAAAAACATTTTCCTAAATTTTCGTCCTCCATATACGAAACAACTTCTTCTTACGAAAAGCGCCAAGCGTGTCATTCAAAAATTGAAAGCGCCATTAAAACGAGCCATTCATACACTCAAACAATGTGCGAGTTGCTCTCTCATTGGCTGTCTCCCAACATCCTGCCCCACTGGACTCCCATTGGCATCCCATTGGCCACCCATTGGCCAGGAGGAAGCTGACTCTCCATAGTACTGCACCCATAAAGCTTATTTGTCACACGTATAAAGGAGAGCCGTATGTTGGTTCGTTAGTTTCGAAAGTGCTCTTTGCAGCTTATTTTTAGTTTTTTAAGTTGTATGATTCAGTAAATGTTTAATAAATGTGGCACACTCCGCCAAATGTGGGCAAAACGCAGCTCATCCGGACCTCCGATCCCTTAAGCAAACAGGTGAATGTTGAGTACTAAACAAGTGTTCAAAGCGCACTTGCCTGCTTGACATATCGGAAGTCCAGACAAGCGGCGTTCTGCCCCAAAAGCTCTGGTGTTGGCCGCGACGCCTCCCGCACTTGGCGGAGCGCGTCACAAATGTTTAATAATGTTTAATATTGTTTGGTTTGGTTAATAAAAAAATTGATTCATAAAAAATGTTCTGAATCTCCATAGTACTGTACCCATGCCTGCTTGTCACACGCGTAAAGTCGAGTTGTATAAGTTGTACGGTTGGTTCGTGAGTTTCGTGAGTTTATTTGAGAGAGCTCATCTTATAATTTTATAAAGACGGATCATTGGTAATAATTATGGGTTTACATGACTAGACAACCAAGTGAAACAAGAAGGAATGAAGACAGTTTTTATGACTAATTTGAGCAGAGATGTGGCGAACTTGCCCTGACAGACACAGGACTGCGTCCGGAGTCAGTCAGAGATGAAAGCAGGCAGGTGTTCTTTAACTCTATTTCGAGAGTGCTCATTTCAGCTTATTTTTCGTTTTTTAAGTTATTTAATTCAGTAAATGTTTAATAAATGTGGCGTGCTCCACCAAATGTGAGCAAAACGTGGCTCATCCGGACCTCCGATCCCTCAAGGAAACAAGTTAATATTGAGTCTGAACCTCTGATCTGTCAAGCGCGCTTTGAATACCCTGTCTCAAAAACTCCGGCGTCGTGTTGTGTGTGTGTGTGTGTGTGTGTGTGTGTGTGTGTGTGTGTGTGTGTGTGTGTGTGTGTGAGAGAGAGACAGTGTTTTTGTTTGTGTGTGTGTGTGTGTGTGTGTGTGTGTGTGTGTGTGTGTGTGTGTGAGAGAGAGACAGATAGAGAGAGAAAGAGAGATAGAGAGAGACAGTGTGTGTGTGTGTGTGTGTGTGCGCGCTATTAAACATTTTTTATTAGTGCGCACACACACACACACAAAATTGGGAGCCTTGGAATGAATCACGCGTTTTACATGTAAAATGCACCTCTACTTACGAAAACTCCAGGTAACAAATAAGGCTCTGGAACAGATTAATTTTGTAAGTAGAGGGCCGACTGTACAAGTAAAATGCATGAAGCATGAACTATGAATTAATTTGCTTGGTGCAATTGAGGCAAATATGTAGCGTTCTGTAATACTTTGTACAATTTATTCATTTATTAAACCACTTTATCCTAATTATGGTCACAGGGTGGCTGGTGCCCATCTTAGCCAACTGTGGGCGAGGGAGGGGTACATCCTGGACAGCTCGCCATGGCCAACGTTCATGCAACAAATCACTCACACCTAGGGGTGATTTGGAAACTCCTCCTGGATGGGACACTAGTTGATCACAGGTTACCTTCCCAGTATATTTTTACTGGTACCCATTTATACTGCTGGGTGAACAGAGGCCCACTTGTGGTTAAGACAGTGCTTCTCAAGTAATGGGGCACGCCCCCCCCCCTTAGGGGGTGCAGTATGATGCCCGGGAGGGGGGGGGGGTGCGTTGTGATGCTGTGGGAGCAGGTATGACCCTGGGTACATGCTTTTCTGGAATAGTGTACAAGAATTAAGTGTAATTGCACCTCCACTCCAGTAGTTGGCAGTGAAGCTCTCATTGTCACCCTATGGTGTAACGGTTTTTTGCACAAGCAAATTATATGAACAATATGAAGTGCAGTAAACAACCCATCAAGAAACAACACGGAAAATTTTCTAACAGGAATGAAGAGAAAAGTGGAGAGAAACGGAGATATTAAGATATAAATAAGTTGAGGGAGTTTAAATAAGGACGTTATTTTTTTATTTTATTTCAGGAACATTGGTGCACTTTTATGTTCAAGATTTTTCTGTCAAATCTTTTCTGTTCTTCAGATTAAAAAACAATGTTAATGAAGTTTTTCTTTGTTGTAAGTTGAACTACAGTATGTTTCTTTCTTTTTTGTTTTTAATGTTAATAAAGATACAGTGTTATTCAGAGGTGTACTCATAACAATTTTACAGACAAATGATACTATTTATAGTCGCTCACAGGGCGGTGGGGGGCGTGAAAAGTTTTTTTTTTTCCTAGAGGGGGCACCACAGAAAATAATTGAGAAGCACTGGGTTAAGCTCTTGCCCAGGGGTCTTAGCACAGTGGGGGTCTAACTGGGATTTGAACACACAGCCTCCTGATCATGAGCCCAGCACCCTAACCACTACGCCACTGACCCCACTAGATGTATATAAGGTGATTACTTACCTGGTGAGTTGGTGATGGAGGCATGGAAACAGCTGAAGTTAATGAGAGCGTAGGAGCACAGAAAGAAATTAGAGATGAAAGGAGCGATTAAATTCAAATCGGCTGAAACACATGGAGAAAAAACATGGGAATTGAAAAAAACATATGGATGAACTCTGTTGAGAAGTTTATAATTAATACAATAAAAGAAGATTAGAAACATGAAGAATGTGTTCTAAAACATTTTAAAAATAAAAACCAGGAAATTAAGAAAACGTCGCAGGTAGGAATTACACACAAATTACATAGAGTACACTTTACATATGTAGTCCAGGCTACACCTGAAATGTTTAACTTACCAATCAGAATGAAGCACAACGCAATGAAGTAGGTCAGAATATATGCACGCAGTGGCTCATTATTTTTCCCATAACCCTTTGCAAAGATGCCTATGTATGGGTATATGTTGTCCCTGCAGAGACACTAAAAGTAAAACTGATGAGTATGTATAATCATGTTAAAGTGATTTATTCCATTGGAGGCCATATACAGCTACGTCAACACCTTACCTGGAAGACTTTAGGAGCAGAGACCAGAAATCCAAGAGCTGATGATAAACTGGCTGCAAAAATGCCAGCAGTGATGAGAGGGCCAAAACCTGATACCATACTGAGCACCTTGAAAGTATATATACATATAAAGATTATATAAACCAAAACAAAAACCCCATCATGTCAAGATCTGCCAACATACTGTATATACGTATTGTGTATGAACTCTGCATTTAAAAATTAGCCCATTTTCCACCTGATTGTGGTTTTTAAACCCCCCCCCCCCCCACACACACACACACCAAAAAAAAGAAAGAAAGAAAGAAAAGAAAAGCCAAAACACACAAACAAGAATTCATTCATTTTCTGAACCGCTTAATCCTAATTTGTGTCATTGGGAGGCTCGCACCTCTCTCAGCCCACTCGGGCTGGGCAGAGTTCATCCTGGACAGCTTGCCAGGCCATCACAGGGCAGAAACATGCTGATGGCCATGCAGCTACTCTATACGAAAGTCAGCAATGGTTCTTTTACATGAACCTCTCACCAAAGACAGGGCTAGCCTTTGATAACCCAGTTAGCTGCACTGGAGGCAAAAACAAACAAACAACTCACTGATCATCAAAAGAAAAGAAAAAGAAAACTAGATTGGACATTTGTGTTTCAATTCTTGAAGTGGGGCCATCTTTGTGAGATCACCTTGCTTTAAGACTTAGAGCAAGGTGATCTCACCAAGATGGCCCCACTTCAGAATTGAAACACTAATGTCCAATCAAGTTTTTTTGTTTCTTTTCTTTTGATGAGAAGTGATTGGTGGAAACAGGTGGAAGGTGTGGCTACTGTTTGGTTGAAGTGAAAACCTGCACCCACACCGGCCCTTTGTGGATAAGATTGGAGACCCCTGATTTATAGCATTTGAATATGTTCAGTTCATCATTTCAGTTCATTTTCTATCACCGCTTAATCCCAATTAGGGTTGCGGGGAGGCTGGCGCCCACCCCAGCCAACTTCGGGACAGGGCTGAGTACACCCTGGACAGCTCGCCAGGCCATTGCAGGGCGGAAACACGCCGACGACTTTGCAGCCTACTCTTATCGAAAGTCAGCAATGGT
Source organism: Plotosus lineatus (assembly GCA_024760905.1). Taxonomy (NCBI): domain Eukaryota; kingdom Metazoa; phylum Chordata; class Actinopteri; order Siluriformes; family Plotosidae; genus Plotosus; species Plotosus lineatus. Next base: position 16,363,315 of record CM045746.1, read on the forward strand.
TCTTTTACATGCCTCACACCATAGACAGTGAGAGACATGGCTGGCCTTTGATAACCCAGTTAGCTGCACTGTGGGAGGGGGCAGTGACAACCTTGTGGAGAGTGGGACTCGAACCCCCAACCTTTGGATCAGTGATCCAGCCTATACCATTAGACCACCAGTGTCTTCATTTGAATATGTATTGATTGATATTATATACATATATTCATGTACGTATACGTCAGTCGGGGGGGGGGGGGGCGGTGAGGGGGGTTGGGGGGGGGGGGGTTTGATCCTACTTTGTGGAATTTGGAGTTTGCAGGGGATCTTCGTCCCAATTAACCGCGGAAAGTAAGGAATCCCTGTATAAACGTAAAGGTTTAGTTTTTCAACCCAAAGTGCTAAACACTGTAGTCTTTAAACAACGACAGCTGGCAATACAAGCTGATTAGCAAAGATCAATATAGACGACCAATACCTGAAAGTTATTGGCCAAGCCAAATGTGCAGGCGTCGCTTTGTTCACACAGCGTAAAGTTCCAACCTAGCTTGCATCCTAAACCCTCACATGCCTCGGAGAAGTTCAATGGCAAACTGTCATTCAGGTTTCCAGAGGCACCACGTACCACACACGCCGCTGAGTGAATGAGAGTCAAAATGAAAGTAAGAAAGACTGAATTGAAAACAATACCTACTGCTGGAAAACTAATACAGATGTTTGAGACATGCTGCATTTTCTTCAATACTCTATTCACTAAACACTTACCTACAGTTGCAGAGACCGCTAAATAGCTCATAGTTGTCCAAAAGATAGCCGTTAGTGTTCCTTTAGGGATAGCAGACTCAGGATCCTGAAAAAGAAAAAAAAAACACAAGTATATGATAGTAGCCTGCACAGCTGAGTTAAGCTCGACACAATGCTTCAAAATGCTGGTGAAAATGCCAACCTTCAGATCTCCAGAGATATTGGCACCTGCCAAAATACCAATTGCAGAAGGGAAAAAGATGGCAAACATCTGAAAGAAATTTTCATCTGACCTTGTCCATTTGGGGAGTAAATTGTCCACAAAGATCTCATCTGAAATGTTTCCCAGAACATAATTAACGAGCAAATCCCCTCAGAATAATAGAAGCCTGATCTGTTAGACTAAAAAAAAAAAAAATGAGAGAATTTAAAATGTATAAATCCATTATAAACAAGGATACATACATTTGTAGCTGAAGAAGCCCATTGACTGTTTTTCTGGAGTGGGTGGTATCACAGTGCCCACAAAATAGTTAAGGAAGGTCACGATCAACACAATGAAGAATAGAAGCTGTGCCTGGAATTTTTTTCAGAGAGTATAACATGATAAATGGGGCTGACAAAGCAAACAAATCCAAGTTAAAGTTAAAACTGACAATATGAAAATAAACAGTCACCTTTGCCTCCCATTCCATTCCAGCCAAGGAAATCAGCAGAAGGCAAGTGATTGTGATCGCACCTATTATACGGACATCATTGGTTTCATCCACAATGAGAGCATTATAATCCTGTGTTATAAAAAACAAAACAAACAAAAACCCCAGGAAGAAGTCATATAAAAATAGACATTAAAAACATGTAACTTAATTATCAATTTAATCTGCGACTTCCTGCTTGGATATACTTTTGGAGTAAGATTTGGGAAACAGCCATAAAATTTAGGTATAATGATAAGAGTGAATCTTTTGATGTATCATTGGTATAATATTGTATAATATTGTATGACGTACAATAAGAAGGTCTCTGACGGTCTCTGAAAATCCCACAGTGTTGAGAGCACAAGCAAGAGCATTGGCAAAGGAGAATACCATACCAATGGGACCTCCCAATTCAGGGCCCAACGTACGTGAAATCATAAAGTAGGCACCACCTATAATGGTCAGGATGTATTCAAATAGCATTCAAATATGAATATAAGATATTATAAATATCTAAAATATCAAATAAGAATCTTATTTTTGCTTTGCTACTCACCAGAGGACACTCTCCCATTGGTGGAAATTGCTGACACTGATAACGAAGTGACAGAAGTTACCAGTACAGATATGAGGATGATAGTCCAAGTAAGAACTGCAGGAGGAATATTTGGAATATGAGTCCTTTTATACACTAGTACAGAACTGAATAAGAAATCTTCCTGCATTATCTCATCTTGAAGAAACAACTGAATTTTTTTACTTACGGATTCCTGCATTAGCTGTAATCCACGGCAACCTCAGAAACAGAATTACTCCCCAGATATTCAGCATACACCGAACCTGAAATGAACAAACAAACAAACGGATATTTTTACAGACGAATAAGACAAATTATATAAAGTAATGTTATCATACGCAACATTCTCACCATAACACCGGTGATCCAGCCAAAGCGCACTGGTTGAGCGGTCTTTGAACTGCTCTGATGATTCTCTGTCTGCTCTTGGGTCACTGACGAGCTTTCTGTGTTTGAGTCTCCCAAATTATTACTTGATTCATAATCCTTCAAAACACACACACACACACACACACACACACACACACACACACCTTTGATTTTAATATACAGTGATCCCTGCGCCTCTTCATGCTTCAGTTTTTGCGGCTTCAGTGCATTGCGGGTTTTTCAAAAATATTCATTGAATAATAATTTAAAAAAAATAAGGAAATTAAGGAAAAATAGGGAACAGGTTAAGGAAAATGCTACAAAACAATGCCAATTATGCAAAAACAAATAAATAAATAAATCCCAAACAAGCAAAAACAAACAAACAAAAAAACACAACCCAAAACCTCCCAACAAAACTACTTGCATTTTCATGTGAGGCGCACATCTGTGCGTGTGTGTGTGTGCGAGTGCATCTGTATGTGTGAGTATTTATATTTTATTGACATCTTATGCATTATTTTTGAATGTTTAATTGTTATTATAAGCATTTATAGCATTTAATATCTATTTATTGATATTATATACACATACAGTATACATGTACACATACGTCAATCAGGGGGGGATTGATCCCACTTCTCGGAAATCGGCAGTCACGGGGGGATCTCGGTCCCAATTAATCACAGAAAGTGAGGGATCCCTGTAGTGTGTTCTTTTTGATGTTGTCTACAACTAGTTGACTGTTGGACGACTCCATCGAGTGTTGAATCAATGTGTTAGAAGCTGGTTTAGTTCAAGAATATTTGCACCTGACACCAGAGTAAACTTTTATGATATTGCATAGTTTTGTGCCTGAACATTTTACATCCACACAATGATTTAATTTTCTTTTCTTTCATTTTTTTTTACATTTAATTGGTCCTATTAATATAAATCACTAAATTTCATGAAGCACATAGGCAATAAGAAGCCTGTATCATTTTTGTTAATTTGGGGGACCTTTAACATCCTGAGAAATTTCTACTTGTGAAATTTCACATTATGAATTTCTACACAGAACCCCTGCATGTTCTCCAGTAGGATAGGCCAGAGAACTCATAATATTTCTAAACTTAACTTTTTTTTGTCTCTAAGAATGTAGGTTTAAGAATAAGGAACACAAGTCAGGATCTATCAGTAGATTTTGGAACTTTAAGTTGTCAATAAGATCTAATAAATAAATTAACTGAAAATGACTTGAGAAACCTTGCGGAGGATCTCCAGTGATGGCCTGGTCCGCCGTTGTGGGCCTATAGAGTTGGTATAAAAGTCGAGCTTGGGTGCTGCATCCATCGTGCTGTAAATGGACTGCCGTTGGTAATTTTGGTTTTCAGAGGTCTGTGTGGAGGTTTCCCATTCCATCGTGATGGATGCTTCACTACCAGGCTGAGCCGCTTTTACCGTACTCTCTTCATGACTTCGTCGTTGCTGTGGCACCTCTTCAGTTACAGAAAAACGACCTTCAGACAAGTTGTTCAGCTCTTCCTGCTTGCGTTTGGAGACAATATGCCCCATTGCTGTGTGAAGTAAGCGGTACCTTATAAGAAAATTATAAATCAGAGTATTAGGATCAAGCGGCATATGCACGCTTACACAAAGCTCATTATTTATATGTGAGGTGCTCCAGCAAACGTAGGCGCTTGTCGTAAATGACGTATGGTGCTTGTGAGACAAAGCGCAACTTATCCGGACCTCCGATCTTTGAAATGAACGAGTGAAGGTTGAGTACTAAACAAGTATTCAACGTGCACTTTCTCACTTGAAAGATCGGAAGTCCGAATAAGCTGCGCTTTGTCTCACATGCACCATACGTCACTTGCGACAAGCGCCTACATTTGGTGGAACGCCTCACATATTTTTAAATCCTCTACAACTTTAAACAGCAATGTTAACATTTTAATAGTAGGCTCTTTCATTTTTTTGTCCTTTTTCATTTTTTATGTCTTTTTTTTTTTTTTTAACTTATAACAGATGAATCACAACCTTGGTATGGTATTTATCCCTAAACATATCATCATCACAAATCTCAACAATAAATTCATTTGTTTGTCAGGTATGAGCTCTATTTGTTTATTTCTACTTAGTTGATGAGGGCAGTGGTGGTCTGGTGGTAAAGGTGCTGGATTACTGATCTTAAGGTTGGGGGTTCAAGCCCCACTCTCAATAGGTTGTCACTGTCCCCTCCAGTGCAGCTAACTGGGTTATTAAAGGCCAGCCATGTCTCTCACTGTCTATGGTGAAAGGTTCATGTAAAAGAACCATTGCTGACTTTCAACAAGAGGAGCTGCATAGCCATCAGTGTGTTTCTGCCCTGTGATGGCCTGATGAGCTGTCCAGGGTGCACTCTGCCCTTGCACAGAGTTGGCTAATCTGGGTGCCAGCCAGTCCGTGACCCATTTTCTTTTACCTGTAAGTCATTTGCCCAGTAATGTTAAAAAATTATGTTTTCAACGGACACCACTCGAAACACTTCAAATTGAATTTTCTCCTAAAATGTTCATCATTCATTTTCTGAACTGTTTAATCCTAATTAGGATCACAGGGGACTGGTACGCATCTCAGCCAACTCTGTGTAAGGGCAGAGTACACCCTGGATAGCCCGCCAGGTCATTGCGGGCTGCTACAGATTTTTATTTTATAATTTGTGTATTAGCAAATTAGTATAAAAAACACTTTAGATTTCCAAGCATTAGTTTTCCAGCACAAAATGAAATGTCTCATAAAAAAAGTACAAAATGTGAATAAAGAAAGCAGCAACTTATGTATAAGAGATGATTCTTCAGGCAAAAATATTATGAAAGCCGCTGTGATTTACATGCAAATAAAGAATCAAGTGAACACAGTTAGACGTGTCCAGGCAAACTGGCTGGTTCTGTAAGTCTGTAACTCTTTAAATACTGTACTTATAAAACTGCACAAACTGAACCTCATAATATTCCATTTTTAAACAAAAGTCTTCATTATACAAATGTAGAATTAGATTCATATATTACTGTTTACTGAGCTGTTCAGGGCGTACCCCATCCTTGCCCAAAGTCAGCTGAGATGGGTGCCAGCCTTCTGTGACCCTAATTATGATTAATATGGATGGATTTATGTTTTCTGCACTTTTTGTATAATTTTATGTATAAATGTTTCATTCGATTTAATTATTTATTTGTAAATATAAGGAAAGTCTGTTCTACACCATTACGTTCCATGTACCGAAAACATTTGCACAGTACTGTATATGGGTCTGATCATGAAACTCAACTTTTCTTTATTATCTCAAGTCAATAAATAGCAATCAGTGATTGGTGGGAGCACAAGATACACCATGTAACACGGACAGGAAAAGTTATGTATATCATTGATCCCGTTTTAAGTCTAGTGCTTATGAATTTTGCCACACACATGTAAATTCCGTGGTTCATTTTGTGGGCACCTGTGCTCCAATTCATGAGATTATTAGACCTGTGAAGATCTTAGCAGAGGCTCAGCGGGTCATGAAATTAATAATTTCTCTAGTCACAAAATTGAGCATCAAAAAGTTATAAACTAGGAAGCATTCGAATTATTTCAAAAACTGTGATCACCATATGTACATATTTTGATATGATATTATCTCCCAGGCATGCACTAAAGATTTTGATTGACAAAAGATTCTCAAATGAACTTGAACATTGGAAATATTATATATATATATATATATATATATATATATATATATATATATATATATATATATATATATATATATATATATATATATATATAGAGAGAGAGAGAGAGAGAGAGAGAGAGAGAGAGAGAGAGAGACCCCAGTGTGGCTAACTGGGTTATCAAAGGCGGGCCATGTCTCTCACTGTCTATGGTGAGAGGCATGTAAAAGAACCATTGCTGACTTTCGTAAAGAGTAGCTGCAAAGTCGTCAGTGTGTTTCTGTCCCTTGCTAAAAAGGGTTGTGACAGGAAGGGCATTCGACGTAAAAACCTCTGCCAAAATCAAACGTGCGAATCAGATGATTCACTGTGGCGACTCCCAAGTAAAAGGGAAAAAGCTGAAAGGAAGACAGACAGAGAGAGAGAGAGAGAGAGAATTTTCTGAGTAGATCCTTCCGTAAGAGAGTGCTCAATACTTTTTCGTAGAGCAAATCTAAGTAAAAATATAATTTTTTCTTCTGTAATCACCTGAAGAGAGAGGATGGTTTCACCACCCCTTGAAACAGATCTGTATTGAAAATAAAGTTTCAATAGAAAGTCTTTGTTCTGTCCTTTTATTTTTACATATATATATATATATATATATATAAATAATGTGTATGTGTGTGTGTATGTGTGGACAACCATGGAAAAGACCACTTTCAATGGATATTCCCATTAGTAGTCTTTTAGTTTTTTTCCATGGCTATATGTATACGATTTTCTTTGAATGTAATTCAGTATCTTTATGCCTTGTTAAGTACAGTCATAATAACGTTAAGATGAAAAATATAAAAATCTGTGCTTGGAAACAGACTAAAATAAGGTTATTTAAGAAAAACTGCTACAAGTTTCCTTTTAACTATGACTAGACCTCACCCAATTTAACAAATAATTTGATGATGAATTCATTCACAAACATCAACAAAAAAAACCCAGGCAGAACACCTTCTGAAAGAAAGCATCATGTCTTACCTTTGTATATATGAGTTTCAGTTGAATATATGAGTTTCAGTTGAGTATATCTTTGATCTGTGCTTTTCTATTTAAAATGTTTGTAATTAGTTTTTTGTGCTCATGGTTTAGCTTTTCTTTTTTATAGTCCCAATCTGTTTACTTTTATACTCTATAGAACTACACTCCTCCCCTGTAGGTAGGGCGAGTACATGGTTGAATTCAGTATAATATCTCATTTACATATTTCAGGCTACACTCAAACCTGTTTTGTGTTGAACTTGATTTTTTTTTTGGTCTCACTACCTTCGGTTGACAGGCTCTTAACCTAGTTAAATTCTCACTTAACACGTATATATTCAATCATTAACTTCATGAAAACTAAGGTGATATGAGAAAATCACACCCACTTACTGAAACTATAAACAAGTCACAAAAAATATTAGAACAATTTGGTTTATCCTCTTCGGTGATGACGATAAGGCTGATCAAACATTAATTCTCTTTTCAATCCATTATCATCAGTATACTTATACTTAACCTAAGCTTTGGACAACTGTTAGAAAAATTATGTCAAATGGAGTTTGGTACCCGTCTGACCCTGGGCAAGGGCAGAGTACACCCTAGACAGCTCACCAGGCCATCGCAGGACAGAGACAGGCTGACGATAATGCAGTCTCTTCTTTACAAATGTCAGCAAAACTAAAATGCATTAATTATACAAATCTCTTTCCCAGAAAAGTTATTCCCAAAAAGGATATTTCTCAAAATGCAATAAAACTAAAATTGTCAAAATTTCTTTCTGTTTAACTTCATTTACAGAGCAGCAACTACTTACATGTCTTCAAGACTCAAGACAGACAAATGACAACATAGCTACAGCATGCCCCAGGAGTCTCATGTATGCAAGTGATCACATCGCACATGCAAACATGGGTGCCATACTCTCCGTATCCATAATTAGGATTAAATGGTTTAGGAAATGAATGAATGAATGAATTAATATGTATATATACAGGGATCCCTCACTTTCTGTGATTAATGGGGACCGCGACCGCCGATTTCCGCGAAGTAGGATCGACCCCCCCTGACTGACATAAACATACATGTATATGTGTATATTTCTTCTTCTTCTTCTTCTTCTTCTTCTTCTTTTCCTTTCAGCTGTTCCCTTCAGGGGTTGCCACAGCATCTGCCTCCATCTCACCCTATCCTCTGCATCTTCTACTCTTACTCCAACTACCTTCATGTCCTCCTTTACCACATCCATGATTCTTCTCTTTGGTCTTCCTGTAGGCCTTCTGCCTGGTAGTTCCAACCTCAGCATCCTACTACCAATATACTCACTATCCCTCCTCTGTACATGTCCAAACCATCTCAATGGAGCCTCTCTGACTTTGTCTCCAAAACCTCTTACATGTGCTGTCTCTCTCATGTACTCATTCCTGATCCTATCCATCCTCATTACTGCCAAAGAGAACCTTAACATTTTTATCTCTGCTACCTCCAGTTCTGCCTCCTGTCTTTTCCCCAGGGCCACTGTTTCTAAACCATACAACATCGCTGGCCTCAACACCGTCTTGTACACTTTTCCTTTCATTCTTGCCGATACCTTCTTATCACACATCACACCGAACACTTTTCTCCAACCATTCCAACCTGCCTGCACACGCTTCTTCACCTCTTTTCCACACTCTCCATTGCTCTGGATTGTTGAGCCCAAGTACTTAAAATCCTCCACCTTCCTTATCTCTGCTCCCTGTAACCTCACCGTTCCTCCTGGGTCCTTGTCGTTCACGCACATGTATTCTGTCTTCCTGAGGCTAACCTTCATTCCTCTTCTTTCCAGTGCATACCTCTACCTCTCTAGATTTTCCTGCACTTGTCCTCTGCTCTCACTACAGATCACAATGTCATCTGCAAACATTATAGTCCATGGGGATTCATGTCTAACCTCGTCTGTCAGCCTGTCCATCACCATAGCAAATAAGAAGGGGCTCAGAGCTGACCCTTGATGCAGTCCCACCTCCACCTTGAACTCTTCTGTCACACCAACAGCACACCTCACCACTGTCTTACATCTCTCATACATGTCCTGCACCATTCTAACATACTTCTCTGACACTCCAGACTTCCTCATGCAATACCACAGTTCCTCTCTCGGCACCCTGTCATATGGTTTCTCCACATCCACAACGGCACAATGCAGCTCTCTCTGACCTTCTCTGTACTTCTTTATTAACATCCTCAAAGCAAACACTGCATCTGTGGTCTTTCTTGGCATGAAACCCAACTGTTGTTCACAAATGCTGACCTCTGCCCTTAGTCTAGCTTCCACTATTCTTTCCCATAATTCCATCGTATGGCTCATCAACTTTATCCCTCTGTAGTTGCCACAACTCTCACGTCTCCCTTGTTCTTAAAAATATATAATCAGACTTCTTCTCCATTCCTCTGGCATCCTCTCGCTCTCTAATACCTTGTTGAATGTTCTTGTCAGAAAGTCTACTGCTACCTCTCCGAGACACTTCCATACCTCCATCTGTCTGTATGTCATCAGGACCAACTGCCTTTCCACAATTCATACTCTTCGATGCCCTCCTCACTTCACCCTTACTAACCTTTGTTACTTCCTGGTCCTCGACGGTCACCTCTTCTACTCTTTTTTCTCTCTCATTTTCCTCATTCATCAGCTCTTCACAGTACTCTTTCCATCTTCCCAGCACACTTCAGTCATCAGTCAATACATTTCCCACTTTGTCCTTAATCACTCTAACTTGCTGCATGTCCTTCCCATCTCTATCTCTCTGCTGTGCCAACCTGTATAAATCATTTTCTCCCTCCTTACTGTCCAACCTAAGATACAAGTCATCATATGCCCTCTGTTTGGCCTTTGACACTGCTACCTTTGCCTCACACTGTGTCTCCCTGTACTCCTGTTTACTCTCTTGGGCCCTCTCAATGTCCCATGTCTTCTTAGCTAACCTCTTCCTTTGTACACACTCCTGCACTTCCTCATTCCACTACCAAGTCTTCTTATCTACTGTCCTTCCAGAGGATTTATCAAGTACTCTCCTATCTGTCTTCCTGATCACATTAGCTGTGGCTGTCCAGTCATCTGGAAGCATTCCCTGACCACCCAAAGCCTGTTTCAACTCCTCATTGAAAAGAACATGACACTCTTTCTTTTTCAGCTTCCACCACTTTGTCTTCTGCTCTGCCTTTGCCTTCTTCATCTTCCTCACCATCAGTGTCATCCTGCACACCACCATCCTATGCTGTTTGGCAACACTCTCACCCACTACTACTTTGTGTATATAATATCATTAAATACATATTCAATGCTACAAATTCTTATGATAACAATTAAACATTCAAAAATAATGCATTAGATGTAAATAAAGTATAAATATACACACATACAGATGCGCACACACACACTCAGATGTGCACCTCAGATAAAAATGTAAGTAGTTTTGTTGGATTGTTTTTTGTTTTTGTTTGTTTGGGTTTTTTGTTGGTTTTTTCTTTTTGTTGAATAATTGGCCTTTTTCATTTTCCTTAACTTTTACCCTATTTTTCCTTAATTTCCTTATTTTTCTTACTTTTTAATGAATATTTTTGAAAAAACCACGATGCATTGAAGCCGCAGAAACTGTATATACAGTATGTGTATATGTATATATAATATACATGTATATTTATATATCTGTCTTCCTTTCGGCTTTTTCCCTTTCACTCGGAAGTCGCCACAGCGAATCATCTGATTCGCACGTTTTGATTTGGCAGAGGTTTTTACGTCGGATGCCCTTCCTGTCACAACCCTTTTTAGCAAGGGACAGAAACACGCTGACGACTTTGCAGCCTACTCTTTACGAAAGTCAGCAATGGTTCTTTTACATGCCTCTCACCATAGACAGTGAGAGACATGGCCCGCCTTTGATAACCCAGTTAGCTGCACTGGGGGATGTATATATATATATATATATGTATGTATATGTGTGTCTGTGTCTGTGTGTGTGTCTGTGTGTGTGTCTTTGTACAATTCTGTGTACAAAAAGTGTACAAGACGGTGTTGAGGCCAGCAATGTTGTATGGTTTTTAAACACTGGCCCTGGGGAAAAAATAGTAGAAACTGCCTTCAGAAACTGTGAGACCGGCATTGGCATCAGGTACAGGTCTGATGGAAAGTTATTCAACCATAGGCGTCTACAAGCGGTCACAAAGGTGAAAAAACTGTCCTCAGAGACTTCTTGTTTGCTGACGACAGTGCCCTCAATTCCAGTGATGAGCAAGGGATGCAGCTGCAGATGGATAAGTTTTCCTTGGCCTGTAAAAATTTCGGCCTTACCATTAGCACCAAGAAGACCAAAGTAATGTTCCAGCCAGCTCCAGGGAACCAGTATCGCGAGCCACAGATACAGGTAAATGGACAGACTCTTCAGGCAGTGGAGAAATTTACCTACTTGGGCAGCACTCTTTCCCGTAGTGTGACCATTGATACCGAGGCCAACAACAGAATCTCCAAAGCAAGTAGCGCCTTTGGAAGACTCAGGAAAAATGTCTGGGAGAGGAGAGGGATCAGCATTACAATAAAGCTGAAAGTCTACTGTGCAATCATCTTTACCACATTACTCTATGGTTGTGAAACTTGGACACTATACAGAAGGCCTGAGCGGCAGATTAACCACTTCCACCTCAAGTGTCTTCGCAACCTCCTTCACATCCACTGGCAAGACAAAGTACCTGACACAGTGGTTCTGAAGCAGGCAGATATTCCAAGTGCCACCACCACCATACATAATACTCAACTGAGATGGGCAGATCATGTCTCCCACATGTCAGATGACCGCTTCCTGAAACAGCTCTTCTATGGAGAACTCACTGAAGGGAAGCACAAGGCTGGAAGGCAGAAAAAAACATTTCAAGGATAATCTGATGGTCAACCTCAAAGACTTTTCAATTCGCGTCGAATCATGGGAGAGGCTCGCTGTCGACCGCTCTTCCTGGCACTGCGTTATTTTGTCAGGAGCCCAAAGAGCAGAGGAACAATGTGTCCAGCAAGCTGAACAGAAATGCCAGCTGCAGAAGGACAGAGCAGCCAGAACCAAAAACACAGCTCCTACCCACTCCTGCCCTACTTGTAGGGAGAGGCTTTCTTGCCTGGCTTGGGCTTGTTAGTCATATCTGGTCACATAAGTCCAGCTCAAATATCTAAAGTGATGCCTGTGGTCATACTTGAAGACGAGTGACGAACGAACGAACGAAGTGTGTGTGTGTCTGTGTATGTGTGTCCTTGTGCGTGGGTCTGTGTATAAGTGTACAAGTCTGTGTACAAAAAGTGTACAAGACGGTGTTGAGGCCAGCGATGTTGTATGGTTTAGAAACAGTGGCTCTGGAGGAAAAGACAGGAGGCAGAGCTGGAGGTAGCAGAGATGAAAATGTTGAGATTGTCTTTGGGAGTAACGAGGATGGATAGGATCAGGAATGAGTACATCAGAGGGACAGCACATGTAAGATGTTTTGGATACAAAGTCAGAGAGGCTAGATTGAGATGGTTTGGACATGTACAGAGGAGGGATAGTGAGTATATTGGTAGTAGGATGCTGAGGTTGGAACTACCAGGCAGAAGGCCTAGAGGAAGACCAAAGAGAAGATTCATGGATGTGGTGAAGGAGGACATGAAGGCAGTTGGTGTAAGAGAAGAAGATGCAAAAGATAGGGTGAGATGGAAGCAGATGATTCGCTGTGGTGACCCCTGAAGGGAACAGCCGAAAGGAAAAGAATATATATATATATATATATATATATATATATATATATATATATACATACACACACACACACACACACACACACACATACACACACACACACACACACAGTATGTTTGTGTGCGTGTGTGTGTGTGTGTGTGTGTGTGTGTGTGTGTGCATGCGTGCACGCACACTATAATCTAGCACGAAGCATTAGTATTGTGCCTGTGTTTCCAGTATATGCCAAATCTGTTTATTTTTAATATTCTGTGTTTACCAGTTTTTGTACTCCCAACTCTGATTTTCAGATTCTCTACCTATCTTTGGTATAAGATCAGTTTCTCAGAAATTTCTCAAATGGAATACCCTTCATTTCTGAGAACAGACAGACCGGTGGATATTTGAGTCTATATTACTTTTTTTCAAAAGCAAGGACATTTCTCAGAAACCGCAATTTTTTTCAAATGGTTACCATCTCAGGCAAAATCTCTTTCCAAGAACTCCACACTTATTTTAGCGGGACAGTGTCAGGGATTCTGCCTCTCATTCTACACAAGTTCCAACCACATGGCTTCATAGATACAGAGTGAATGTGCTTTACTTACCTACTGCTAGTCCAGATCTGCCTTCGACTTAGTTCATTTGCTTGAAGAAGAAGTTAGTAATCAATTTACAAATGATTAAATTAAAATGTGTAATTACATGATGGCAAACCTGCCTCTGTCCCAACTTTTGTTGAGTGTTCTTTTTTGTGAGTGGAACTTTTGAGCTCTCTTATGTACACTCTTCATCACAGTGAGCATGTATTTCATAGTGGATGGCCCGCTCAGTAGGCGCGTGTGTGACAATTACCTGATATCACAACCACTGCGGAGACCGTCCAATGCGTCACACAAGTAATTCTAACGTTGTTTATATTTACAAAATAATATTACGATTGTCAGAAAAATATTGAAAATCTTTTTTGGATTTTTGTCAGTTAAATAAAGGTGATTTTATTCATGGTTGCTGTGATATAATTACAATTTTACTGACTTCATCAAATGTAGCTGTAGATGTCAAAGTTCACATGACTGGCCTAATTAAAGATTTTTTCCACACTATGGAAAATACCCAAACTTTTCTTTAAATGGGGTTTTAGTTTACTTTATCTCACGTAATCATCATATCAACCTGCCCAGAGACAACAACAAAAGATGTGAAGAAGTGCAAAGTGAGAAGAGAATGGTGGAATGCTTCAGTAATGCTGTTTTTTTTTTTTTTATTTAAGTAATAGTGCTTGTATCAACCAGGTCACATTAGGCAAGGCTGCACTTGATTGCTTCTTTGCCAATTTTAGCTAAGCAAACAGGAATTAGCATTGTATGCCAAGTGTAGCTGGCAACCTCTGCTGCTTCGTGATTATGAGGGCGAAATGAAAAATTTATAAGCCAACCATCCTTCAAAAGGAAAATTTGATGAAATTTGGTTTATTTTTTAATATTGTCTCCCCTGCCGTCTACACACTTGTTCCATTTTGTGTTACTGCTCCTGGTGTAAAAAAAACAAAACTTTGTATAGAAGCTCTCAAGTTCCACTGCTGTGGCATTACACCTCAGTCAGTCTATAAACTTTTAGCTCACCCTCATAAATGCAATATTAATATAAGGATGTTGTTATTGAAGACATTAATTATTTGGCAATTGTAATATTTGAAGAAATATGTTTTCTTTTGGGACAGTGGTGGCCTGGTGGTAAAGGTGCTGGATCACTGATCCTAAGGTTGGGGGTTCGAGCCCCACTCTCAAAACTCTCAAAGGGTTATCACTATCCCCCCAGTGCAGCTAATTGAGTTATCAAAGACCGACCATGTCTCTCACTGTCTATGGTAAGGGCATAGGCTGGGAGTGGTGCACAGGGTGCACATGTAGCCCCCCCCATCCCACAGCAGGAGATGAGTTCTGCTGGACAAGAAATTATGTGTATTCACATTCACAATCTTATAAATAAACTTAATGACTGTTATTGAAGAGAAATTTGGAGATAAATTCAGCATGCAGTAAACCGGAAACCGGAAGTTAACACCGGAAGTTAACGTGTAATGGGCACTGCGTATGTACAAGCCCGAGCTGACCAATCAACAACAATCAATGACAAGTACCTACTTTCGCCTACCTCACATATTATCAGTAAGCAATAATAGCTGAACACTGTCAATCAAAGTACGAGTGTGAGAATAAAGTACAGTTTGTTAGTCCCGCCTCCGGCTCCTGCACATGTGTCAGAACACAAAAATTGACGCACAGAGAATGAATGGCTAAAATAATCATAAGCCATCCAGCCTGTATCTGCAGCCTAATGGTCAGTACTTTTAGAAAATTAATAGTATGTCTTTGTACTGTAAATATGTATTAATATTTGTTTGTGCCTTTGAATAGATAAATAACTTTAACTCAATTTGTGAATGTATTTAGCACATGTACTTGCAGATGTAATTTGAAATATATTTTAGAATATTTTTGGTTGAACTATAATATTTGATTGCAGTTCACCCCTGTAAAGACAGACATTTTTTAAAGTTTATAATTCTACTCACGGGTGTACCTGGTTCCACCAAAGTGCTTAGTAATATAACAAATAAAATTATAACCCCTGGGACTCGAGTTCTGGTCAACCAAGATGTGCACCCCCCCACCGTCAGACCACCTGTGAGGTTCATGTAAAAGAATCACCGCTGACTTTCTTCAAGAGTAGGCTACATAGCTGTCAGCGTGTTTCTGCCCTATGATGGCCTGGTGAGCTGTCCAGGGTGTACTCTGCCCTTACCCAGAGTTGGCTGAGATGGGTACCAGCCTCCAAGCGACCCTAATTAGGATTAAGCAGTTAGAAAATGAATGAATGTTTTATTTTGGTCAAACTACAGGTATTGTGGAGTGATACAGAAGGAAGTGTGTTAGTAAAGGTGACATGCACCAGTTAAATCAGGAATAAAAATATCTACAGCATATTGTTCTCTTGTTTTATCAACACATTACAAAAACAGTACAGCCATGTTGCTAGAAATACTTATAGGACTAAAGAGTAAAAGTGACATTTCAACAGCATAATCCTGGATATAAGATAGAATTTCCATTAATGCTGATTAGGAGAGAAGTGGCTAGTGATTCAGATGGCTGAGTGACTATGTAAATGTCTTGTTCATGGTATTACTGTGTCACTTATTTAAAAATATACTTAAGGGAAGAGATCAACAACACACGATAATAAAATAACTAAGTAATTGGTGAGTTGTGCACCTTAAGGGAAATTCTACTGAAAATTAATACTGGATGTGTTCCAGGAATCCTGTCATAAACCATGTTTCATTTTTGTCTCAGGGAAAAGTGTCACAAAGTACTTATACTGTAGTTCCTTATTAAAATTGAAATGACATACATTATAAAGTACAAACGCTTTGAACATGGTAGGTTGTAAAAAGATGTTGATTGTCTTTATGGCCTGTGGTGAATATGTTACATTTAACCTCCAAATTGGGAGTGGACCCATGAGTTTGAGGTCAAAATCAAGCAACATGTAAGGATCAAAACCAACTTAATTCAAAGAATAGAGAGAGAAAGTAGACATAAAATTTTTTAAATAGCAAAAGTGTAGAAGGTAATTTGATAGGTTTTAGCATAGGATATAATTCTGGGTATTCTGAGCAACAGTGATAGGAGATAAACTCCAGAGAGATGCAGTGCAATCCAAACAGGGCAGGGCCCAGGATTGAGCTCTGAGGTATCCTTCAGTTTCTGATAGTTGATATCACTGATATTACCCAACCATTTCTGCATGCATTTTAATATGTTTGTCTCAGTTGTGTCCCTTGCTATTTGTTCTAAATTCAACAGGTACAAGTTCCAGTGCATGTAAAAATAAAATAAAAAATTGAAATAAAAAACCCAGTACGTATTGTCCTATTGGCTAATCATTTGCTGTCTCCTTATCCTAGTCTCATGAAAAGTTTGATAGATTATGTTCTATTTGACCTCATTTCACAATGTTTTTTTTTTAATTTAGTTTTGACTGTTGTGCTACAAAGAAATTAACACACAAACCTACAATGTTTTTACATTTACTAGTCCTTCTCAAAAAATTAGCATTTTGTGATAAAGTTCATTATTTTTTGTAATGTACTGATAAAAATTAAACTTTTATTTATTTTAGATTCATTGCACGCCAACTGAAATATTTCAGGTCTTTTATTGTTTGAATACTGATGATTTTGGCATACAGCTCATGAAAACCCAAAATTCCTAACTCAAAAAATTAGCATATTTCATCGGACCAATAAAAAAAGTGTTTTTAATACAAAAATAGTCAACCTTCAAATAATTATGTTCAGTTAGGCACTCAATACTTGGTCGGGAATTCTTTTGCAGAAATGACTGCTTCAATGCAGCGTGGCATGGAAGCAATCAGCCTGTGGCACTGCTGAGGTGTTATGGAGGCCCAGGATGCTTCGATAGTGGCCTTAAGCTCATCCACAGTGTTGGGTCTGGTATCTCTCAACTTTCTCTTCACAATATCCCACAGATTCTCTATGGGGTTCAGGTCAGGAGAGTTGGCAGGCCAATTGAGCACAGTAATACCACGGTCAGTAAACCATTTAGCAGTGGTTTTGTCACTGTGAGGAGGTGCCAGGTCGTGCTGAAAAATTAAATCTTCATCTCCATAAAGCTTTTCAGCAGATGGAAGCATGAAATGCTCCAAAATCTCCTGATAGCCAGCTGCATTGACCCTGCCCTTGATAAAACACAGTGGACCAACACTAGCAGCTGACATGGCACCCCAGATCATCACTGACTGTGGGTACCTGACACTGGACTTCTGCCGCTGTTTCTGGTTCAAAAGTGGCTTGATCTGGGGAATGCAGCACCTGTAGCCCAGTCCACTGCTTCCACAGGTCCCCCAAGGTCTGGAATCGGCCCGTCTCCACAATCTTCCTCAGGGTCCGGTCACCTCTTCTGGTTGTGCAGTGTTTTCTGCCACACTTTTTCCTTCTCACAGACGTCCCACTGAGGTGCCTTGATACAGCACTCTGGGAACAGCCTATTCTTGCTTGAGGGTGTCAATGATGGCCTTCTGGACAGCAGTCAGGTCGGCAGTCTTACCCATGATTGCGGTTTTGAGTAATGAACCAGGCTGGGAGTTTTTGAAAGCCTCAGGAATCTTTTGCAGGTGTTTAGAGTTAATTGGTTGATTCAGATGATTAGGTTAATAGCTCGTTTAGAGTACCTTTTCATGACATGCTAATTTTTTGAGATAGGAATTTTTGGTTTTCATGAGCTGTATGCCAAAATCATCAGTATTAAAACAATAAAAGACCTGAAATATTTCAGTTGGTGTGAGATGAATCTAAAATATATGAAAGTTTATTTTTTATCAGTACATTACAGAAAATAATGAACTTTATCACAATATGCTAATTTTTTGAGAAGGACTAGTATATTTACTATCCCTCCTCTGTACATGTCCACACCATCTCAATCTAGCCTCTCTGACTTTGTCTACAAAACATATTACACGGGCTGTCCCTCTGATGTACTCATTTCTGATCCTATCCATCCTCGTTATTCCCAGAGAGAACCTCAACATTTTCATCTCTGCTACCTGCAGCTCTGCCTCCTGTCTTTTCCTCAGCACCACTGTTTCTAAACCATACAACATTGCTGGCCTCATCACCATCTTGTACACTTTTCCTTTCATTCTTGCTGATACTCTCCTATCACACATCACACCGGACACTTTTCTCCAACCATTCCAACCTGCCTGCACACGCTTCTTCACCACCACACTCTCCATTGCTCAACAATGCACTTGTTCTCTGCTCTCACTACAGATCACGATGTCATCTGCAAACATCATAGTCAATGGAGATTCTTCTCTAACCTTGTCTGTCAGTGTGTCCATCACCATCGCAAACAAGAAGGGGCTCAGAGCTGATCCTTGATGTAGTCCCACCTCCACCTTGAATTCTTCTGTCACGCCGACAGCACACCTCACCACTTTCTTACATCTCTCATACATGTCCTGCACCACTCTAACATACTTCTCTGCCACTCCAGATTTCCTCATGCAATACCACAGTTCCTCTTTTGGCACCCTGTCATATGCTTTCTCCAGATCCACAACAGCACAATGCAGCGCCCTCTGACCTTCTCTGTACTTCTCCATTAACATCCTCAAAGCAAACACTGCATCTGTGGTGCTCTTTCTTGGCATGAAACCAAACTGTTGTTCATAAATGCTGACCTCTGCCCTTAGTCTAGCTTCCACTATTCTTTCCCATAACGTCATCGTATGGCTCATCAACTTTATCCCTCTGTAGTTGCCACAACTCTGCACGTCTCCCTTGTTCTTAAAAATGGGCACCAGCACACTTCTCCATTCCTCCTGCATCTGCTCACTCTCTAAGACCTTGTTGAATGTTTTTGTCAGAAAATCTACTGCTATCTCTCCTAGACACTTCCATACCTCCTGTCATCAGGACCAACTGCCTTTCCACTCTTCATCCTCTTCAGTGCCCTGCTCACTTCACACTTAGTAATCTTTGCTACTTCCTGGTCCTCAACGGACACCTTTTCTACTCTTTTTTTCCTCTCTCGTTTTCTTCATTCATCAGCTCTTCAAAGTACTCTTTCCATCTTCCCAGCACACTTCTGTCATCAGTCAATACATTTCCCTCTCTGTCCTTTATCACTTTAACTTTCTGAACGTCCTTTCCATCTCTATCTCTCTGCTGTGCCAACCTGTATAAATCATTTTCTCCCTTCTTCCTGTCCAACCTAGCATACAAGTCATCATACGCCCTCTGTTTGGCCTTTGACACCACCACTTTCGCCGTATGCTGTGTCTCCCTGTACTCCTGTTTACTCTCTTCAGTCCTCTCTATGTCCCACTTCTTAGGTAACCTCTTCCTTTGTACACACTTCTGCACTTCCTCATTCCACCACCAAGTCTCCTTATCTACTTTCCTTTCAGAGGACACACCAAGTACTCTTCTACCTGTCTCCCTGATCACATTTGCTGTGGTTGTCCAGTCATCTGGAAGCACCCCCTGACCACCCAAAGCCTGTTTCAACTTCTCCTTGAAGACAACACTTGAAGACACTCTTCCTTTTTCAGCTTCCACCACTTTGTCTTTTGCTCTGCCTTTGCGTTCTTCACCCTCCTCACCATCAGCATCATCCTGCACACCACCATTCTATGCTGCTTGGCAACACTCTCACCCACTACTACTTTGCAGTCACTGACTTCCTTCAAACTGCATCGCCTACACAAGATGTAGTCTACCTGTGTGTTCCTACCTCCGCTTTTATAAGTCACCCTATGCTCCTGTCTTTTCTGGAAGAAAGTATTCACCACAGCCATTTCCATCCTTTTTGCAAAATCTATCAACATCTGTCCGTCTGTGTTCCTGTCCTGGATACCAAACCTGCCCATCACTTCCTCGTACCATCTATTGCCTGCACCAACATGTCCATTAAAGTCTGCACTAATGACCACTCTTTCACCTCTGGGGGTACTTTGCATCACTTCATCTAACTCACTCCAGAATCTCTCTTTCTCTTTTAGCTCACATCCTATCTGTGGCCATAAGCACTAACAACATTGAACATCACACCTTCAGTTTCCAACTTGAGACTCAGCACTCTGTCTGACACTCTTTTCACTTATAGAACATTCCTGACAAACCCCTCCTTCAAGATGACTCATACTCCATTTCTCTTCCCATCCACACCATGATAAAACAGCTTAAACCCTGCTCCTAAGCTTCTAGTTTTGCTACCTTTCTACCTGGTCTCCTGAACACACAGTATGTCCACCTTCCTCCTCTGCATCATGTCAGCCAGCTCTCTATCTTTTCCTTTCATAGTTCCAACATTCAAAGTCCCTACTCTCAGTCCTAGACTCATGCTTTTCCTCTTCTCTCTCCGCCTACAGACATGCCTCCCGGCTCTCCTTCTTTGACCAACAGTAGTCCAATTTCCACCAGCACCCTGTTGGTTAACAGCACTGATGGCGGTCGTTGTTAACCCGGGCCTACGACCGATCCGGTATGGAGGTAATATCTGTAATTTGCATGATAAAGTTTGGCATTGGTTTTATGTCGGATGCCCTTCCTGACACAACCCTCTGCATTTATCCGGGCTTGGGATCGGTGTGAGGGTGAGACAATGGTTTGTGGCCCGCCCCTCACGGCTGCTCTAAGCTATTTATTTATATAAAACATTTTTTAATTATTATTATTATTATTATTATTAATAAAAACTCTATGAATGTTATTTTTCAACAGCTGAAATAAAGTTGGTTGGGAAGTAGTGCTTGATCTTTTCTAAAAAAAAACAAACAAACAAAAAAAAAACCCAAAAGTGATGGTGCACCAGCGGGGAGAATGAAGGCTCAGGCTCAGTCTCACCCAAAATCCCTGCTATTGTTTGAAACATGTCAACTCGCCTCTGGTCACACGCCGTCCCCTTGTGGCTTACATTTTAGCGCCCAAATGACCGACATGTCACTGAGAGAATCCAGTCATTTTTCAAAATAAAAGATTTTTCAAAAATAAAAATACTTCAGACTCAGATAATAAATAAAACAGTAATAATTAATTATTTCTTTTGCGGCCCGGTACCAATTGAGCCATGGGACCAGTACTGGTCCGCCGCCTGGTGATTGGAGACTCCTAGTTTAAATGTTAGTATGCTTTCCATTCTCTGTTATAAATATGAAAGACAGCATCATTAGAGATAATTATGCTTCAGTTTTGTAGGGTTCAATGTTTTTAATGTATTATTTGGTATGTGAGGGTAAATGCTGGGGGTTTTATGCTCTCAACAGAAAAATTCAGCAAAAGAAAGAAAATGATCAAGGGCAACAATTATCCTGTAGTCAGAGGATGGCATTATTTCAGCCGTGGCCCTCCGTTCGACAGAGAAGCGGTTCATACAAAAGGAAGAAGTGTGGATCAGAAATTTCTTGACTGTACCTCATCTCACTTCTCATCCCCCTGTACTATGACTTACTCTTTAGTTCATTGCACAGTTTAAAAGAAGACAGACTCCTCTTGGACTGGAGCTTACAAATTCTTGGCAGTTCTCACAAGGCTCATAAATTAGTGCTTGCTGTGGTAAGTCGAAAGGCAGAGGAGTGGCCGTGCTCCCAGGATATAGAATTGAATTTGTACAGTGTGGGAGGATCGGAGTGGCCTGTAACTCCCACAGGAGTGGAAGCTCTCCTGAATGTTGCTGGAGATGTGAATTTGACTCATAATGAAAACAAAAAGTTGGATGAGATTCTGCTGGCTTGCAGATGTTTAGAGGTCGATCGACTTGCTCGGGCGTGCACAGCTGATGCTCCATCCACCGGGAGGCCAGAGAGAGAACAGGACCTGCAGGTCATCAGGACACTGTGGGAAAGATGTGTTGGCTGTGATGTTATCATGGAGGTAGGAAGTGGAGAACCTTTTCCTGGAGATCATGACTTTGAATGAAGGGAATTTACATGTTTCCAAAAATAATGCATCGCATGAAAACCTATATTAAGCTTTTTTTAGGTAAGCAAAAATCTTATTTTTGTATAAATAACCCATGTTATTGCGTTCGGTGATGGATGCTCTGTCTCTTTCTCTCTCTCTCTCTCTCTCTCTCTCTCACACACACACACACTGTACATTTATACACTATATGGAAAAAGGTTTGTGGACACTTGACCATCAGACCTACATGTAACTTCTTCCCAAATTTGACAGCATGGGATGTGCAGAAGGTTTTCATCTGGAAAAACTGGAACTCCATCTGGCCCGGGTGCCTGACAACAGTGCCTGACCTTAACAACACTCCTGTGAATGAATGATGAACCCGTAGTAGCACTGAATTACTTATCCCACGGTCAGGGGTTCAAGCCCCACTGTCAACGGTTGTCACTGTTGTCCCCCAGTGCAATTAACTGGGTTATCAAAGGCCAGTCATGTCTCTCACTGTCCAAGGTTGAGGGTCATGTAAAATAGCCATTGCTGACTTTTGTAAAGAATAGCCAGGGTGATCTGTAACTTCCTCACGAGCTATCCAGGGTGTACTCTTACCTCGCCCAGAATTGGCTGAGATTTGGCAGAGTTGGCAACCCTAATTACGAATAAGTGGTTCCAAAAATGAAATAATAAATGAATGGATGATCACAACAGGGCAGTGGTGGTCTAGTGGTATAGGGCGCTGGATCGCTGATCCAAAGGTTGGGGGTTCGAGTCCCACTCTCCACAAGGTTGTCACTGTCTCCCCCAGTGCAGCTAACTGGGTTATCAAAGGCCGGCCATGTCTCTCACTGTCTATGGTGTGAGGCATGTAAAAGAACCATTGCTGACTTTCGACAAGAGTAGGCTGCAAAGCCGTCAGCGTGTTTCCGCCCTGCGATGGCCTGGTGAGCTGTCCAGGGTGTCCTCTGCCCTCGCCCAAAGTTGGCTGGGATGGGCACCAGCCTCCCCGCGACCCAAATTAAGATTAAGCAGGTACAGAAAATGAACTGATGAATTGAACTGGATGATCACAAAGGGTGGTGGTGGTGGTGGTGGCCTGGTGTTAAAGGGCGCTGGATCACTCATCCTAAGGTTGGGGGTTCAAGTCCCACTCACTACAGATTGTCACTGTCCCCCTCCCAGTGCAGCTAACTGGGTTCTCAAAGGCTGGCCATGTCTCTCACTGTCTGTGGTGTGAGGTTCATGTAAAAGTACCTTTGCTGATTTTCGACATGAGTAGCTACATAGCGGTCAGCGTATTTCTGCCCTGAGATAGCCTGGCGAGCTGTCCAGGGTGTACTCTACCCTCGCCCGGAGTTGGCTAGGATGGGCGCCAGCCTCCCTGCGACCCTAATTAGGATGAAGCGGTTACAGAAAATGAACTGAAGGATGATCACAAATCCACACAGTCACAATTCAAAATCTACTGGACTACTTTCCCAGAATAAAGAATTCTGTTTATGAGATTAATTTATTTCATTTATTAGAACAACAAGATGGATAGAACCTTGAGCCCATCGATTAAGTGTGTGTGTGTGTGTGCACAATTTTTCAAATTTTTCAAACAATATGTTATATCCCATATATCCCTGCTTCAGATAAGCATAAGGTGATGCATTGTCTCTCTCTCTCTCTCTCAGACACACACACACACACACACACACACACACACTAATACATCCATATTGTACATACGTGTGTGTGTGTGTGTGTGTGTGTGTGTGTACGTGTGTCTGCATTCCTTCTCTATGACATCTTTCTATCCCTTTCAGCGCATCGCGTGATACTTGCTGCTGGAGGACACTACTGTATTTTAGAGTTCTCTATTGCAGTGGGGGTGGGCAGTGGTGGTCTAGTGGTATAGGGCGCTGGATTGCTGATCCAAAGGTTGGGGGTTCGAGTCCCACTCTCCACAAGGTTGTCACTGTCCCCTCCCAGTGCAGCTAACTGGGTTATCAAAGGCGGGCCATGTCTCTCACTGTCTATGGTGTGAGGCATGTAAAAGAACCATTGCTGACTTTCGACAAGAGTAGCTGTAAAGCCGTCAGCGTGTTTCCGCCTTGCGATGGCCTGGCGAGCTGTCCAGGGTGTACTCTGCCCTCGCCCGAAGTTGGCTGGGATGGGCACCAGCCTCCCCGTGACCCAAGTTAGGATTAAGCGGGTACAGAAAATGAACTGAACTTTTGCAGTGGGTTACGAGAATGCAGGGAGGATGTGGTTTGTTTGTGAGACTTGGCATCATGTGTACTGAAATTCCTTCTGGAGTTCATCTATTCTGGACAGTTAAAGCTGAGCTGGCAGAATATCTGGGACCTCACTGAAGCATCTCTTCAATTCCAGCTACAAGGAGCACGCACACTCTGTTTCCAGCTGAGACTCATGGACCTGAGCATCTTGGTAGGACGGCTGAGAGGTATGTTTCAGCCCATTTTCTGCAGGTGTCACACACAGAGAGAGAGAGAGAGAGAGAGAGAGAGAGAGAGAGAATTTTAAAGATCTTACCTGCACCCTACTGGAGCGTCTGTTCGAGAACGATGAGCTGTGTGTAGACTCTGGGGTTAGTTATCGGATTAAATGATTGGGCAAAATGTTAAAATGGTACAAAGGACAATAAACAAATGGAATATGCATCTACACAAATCTTTACTTACCTTTAGTTTATGACTGTAGATTTACAATTTACCGTCATGGTTTACACTACAGGGTGACCCAAAAAGTTTTTATTCATTATTATTTGCACATGTGAAACTTAGCGAGGCAGGTGACTGAGCGCTGAAGAACTCAAGGTGTGGTTTATGTAAGTGCTGAGTGAAATATTTCCAGCTCTTGTGATCTTTGGTGCAAAGTTGAATGGCCAGCCCAGACCCCTGACCTGACCCGTTTTGATTTGTGATGGGTTTCCACTCATTAACCCCAAATTCTTGAAGAACTTATGATTACCACTGTTTCACCCAACATGACCCTTCAGACGGTCAGTTAGCATGTCCGCCTCACAGCAAGAAGGTCCTTGGTTCGATTCCCAGCTTGGGAGTTTCTATGTGGAGTTTGCATGTTCTCACCGTGTTTGTATGGGTTTCCTCCAGGTACACCAGTTTCCTCCCAAAGTCCAAAACATGCACAGTAGGTTAATTGGCTGTTCCAAATCACCCATAGTCTGAATGTGAGTATGAATGGCTGTGTGAGTGTTGGCCCTGCGAGCTGTCCAGGGTGTACCCTGCCCTCACCCAGAGTCAGCTGAGCTGGGCGTCAGCGTCCCTTCGACCATGTTTAGGATTAAACAGCTCAGAAAATGAATGAATGAATGAATGGACCCTTCATGCCATGGCAGCCTTCAGGAGATCAATAATGATGGCCACCATTTGGAGGATGTTGTATTTAAGACATTATGTATATAAAAACTGTATTTTAATGAGATTTCCAGGTGCACAAATAATAATTTGATTATTATTATTTTAAATTTACCTTTAAAATGTGGGAGATTTTTTTTTTTTTTCAAAAAAAGTGTAAATAAAAACAGAATGCAATGATGTATAAATTTCACAAACCCATCCTTTTATCCACAATAGAACATAGAAAATGTTCAGTTCATTTTCTGTTACCGTTTAATTCTAATTAGGCTCGCGGGGAGGCTGGTGCCCATCCCAGCCGACTCCGGGCAAGGGCAGAGTACACCCTGGACTGCTCACCAGGTCATCGCAGGGCGGAAACACGCTGACGGCTTTGCAGCTCCTCTTGTTGAAAGTCAGCAATGGTTCTTTTACATGAACCTCACACCACAAAAAGGTGAGAGACATGGCCGGCCTGTGATAACCCAGTTAGCTGCACTGGGGTTGCAGGAACTATTAAATGTGAAGACTCATTTTGAATTTAATTGCAGTGGGACATCTAAAAAAAAAAAAAATTGGGAAATGAGGCAGAAAACGTCAGTAGTAGTTAAAGCACACAGTTAGAGGAACATTTTGAAATTAATTTGGGTAACTGAACACCAAACCCACACTGACAGTTGGCAAAGAAGAATAAGAAAGACTAGAAATTAAGGAAAGGCTTCAGAATGATGTTTCTCAACATAAAACTACTTTGGATAAGACTTTGGATCTTGCTTTATATACAATCATAAAATGACTGAGAAAATCTAGTAAAATCTGTGTGTACAAGGGACAAGGCCGAGAATCAATATTGGATGCTTGTGATCTTTGGGCCTTCCGGCAGCACTGAATTAAAACCAGGCAGGATTCTCTTGTCCTGCATGATTTTTTTTTCTAACACACTGGATTTTTTTTTACCGCGTGCTATGTACTGGTAAAAACGGCATATTTTTATTTCATATTTATATTTAAAATTGACTTACATGAACTGTTCTACAGTATAAAGAAAATGGGCTGTAATCAAAGCAAAAGGTGTGCCAAGGTGTGCCACCTTTGCCAGTACTTTGATTCATTTTCTGTCACACTCAATCCGAATTAGGGTCGTGGGGAGGATGGGACCCATCCCAGCCGACTCCGGGCAAGGGCAGAGTACACCCTGGACAGCTCGCAAGGTCATCACGGGACAGAAACACGCTGACGGCTATGCCGCTACTCTTGACGAAAGTCAGCAATGGTTGTTTTAACAGCCTCACCCCATAGACAGTGAGAGACATGGCCGGCCTTTGGTAACCCAGTTAGCTGCACTGTGGGGACAGTGACAACCCGTTGAGAGTGGGGCTTGAACCCCCCCAACCTTAGGATCAGTGATCCAGCACCTGTACCACCAGGCCACCACTACCCCATTACAACTTGTACTGGGTAAACACCACTGGAAAAATATTTTGTATGTCTGCCTTCATTTCAGGCCGCAAAGCAAAACATCACGAGTATTTTAAAAGGGCTGGTTCATTTCTTCATCCACTGTATGACAATGGAAATTTTTCACAAGTATAAACGACTTTTATGAGTAGCCAGGAAGAAAAAAAAAATAAAAAAAGTTTATATTGGGGCAGTGGTGGTCTAGTGGTATAGGGCGCTGGATTGCTGATCCAAAGGTTGGGGGTTCGAGTCCCACTCTCCACAAGGTTGTCACTGTCCTCCCAGTGGAGCTAACTGGGTTATCAAAGACCGGCCATGTCTCTCACTGTCTATGGTGAGAGGCATGTAAAAGAACCATTGCTGACTTTCGACAAGAGTAGCTGCAAAGCCGTCGGCGTGTTTCCGCCCTGTGATGGACTGGCGAGCTGTCCAGGGTGTCCTCTGCCCTCACCCAAAGTTGGCTGGGATGGGCACCAGCCTCCCCGCGACCCTAATTAGGATTAAGCGGGTACAGAAAATGAACTGAACTGAAGATTATATTTAAATTTACTTGGCAAAGCAACATGCTTCTACCGACTTGCTTCACTCTTCATCTTGCTGTATGTCAGTCATGTGATTCCTTCATTCTCACACCATCAGTTCGGCACTGCGAATCCAAAACAAAATTTAGCAATGAAGTATAGAATGTTACATTGCAACCACGAAAAAGAAAGAAAGCTAGAAAAATTTCCAGTCCATCGGTGGCACTTTTATTATTATGGTTATTATCAAACGCAAACATATATCACCACAGTGTACGTGGTGAATAAGCTCGAACATGACCTAGATTATTCTCAGTCATACTGATACTCAGTCTTGCTTGCTGTTGCACAACAGCTTGTATTTCTCTGAACATTTCATTCTTGTAGAATTATAGTTCTGGGAACATGTTATTGCTGTGAAGAATTAATGCAACGTCTATAATAAAGGTCATAATATTGAAGGTTACAACAGTTTGTTCAAGCTGTTCTAAAAGCTATAAAATATTCACAGCGCAATATTTCTACATCAAGTGAGTTTATATGTCACCAAGAAATCAAACATTTTATGCTCGGTGAAGTATAAACTTTTAAGAATTAAGACATCCCTAGTAACAATATCCGATGAATATGCAATAAGGACAGAGAAATTCTTTATAGTTTTGTGTACAAATGCTCAACTTTACATTTCAGACAGATGGCCACTAATTACAGTGGTCCCTCACTTTTCGCAGTAAATGGGGACCGAGACCCCCGCGACCACCGAATTTCCACGAAGTAGGATCGACCCCCATGACTGACGTATACGTACATGTATATGTGTATATAATATCAATAAATACATAGTCAACGCTAGAAATGCTTATAATAACAATTAAACATTGAAAAATAATGCATAAGATGTAAATACAATATAAATACACACACATACACACAGAAACATGCACCCAGACATACAGACGCGTGTTCGTATACACACACACACACACACACACACACACAGATGCACACCTCACATAAAAATGTAAGTAGTTTTGTTGGGTTGTTTTTTGTTTTTGCTTGTTTGGGGATTTTTGCATAATTGGCCTTGTTTTGCGGCATTTTCCTTGACTTTTCCCCTATTTTTCCTTAATTTTCTTATTTTTCGAAGAATACTTTTGAAAAACCCGCGATGCACTGAAACTGCAGAAACTGAAGCACGAAGTAACGAAGGATCACTGTACCTGCAAAGTTTTTTTGATAACATGCAGAATTCAATACATCAATCAATTTAATTAATAAATCAGTATTGCTAAATCACCCCCAGTGCAGCTAACTGGGTTATCAAAGGCGGGCCATGTCTGTCACTGTCTATGGTGAGAGGCATGTAAAAGAACCATTGCTGACTTTCGTAAAGAGTAGCTGCAAAGTCGTCAGCGTGTTTCTATCCCTTGCTAAAAGGGTTGTGACAGGAAGGGCATCCGACGTAAAAATCTCTGCCAAATTAAACGTGTGAATCAAAATGATTCGCTGTGGCGACTCCCGAGTAAAAGGGAAAAAGCCGAAAGGAAGACAGACAGTATTGCTAAATCAATAACCCGATAGATCAATAACTACGTGCTTTCCAGCCCCCGAAGCAGTGAAGCAACCCCAAAACATTCCTAGCATCATTATTCACAGTTGGTATAAGGTTCTTCTCCTGTTCATAGATGAACTGTGACTGTTGCCAAACAATTAACTCTTGAATCTTTTGACTAGAGAACATTATTCTATTTCATCATGGGATAAAATATCTGCTTCTTGCAGACTTCAAGGAGACCACTGTGGTCGGCTCTTGGTTTGAATTTGCTGGGGAAGCCACTCCCTAACCTTAATTCATTTGCTACGTAGCATAATGTTGTATGGGGGTTTCAGCCTCTTATACCTGGAAGAGCTCATCAGTCCATTTCAGGGTCAACACTCACAACCATAGTGGCACGTAGAGGCATTTGGAGCAGCCACTTTGCCAAATATACCCATCTCTGGACTAAGAGAGCAATCTAGAGTACTTGAAGGAAACCCAAACATTCGGGAGAACGGAGAGCATGCAAAATGTTGTGTATTACATGCAACTAAATGCTAGTTCAATAATGTTGAAAAAAAAAAAATCAATTTACCAAGGGATGCACTTCATTTTCTCATCCCTGTGAATGGCGTTCTCATTTTGCATCTACCGCATACCAGGTCATGGAAAGATCTTGAGTGATGTAATCTAACCACCCCACCGTCTTTTGTGTCATATACAGTACATTGGTGTAATGGTAAAAAAAAAGAAATAATAATAATAAGTGGTAAACTATAGAAATGAGTCCGTCGAGTCTCCTAACTCAACCGCATAGGCCTAAGGCTAGCGTAACGTGAGGAGAGTGTGGGAGTGGGGGTACTCTGTTTTCATAAAATTCCTGTCTGTTGTAGGGACACTGCATATATACCCACTGTTGAAAATGTCGAACAATACATGTGGGGATATAAGGTGCTCTCATAGGTTTTAACTATTAGAAAAGTGTATAATTTTGGTAATATCAGATGATACAAAAGGCTTTTTTTCCCCCCAATGGTGTGTTATTGGTATGGCTATAATAACAGGACGCCATAGGGAATTAGACAGACAACAGTCTGTGGCTACATGCGCAATCCCACAACATGTGAATCTTGCACAACACACCCAGAATGGTCCAAGTAATTACTGTATTTTCCAGACTATAAGGTGAACCTTTTTCATAGTTTGGCTGAGGGTACGACTTGTACTCCAGAGCGACTTATATGTGAAATTATTACATATAATTCTGTTAATCATAATAATAACAAACTTAATTTCACACTCACAACCGCAAGAGGGCATTCTAGGCTTGTGTCCCAGCACCTGCTGATCCTGGACCACTAAAATTAAAAAATTTCAACATAAACAGAAACTTAAAAAGACAACTGGACTAAACAAACAATATCCCCCAAAAGAAATCTGTATTCTGCAGATTACAAGCGGCAAGTAGTGAAATATGCAACAGAAAATGGTAATCGAGCAGCAGAAAGAAAGTTTGGAGTGAACGAGAAACTTGTGAGGGACTGGACGAAAGCAGAGATTATTATTACTACAATGAAGAAAAAAAAAAAAAAAGCTAATCGTGGGCTAAAAGCTCGATGGCCACAACTAGAGGAACGAGTTTGCACATGGGGGTTTGAGCAACATGCTGCAGGGAGGGGCTTAAAAACAGTGCCGTTGTGTTTCCAGGCCCAGGTAGTTGCCAAGGAGATGAATATAAATGACTTTGTGGGAGGACCGTCTTAGTGTTACCGTTTCATGCAATGCAACCCCCTGCCTATCAGAGTGAGGACCACAACATCACAAAAACTGCCAACAGATTTCCAAGTCAAGGTAGACAGTTTTCGTGAGTTTGTTGAAGAGCAAGTAACTGTGCATAATGTGACACAGGATCATATTATTAACACGGACCAAATTTAATTTACGGAGATCAAATTTAATAATAAATTCCCCCAAAAATATGACTTCTAGTCCAGTTCGGCTTATACAGGGATCCCTCACTTTCCGCGGTTAATTGGGACCGAGATCCCCACGCGACCATCGAAATCCGCGAAGTAGGATCACCCCCCCCCCCCAAACCCCGACTGACTGATACGTACATGTGTATATAATATCAATAAGTACATATTCAATGCTATAAATGCTTATAATAACAATTAAACATTAAAAAATAACATAACACGTAAATAAAATATAAATACACACACACACACACATACAGATGGTATTGCATGAGAAGACGACGACACACATACATACGCGCGTGCGCACACACGCAAATGCGCGTGCACACAGATGCACACCTCAAAACAATGTAACTAGTATTGAAGGGAGATTTTTGGTTGTTTTTTGTTGGTTTGTTTTTTTTTTTTCCATAATTGACCTTGTTTTGTATCCTTAACTTTTCCACCCTATTCTTCCTTAATTTCCTTATTTTTTAATTCAATGAATATTTATTTAATTCTTTAAAAAAAAAAAAAACGCGATGCACTGAAGCATGAATTGAAGCGCGAAGTAGCGAGAGAACCCTGTATATGTTTTTTTCTGCTTTATTATGCATTTTTTGGCCAATTTGACTTATATTCTGGAGCGACATATAGTCCGAAAAATACGGTAGTTCAATTTTTGCTCATGGATCAGTTGTATAGTTGTATGACATGTGACAGGTGCTGAAGGGAAGATTGTACGGTAATATTAAATGTTTATCAGAGAATTCTCTGAACACACCACCTGATAATGACTTATTCATTATCATATCTTATCCCCGTGGGGTAGTGTCGGAATTGGCCTCTTCAGGACAAGATTAACCGGGACGCGGGAACGCTTGCCACTTGTCCCCAGAAACACGCTGACGGCTTTGCAGCCTACTCTTTTTACGAAAGTCAGCAATGGTTCTTTTACATGCTTCTCACCATAGACAGTGAGAGACATGGCCCGCCTTTGATAACCCAGTTAGCTGCACTGGGGGGTGACAGTGACAACCCTGTGGGGACTCGAACCCCCAACCTTAGGATCAGCAATCCTGCGCCCTATCCACTAGACCACCAATGATTTATTATTATTATTATTATTACTCTTTTAACTCATGTTCATACCAGATAATTTCACAAAAACACTGAACTTTGCATTATTCCTGCAGAAAATGATTTGTTATTGGCTGTAATAACCTACAAGCTAAAAATCAAGGAAAACAGCAAACATTTTAATTTCAAAAGCATTTAATGACTTTGCACATATTTATAACAGATACGCTAAAAGGCTACAGGTGCACACCCATCCACATGAGGTTGAGTTCCATGTTTTACATCAGAACCAGCAAGCCCCAGAGGCAATATGGCATTATTCTGATTGTGCAATTAAGATGAAAAGGTATTGTTACAATAGTTACACTGACAGATTGCACTATGTATCAGGTAGCCAGAGAAAATAGCAAAATGAGAACATGGTGCTAGAGTCAACAATCAAGCAGCTGTTTTTTTTTTCCCCCCTTCCAGTCAAGGTTACGAAAAATAACACAATCCAGCTCTATACTTAACAAATAACACCTTTTAGGAGTTACAATACATCTACTTTCATATTTTACTATATAATAATCTTTAAACATACAATATAATGCAACTCAGGTACAAGAAGAAAAAAAACAATTAAAAAAAAAAGGTTTTTTTTTTTTGTTTTTTTTTTTTTTTTGCCCTTAATAAAATAATTCCTTCATAAGTAACCAACATTCTGACCAATCACAAATCATTAACATATTAAACATTTTAGCAAAAGCAAATTTCAGCCACTATTTTGTGGATTTGCATCGAGACGCATTTGCTTCATACTAAGCTCTTTAATACGGAGACTGCCCTTTAAGGAAACTTATAAATGTATAATAATTTTATTAGTAATGTGAATTCACCAGCAGGTTAACAACTCAACAGAGTCTAAAGCACCATTGCCCTCCATCAGTAAACGCCTCACAAAACTGAGGGCAGACCCTACGTCACACTTACAAAACGAGAGAGAGACAGAGAGAGAGAGAGAGAGAGAGAGAGAGAGAGAGAGAGAGAGAGAAACTAGCAAGACTTCATTGCACTAAAGCAGATACTGAACGAAAGCAAGTACAAAGGAAAACGAGATGATAGTTGGAAAGAAATCTTATTCTTTATAATAAATTGTCTTTGAAACATAGGGATGATTTACAAATGACTACTGAAAGCACCTCATAACCCAAGAACCTTCAAATATTCACCTTCCGTTTTTAACAAAAAATGAAAAACGAGCCTACTCAGAGTAGTCTACAGCATCGAGTGTGGACTTTCTTCTCTGAGATGTTGCATGGCGTTCCGCTTCAAGAAGAAAACCAAACATTGCTGGAAAAGATCTATTTCTTCTTGAAGAGGCTGAAGCGCTTCTCTTTGTCCTTCTCCCGTTTGCCTGGGCTGGATTCAGCACCCAAGCTTACCGACGTGGGCAGGGTTTGGGTGCGCCCTAAGGCAGGAGTGCTATGGCTGCTAATCTCGGAGGGTGTTTTGCATGAGATCGCCTGGATCCATGAGTTCATCTCCTCCTGAGGGAACACAGGACAAGGTATCAGGTCTTATATATGTCGTGCCTTTCGCAATTATAGCTATTGGTATACAGACAATCTGCTGCTGTACAATGTTAGTGGGGGAAAATAACACGTTCAATTTCTCCCGATTACAGGTGACATGCAATCGCTAACTATCTTGAACCATTTATTGCAAGTCAAAGAATGTGGCAGTGACCTACCATTTTTATTTTTTAAAATTAGTTCAGCAGTTCAGTTCATTTTCTGTAACCATTTAATCCTACTTAGGGTCACGTGGGAGGAAGGCACCCATCCCAGCCGACTCTGGGCGAGGGCAGAGTACACCTTGGACAGCTCGCCAGGCCAACGCAGGGCGGAAAAGTGCTGACGGCTTTGCAGCTACTCTTGTCAAAAGTCAGTAATGGTTCTTTTACATGAACCTCACACCATAGACAGTGAGAGACATGGCCGGCCTTTGATAACCCAGGTAGCTGCACTGGGGGGACAGTGACAACCTTATGGAGAGTGGGACTTAAACCCTCAATCTTTGGATCAGCGATCCAGCGCCGTATACCACTAGGCCACCACTGTCCTTTTGGCCCTGTAGGCTGCAAAGCTGTCCGCGTGTTTCCACCCAGCGATGGCCTGGTCAGCTGTCCAGTGTGTACTCCCCCCTTGCCTGGTGTCGGCTGGGATGGGCGCCAGCCTCCCCACGACCCTAATTAGAATTAAGCGGTGATAGAAAATAAACTGATGATTTTTTTTTAATTAATGAAAATTAATTTGATCGGGGGGTGGGGGTGGGTGGGGGGGCAGTATGATGGTGTAGTGATTAGCACATTTGCCTCACAACAATAAAGTCTTGGGTTCGAGTCCAAGTCTTGTTCACCCTCCAGTACTTCGGTTTCCTCCCACAGCCCAAACATATGTACAGTAGGCTGATTGGCTGTTCCAGATGTGGGTGTAAGGGTGCATATGAATGGTTGTGCATGTGTGCACGAGTTTGTCCTGCCATAGTCTGGTGAGCTGTTCAGGGTGTAACCTGCCTTCACCCAGTGTTGGCTGGGATCATTTCCAGCCTTTCCATAACCCTAGTAGGTTTAAGGGGCTTGACAGATGAGTAAGTGAGTGAGTGATGAATAATTTGATCTATAAAGATAATACTACAGTATATAAATATAAGCAATATAGATAATGTGCACATTATTAAATGTAGCCAAACTTACATCATCTTTGGCCTGGAAGAGATACTCGTTCCCATTTGAAATTCTGAAAGTAAAGCAAAGCAAAAAATTAATAAATAAATAAACGAAAATAAATAACATCATCATCATTAACAGAAAAATCAAAGATTAAGCAACGTGTTTAATGCCTCACTTGAGCTTGAAAACATGTTTCTTCTTCTTATAGTCAAGGGCAACCTCACATGTGCATTCCTTCAGACTAATGGGAACTTCACCATGGTATGGGATTCCCTGACCAGCACTTTTACTGTCTTTGTAAAAGCCCAACTCCTGGTTATTTATCACACAGTAGACATTGTGCCAAGATCTGGAACAGACATTAGATAAATAAAGACATGCAGACAGATGAGTGACATTTCTACCATTCAATGTTAACATGAAAATGACAGTCTGTCGTGACTAAATCATTATTTCCCAGTAAACATTTTTGCATGATCCAGTTTGCAAACTCTTGGTTCAACCGCCAGACCTTTAATTTCCTTAAAATGTAATGAAATAAAACAAAAGCAAACTGACTCCAATGACTTTGCAGTTTACGAAAATAAAGGAACTGTAGAGAATGTCTGTAATCCCTGAATGATTGGGAGGACTGACAACTTTATGAGCACCTGTACGCTTTAGGCAGCCAATCATGTAGCAGCAACACAATGGGGAAAAAAAATAAAAAATAAAAATCATTAGGTAATGTTCATAACAAAAATCAAACTGAAGAAAAAGTGACCCGACTGTAGGGGGTGCCATTAAAAACCTATTATTGGTATCGATATATTGATAAAAAAAAAAATTCCGATGTATCGATACATTACAATATTGCTGTACTGTACCATAAATGCATTAAACAGAACAGACTAAGATATATATTACAGTCGTTTGTATAATGCATTGAATATTTTATAATAAAAGTGACCAATTACTAAAGCCAAATCTGAAATAAAAGGCAGGAAACAGTTTTCCACCGACAAGATTTTAATTAACACCTTTTAGTATTTAACAAATCCATAAACACTTGTTTACTAGTTAATTTCAAGCAAATTGTTTCTGTTCTACAAACACATGTCAATTTAAAAAAGTTCGCGAGATATGCATTTTTACAATTCATAATTATGATGCAAGAAGATGCACATATCTGCATTATCCGGTGATAAGTGTCTCTTCTTGGTCAAAATGTTCCGTGCTGTTGAGAACACACGCTCTGATGGCACATTAGAAGCAGGGACGTACCATTTACCATACAGAGAAGTGGGATGTACCATTTACTAGGGGTGTCATTGAAAATAGCATTTACTGCAGACGATGTCATGAACACAGGAAGCTTGGACTAACACTCGGAATTACGCTAAGCTGGTTTTCGACTGAAACTATATAACGCGTTTTCGGACATTATTTTATTTATTAAAAGATACCGCTTGCTCTAGTGTTATTTAAATTAAAACAGCTTTGTATGAAATTTAATAAAAGATGAATTTTATATAACATTAGAAGTATTGATATTCCTTTTATAGGTATCAATTATCGATCGGCATAATTATATCGGCGATATTCCAATAGTCAATGACATCCCTACCTGACTGGGACTTTGATTGCAGCATATTTTTATCTGAGGTATTGCAGAAACAGCAGCTGTGAATTTCACACATATCCTTCTCTTAAGCATTATTTCAGCCACGTACGTACACACACACACGTGTGTGTGTGTGTGTGTGTGTGTGTGTATATATATATATATATACACACACACACACACACACATATATATATATATATATATATATACATATATATATACATATATATATATATATACATATATACATATATACATATATATATATATATATATATATATACATATATACATATATATATATATATACATATATACATATATATATATATATACATATATATATATATACATATATACATATATACATATATATATATATATATATACATATATATATATATATACATATATACATATATATATATATATATATATACATATATACATATATATATATATATATATATATATATATACATATATATATATATATATATATATATATATATATATATATATATATATATATATATATATATATACATATATATATACATATATACATACACACACACACAAAAAAAAACCTCACCTGCCCTGTGTGTGAAATGTCCAATTACCTTTTATAAAATTCTTTGAATAGTGGTCAATAAATTATTTTCCTACTTTTGTTGAAGTAGAACTATCAGGCCTGAGGTCTCAAATATAAACCAGATTGCAGTCATGTGCCTTAAATCCATTCCTGTTCTCAATTCTCTTAGATCCAGAAGATCACATCAACAAGTCAGTGGACATAGTCTCAGAACCTTACCTACCCATCACTGCTATCGCAGTCTCGGACGAGGATAGCTGGAAGACTCTTGGACTAATCTGCTGTGAAATAATTCTGCCATTACTTCTCACTACTCTCTTCACTTTCTTTAACCAACTGAAACCTGGATTTCCTCTCACAACCCTGCTACACCAGTAGCTCTTTTCTCTGCCTATGCTTTCTCTCACACTCCAGAAGTAACTGGGAGAGTCACACCACGTTCTCCATCTCATCTAGCTGTCTGCTCCCTTGAGCTTCTTACAGCAAAAGTCTCATCTCCAATCAACCTCCTCATTATTGTTATCTACCGTCCTCCTGGAACCTAGAGACTTTTTAGAAGAAATGGACTCACTCCACAGCACTTTCCTCACAAATAACACCAATCTCACTCTTCTGGGAGACTTTAATCCCCTCTCACAAGCCCCAGTCCTCTTGCCTTTTCCTTCCTCTTTACTCCTTTTCTTTAACTTTTAACAACTGCTCTCCCACACACGAAGGAGGGAACCTCTTGGATCTTGTTTTCAGTCGTTCTTCTCCAGTCAAAGAAATTAATTCTACTCCAACACACATCTCTGACCACTACTTGGCTTCCCCTTTACGACGGACTTACCTATTCTATCCAACACTTGCTCTCAGTTTTCTTCCCCTACTTGACAAAACCGCCATTCTGTATCACCTTCATCAGTTGCTTCCTGAATTCTATCTTATCTTCCTAACCAAGTCTATTTTTCTTCCCTACCACTCGAATCTGCTACTCACACTTTCTTTTCTTCACTTTTTGCTTCTATCTATTGGATCTCCTCTTCCCTTTGTCGACAGAAGCCAAGAAGACTTCTTTTTGTGCTCCTAGGCTCTTGAAGGTACTCCAAGGCAATTGTGGACAACTCAGAGCAGCTGAGAGAAAGTGGAAAGAAATCTTTACTTGAATCAGAGCTGGCTTTCTATCATGCTCTCCTATAGACATTTTCATCTGATGTGACTTCTGGTAAGACATCCTTCTACAAGAAAAAGTTGGACACTGTTGCATAAGACCCACACAAATTTCACAATGTCTTTTCATCATTACTCAATCCATCTGCTCTACCTGCACCATCCTCCCTGACCGCTGAAGACTTTGCTGACTTCAATGATAGGAAGATTAAACAAATCTGTGAGAAATTTACGCCCACCCCTATTCCTACACTACTCAGCGTAGATTCCACCTCCCCTTCCCTTGCACAGTTTTCCCATCTCACACAAAGACATCCTGAAAATCATTTCATCATGCAATCCTACCATCTGCTCACTGGATCCAATTCCTTCCACAATATTTCAGACCATCTCTCAACACCTTCTCTCATTTACATCAAATATCATCAATAACTCATCTGGTCAGGTATCAGCAGCGTTCAAAAGAGCCAGGGTTTTACCCATCTTAAAGAAACCTTCTGTGGATCCATCCAACATCAGTAACTACAAACCAGCATCACTTTTTTCCTCTCCTATCTAAAAATTATTGAACGCACTGTTTATAACCAAATATCTTTCTTTTTTTTCTAGAATAATCTCCTTGACCCTAATCAATCTGACTTCAAAGAAGCACATTCCACAGAGACTGCACTCTTGACTGTTACAGAGAAGCTACATACTACAAGATCAGCCAAGATGTAATCAGTCTTAATCCTGCTTGGCCTCTCAGCCGCATTTGACACAGTCAACCACAAGATTCTCTTGTCCACCCTCAGGAGTCTAGGAATTTGTGGTGCAGCATGCCTGTGATTTGCTTCCTACCTGAAAGGCCACTCAGAGAGGATCCACATCCTCTCTACGCTGAATTTCCACTAGTGTTCTGCAGGGCTCAGTTCTTGGTCCACTTCTGTTTCTCTTTGTACAAAGTCCCATGTTTATTTGATATCCTCAAATGGGTTCCGATACCACTGCTATACAGATGACACTCAACTTGTTCTCTCTTTTCCTCCATCAGACGCTGACGTTTCCGCCCGGATCTCTGCATGTCTGGCAATTATCTCCTTATGGATGAGAGCTCACCAGCTGCAGCTTAATCCTAGCAAGACTGAGCTGCTGTTCATCCCAACTGACTCATCCCTATATCAAGATTTTGCAATCTCCTTGTACAATGCTGTGATCACCCCTTCAGGCACTGCATAAAGCCTGAGAGTAACCATGGAAAATTGCCTGTCCTACTCTTCTCATATCACTAATCTTTCTTTATCATGTCAATTTCTTCTGTTTAAAATCTAAAGAACACGTCTCTTTCTTTCCAGTAAGGCCAGTCAGATACTTAATGAATCCCTTCGCATCTAAAAACTAGATTACTGCAACTCACTCCTGCCTGGCAGGTCTACCTTTGAGCACTATTCGACTTCTGCAGATGATCCAGAATGCAGCTGCATGGATTGTTTTCAACTTCCCCAAATTTTCTCACACCACACCACTGCTCCTGTCTCACCATTGGCTTCCTGTAGCTGCTCGCATTTGATTTAGAACACTAATGCTTGCCTACAAAAGCAAAAATGGACCTGTACCTTCCTACCTCAAAGCACTTATCATACCTTGCATTGCACCACATTCTCTCAAATCCTCTAGCACTGCTAGACTGATCTCTCCCTCTACTCAGGGACAAGGGAAAATGTGTCTAAACACTCACACAATACCTACCACCTAAGTTTGACAGATGGTATAATTAGTCTGTGTTCTAACAAACCAGCACAAGAATATATTCACTGACAGTGACTTTAAAGCACATCTGTAAGTCGCTCTTGATAAGAGCATCTGATAAATTCTGTAAATGCAAAAGTATACAGTGCACTGTAGTGTGTGTTCGCTATTTTGTAATGGTGTGTGAAAGTATAAGTCTATTGGTGAAGTCTGTTGAGCTTCTACACCCGAACCTACTAATTCATCAGGTCCCCAGTGTCCAGTTTGTGAAGCAACTAGGAGTTTCACTTCTCCTGGAAGGGACGCTGACCCATCGCAGGTTACATACCCAATAGTTTTGCTGGTACCCATTAATACTTCTGAGTGAACAGAGTCACACTTGTGGTTAAGGGGTCTTAGCAGGGTTTGGGTCTAATGGAGTTTCAAAGTGATCATGAGCTCAGCGCCCTAACCACCGGCCCTACTCTGAAAGTACAGTGAGAACTATATAGTGCCCTCTGGGTATCCCATAATGCATCCTGAAAAGTTGAGTATAATCGATATATACCGACACACACACACACACACACACACACACACACACACACACACACACACACACACACACACACACACCATACATTGCGTTTGGGCTGTTGGACAACGTGCCACAAAAATGGCAGGAAAGCGACCAGTGGGGAAGTCTACTCTAAATATACGCAAATTTTGCATTTAATTTAAAAAATATAAAATTATTAAGACAGAGTGTATAACACATTATAAATGGACCGTCAAGTGCAATTAAAATTAGTTATTATTAAGCATATTCGAAATATATGACAGTAAAATATATTAAATTTAAAATGGTGTAAAAGAAATCAATACAAAACTATAACATTTAATTTAATAAAAGTCAGAAGCAAACTAAAAAGCAGTTTAACACTGTTAATAGACAACAACTACATAATGGTCAAAAACCGTTCTTGTCAAGTGTAATCCATCATTTCCCTACAGAATGCTTTTGGCACAAATCTTCGAATACAGCTTGTATCACTGCTATATGACTGGATGATTATGTAACTGAATTATCATGCCAATATACAAGTGCTTGTAATATAGCAGGTGTACATGCTGAATTAGCAGTTTCAAACCGTCCCTCAGTTTGAAGCAAAGTGATGTCCCTCGAGTTATACAGCCTACGGGTCTCTCTGGTGAAGAGAGGGATTAGAACTATGCTCAATTATGAAGTATTACATATTTTACTTATTCATGGGCATCAACTGCTGCCTAGGTCAGCCCTTCCATTTGACTCTGTACATACTAGACCTA
Organism: Plotosus lineatus; assembly: GCA_024760905.1. NCBI lineage: Eukaryota > Metazoa > Chordata > Actinopteri > Siluriformes > Plotosidae > Plotosus > Plotosus lineatus. Next base: position 16,404,625 of record CM045746.1, read on the forward strand.
AGACCTAAGCAACTGAGACTGCTATCGCTAGTGTATTGCGCTCCATTGCTTTTAGCATATGTATTGCAGTTCACCTATTGGATGCTTTCTTGTTGTGGCCCTCCCACTCATGTTTGCGGTTCAGTAAGCCCTCAATCTGCACAGCAGCTGTATCCTGGGACTTAGTTGGTAGTGTAGAAGCTTGACCTGCTTTCCCCTTGCGGCTTCTGGATGGGGAAGATCCGGGACTGGGCTCTGCCACCCCATTAACTACATCATTTCCTCCAGTGTCCTCCTAGTATATAGAGAGATAAAGTTAGATATGGTTCTCTTCAATTAAATAAAAAAAACTAAAATAAAAATCACACCATGCTTGCACAGTCAATTGAGCAAAGCAGTGTGCATTAGAAACTGAGGCTGTGTAGAAACATCAGGTAAGTCCTTTCACAAATTTTAACTCTATTGTCAGTTGCCAGAATTTATTCCACCTCTATCTAGGAATCGGCTATTTGGGTTAAATGTTTTCAATAATTGGTAAAAAAAAAAAAAAAAAAAAGGGGAATTACAAAATGCATATCAGCACAGTCAGTAAGTTAAGACCTACAAAATGCACTTACAGATGCATTAAAAAATGGCAATACAGGGATCCCTCACTTTCCACGGTTAATTGGGACCGAGACCCCCCTCCCGTGACCACCGAATTCCTTGAAGTAGGATCACCTCCCCCCAACTGATGTATACGTACATGTATATGTCACAGTACAGATGGCTATTCAGTAGAATTGCCAATTCTCCTAGGTGAGCTAGCAAGTGAGATTGAGGGAAGATGCCAATTGCAATCTCTACTAGTACTATTGGCAATTTTCCGAGTAGAGATTGCGATTGGCATCTCTTCTGGGGGAGATTGCGATTGGCATCTCTGCTAGGAGAATTGCCAATTCGACTGAATTGCCATCTCTACTGTGACATGTGTGTGTGTATATAATATGAATAAATACATACCCGCGACCCAACCCCGGACTTAGCAGAAGACGATGATGATGATGATGCTATTAATGCTTATAATAACAATTAAACATTTAAGAATAATGCATAAGATGTAAATAAAATATAAATACACACATACAGACACACGCAGATGCATGTGCACGCACTCAGACACACACCTCACAAAAATGTGAGTAGTTTTGATGGGAGGTTTTGGGTTGTTTTTTGTTTTGTGTTTGTTTAGGGCTTTTTTTTTTTGAATAATTTGCCTTGTTTTGTGGCATTTTCCTTAACTTTTCCCCTATTACTCCTTAATGTCCTTATTTCTTAATTCGATGGATATTTAAAAAAATAAAACAAACAAACGTAATGCACTGAAGCCACATGAATTGAAGTATGAAGTAGCGAGGGATCCCTGTATATGGAAAAGTAGAATTTATATTACTTGTTAAAATGGCAACTGGATGTATACTCATGCTGCTACAGCAGCCTCCAATTGTTAAATCTGAATTTAACAATATATAGCACACAATAGCAAAGTTGGCTATAAATGTTTTTTTTTTTTTTTTTTTTTTTTTTTTTTTAAATATGTTGGTTCTATTTTCTCTTATCGTATAACAGAGACAAGCTTTGCTACTTTATTCTCTGCTTAGCAAGCCAGATAAGATTCCATTATATCTCGGACAGCACAGACTTTCGATTAGACTTGATCAAAGACAGAAAAACATTAGATCAGGAAAGTGACATGCAGAATGGGATTAGGACATTAGAGATAGCACACCACATGGCTACTCAACTGGCAATCATAGGTGACAGAACATCAACAGAAACAGGCAAAGAGTAAAAAGAAAAAAAAAACAAACAATTTCTGAAATTGCTTGAATACATCAGTAATTTTTCATGTCATTTGCAGAAAAGGTGATTTTTTTTTTTGGAAAAGTTAAAAAGATGATGGTATCACACACCGACTCAAACTTTCAGTTTATTACCGCATTCTGAGCTCTTCTGGACAGGACCAATCCCAACTGCTTTTATACGAAGCCTTTCGGAGCCTGGATCGAGTCTAGGCACCAATTCTAGGAACTCAACACACATTTCCTAAATTTTCTAAATATTCTCATTTCAAAGGAAGAGCTAAGGAAGTAAATACGATCACATTTACTATCAAAGATGTTGATCTATTCCTGATATAAATCACATTAATTCACAGAAATGAACTGTTGATTGAGGGGATATTCGCATCAGCAGTTCATTTTGGAAAGACGCACTGTTTAATCAGAGTTCTGCTAAAAACCTGAATAACATTTAATGTTGAGTAAGAAAATTTGCCATTTTACTGATTTTCTATCGTATCCAACTCTTTGCTACTTACATTAATTTAGATGTGTGATCACTCTTGACAGACAAAATAATATTAAATAATAAATGTATACAAATTAAGAAAAGACAAAAGATGAATAATAAGAAAATTCATGACAACCCATAAGCAATAGCAAGAATGACACTGGAGTACAATGTTAACCACCAACATTAAAAACAGAATAAACATAAAATGATGAACATGGTAACAATAACATGCACACAACATAAAACCCACATGAGCAACAAAAGCACTGGGAATGCAAACATGATAAGGTTACTGTGCATCTCACAGTGGGGTTTATTTAATGACGAAGTTTAGTAAATAGGACATGGAAAAGGTGGTTTTAGGAACAAATGTTAGTTTGATAAATATGAGAGTCTTAACATTGTGTTTAGAATTAAAAGAAACTTTAAACCAATCAAGATGTTTTGTAAAACAGAAATTTTAATGTTTTAAAGTATCACCACATCCTTTTTTTCCCCAAAATTTGCTGTTTGTATTTGTATTCAATATCAGCCATCAACAGACTTTTAAAATAAATGAATGTGCTAAAAATATTTAATATATATTCTGATTTCAGTGGAAGGGAAGAACAAAACAAAACAAAAAAAAACAACAACAAAAACAAACAAACAAACAAACAAAAAAAAAACCTCATAGCATCATAAAACTGAAAAGAATGCGCAACTCTTTACCCCTGTTTGGTATAAAAGGCAACGGGTGGGGGTGGGGGAGGAAATAAAACAACTAAATTAAACATATAATAAATGTTAAACAGTAACATCTGAAAGTATATTCAATTTATAATAAATAATTGGCAAAACAAGTCTTGGAGTGCTGTTAACAATTTTGCTGAATTTTAGAATTAGTGCAGAACTGTGTATCAATAATTTAAAAAATGCCACCTTGTGACTGTTAACTCATATGTAGTCTACAAAAGAATCCTGTACTTCACTTTTTATTCGAGTTGAGACTTTGAGGTTGGGATTATAGAAGTTTGTTGAATCCTATTACTGAATAAAAATATATCACTATAAGAAAGTTCATTTTTTTCTGCACTGCAAGTTGCTACAGTTTGAATAATAATAATAATAATAATAATAATAATAATAACTAATAATCACATATCATTTATTATGCTTTAATTTTTTATATATACAGTACTGTGCAAATGTTTTAGACACATGCAAAGGAATGGTGAAAAACAAAAATGCCTTATATTTACATATAAATACAGACGATCCCCGATTTACCTTTTTAATTGGTTCCAGACGGCCGAACGCAAGTTGAAAGTGAACGCAAGTTGTTACAGTGACGTATGACGTTCAGACAGCACTATACATCCATAAATACCATTATCGTATCTCATAAAACACCCCTAAATCAATTATTATAAACATAACATTGTAAAATAATATCAAATATATTAAATATCAACATTAATTTCAAATAAATTAAATTCAAGCAAAATAATTTAAAATAGATACATTTTAACCAAATTCACTCATCAAATATCAAATACGGTATCAAATAATACCTTTAACATTCTCTATGCTTGTAAATGGTTCCGATGGTCGACGGATGGTCACTTTACATGAAGTTGAGCCGAGTCACTTTACATGAATCTTAAAACAGCCAATCAACGCTTACAATATGTGAGGCTCTCAACACCGAAAGTAGTTTACTTTTTTGTGCTTGAGACAAAGCGCGAGTTATACGGACTTCCGGTCTTTCAAGTGAGCAAAGATGCCATTGAATACTGGTTTAGTACTCAGTCCGCACTGATGTGAATCACCAGCAGAGCGGACAGTTCTCTTTCTTTTCTGGATTTGGATTTTCATTCATTTTACAACTCTCTTTGCTTAACTGAGTATGCATGGTAGATTGCGCTGATCCGAGCAGATAGTTAATTCGTCTCTGTGTATGAGACTTGCACCCATGCTAGTAGGCTTACGCTTCTGACCAACCATATTTCCTTAGAGTTACAAAAGTCCACAAAAGCAGTGTAAACACAAAGCTAACAGAGACGACGTCTTAACACAAGGGTAACACGCTATATATATATATATATATATATATATATATATATATATATATATATATATATATATATATATAAAACTGAACTGGGAAAGAGGGGCACGTTCAGTCTGTCATTTGTAAACAATGGATGCAGGGTTATTACGTCATTACGTCGCGTACTACGTAGGTTCGTCTAAACTCAAAATTTGACAATTTTTTTTAAAAAACAAAAAAAATCAAAATCGAAAAAATCTAAAACGGATGAACGTAAGTTGGGGAGCGTCTGTAATGACATTAAATCAAATATCTCTAAATAAAAATTATATAACACACACCAAACAGGAATAAATTAAATTAATTCAATATTAGGTGCACTAACATTTTGTTTAAACATACAACAGCATCAGGTTCAGTTTGTGCAGTTTTACAAGTACAGTATCTACCGGGTCTCTTACAGAACCAGGAACAGTTCTTCTGGAAATGTTGACTGTCAAAACTTCTTTATCTGCATGTAAATCACAGCAGCCTTCATTATGTTTTTGTCTGAAAAGTCGTCATTTATACTTAATATGCTGCTTTCTTTATTCCCATACTGTAATAACATTTTTTGTCACATGTCATTTTGTGTTGGAAAACTCATGCTTGGAAATCTAAAGCATTTTTGTACTAACTTGCTAATATAACAATTATAAAATAAAAATCATTAGTAAAGTTTATACTTAAAAAAAAAAAGTTTCTTAAAAGTTTTTGCACAGTACTGTAGGTGTGACCCATCACAGCAAAGTGGGTATTAAGTCGTAAAAATGATTAATTTTGAGCAATAGGTACCATTTTGTAGCTGATAAACTTTAAATGATATCTTTTCTAACATAATTGTCTAGTTTTGTAATAACTAACCAAAACCTGGCAGAAATCTTCAGCCTTTTTATGCAGGTAACTTCAGGAAAATTGCATTTAAAGTTCAACAATATATATAATAATTTCAAGGGGGCAAACCAAGTATACTATTATTCACACAATCAAAAGTTAAATTCATACATTTATCTATACCGTATGATAAGATTATGGAAAAGATTTACAAACCATATATCAAATACCGCGCATCACCTGTATATACAGGTGTAACTTGCTAATAGACTTCGAATATTGAAACAACTGTAAACTTAAAACTAATTAAGTTAAATGCTTCATTTTTTCACTGTAGATAGTATAAAAATAGTTTTATGCAATGAACCAAAATAATAAAATTTATGTTTAAAGAATCTGCGCAAAGGTCACTTATAACCCCTCCCCCCATATTTTTGGTAATTCAAAACCACACCTGTATGGCTTGCTCAATAAATATTTAACATTTTTCAAATGTTATTGGTTAATTGCATAGATACCACCATCACTGACATACTGTCCAAAAATAGAAGTGAAGATATAGTAAATTGAAATTACAAAATTTGAGGGAGACATTATTTGACAAATTGGATCACGACATAGCATACATAATTTTGATTTTTACACTATTTACACATGTTTTAACTTAATCACATCAGATGTTATAGAAATATAATCAACAATATGAAAGTAAAATTATCTACAATTTTGAAAAAAAAAAAATTGTGACATTGTATACCTGGTTTACCCCCTTTAACTTAATACCCAATTTGTTGTGATGGGTCAGATATATATCTATATATATATATATATATATATATATTCAAGCAATCTTTAACAATCTACTTTTCAAGCTCACAAATATAAGCTGCCAAAAATTCATGTGTTCGCATGTGGATCCTTAGGCAGAACAATGGATTGTTGACAGAATGCAAGTATCTGCCTCCCATCAGTAATCCCAACTAGCAATCCATTGCTCTTCTTCGATGTAAATAACTGAATTTTAACACTTGATTGTCTAACATCTTGCATTTATGAGCTTAAAAGATAGTGGGTTAAACATTATTTGTTGAATAATGAACATAGTATTTTAGCATCCGGATAGTTTGAAACCATACTTTAGGATTCTGAATATATTTGCATATGTATGTAAATTAAGATTTATTTGATAGTTGTCTAATGAGCCCAAACTGCCCGGAGATGTGTGCAAGAGTTATTCACCCCTTATTCCCTATCATCTGCATGTGTATTCTTGTCGAAAAATATTTTTTTCATAGCATAGTGTCCAATATATAGTGATGAATAAATATTGTTAACATGAAAATGACCAAATATTGCAAAATTAAAATTATTACATATTGCCACAGTGTCACCAGACCTTCTCACTTAGGGATGAGATACTAGTGCTGGTGATTTCAGTAATGATAACCGGGAATGTTGCACCACGCACAGGCTTGGTGATATGTAAAGGTTTAATGCCTGTCAGTCAGAACACAAAGGCAGGTCTCAGCACAAGTAACAAGGACGAGTGCAGGCACCCTGGCATCTCTGATCAAGTAAAGATTTTGTCAATGTAAAGACTTATTGATACTCAACAAAAAACATGGATATGGGAATACCCCACTAGTTCCAATGTTCATTTGAACATGTACCTATATAGTGTTTGCACATTTCTGAAACAAAACTTGTACTTTTTAAGTACGTTAAATAGTTACTACTGTTAAAAAAACTGAAATTACAGACATTATGAATAAAAAGAAACCCATGATGTTACTTGATTTCTTTTAATAATTATATGACATTTTGTGAAATTTGTGCTGTAAAATTAAAAATTTAAACTAAAATTTTTTTTCAAAACAAATATTACTTGTGGGAGTTATTTCAGTCTTTAACATTCTAAGAAATTTTATAAAAGATTACACCATAGTAGCCTAAATCCCTTCTGATATAACAGCCATTTATTATAAAGTCACTATCCGAGTTACGACCTAGCTTGGTTCCGACCAGCCAGTCGTAAGTCGGATATTTAGCACAACGAAACCGAAACAACCCAGCACTCGCTATGAATTCATGTGAAGCGTATTCTTCACCTGCGCGCTCTTTCAACAAGTGAAATAAACTTTGTAGCCTTACTTTGCACTGCTCGCAACATCACTTTCACATTTCTTTGCCTATTATCTTCCAACCCTGTGTATAAGAACTTTTCGACATCTGAAATCGGTCCTTCACTCTATTTTGTGATGATAGTTGACTTAATTGGGGCTTCTGCTTTCACTGTTTCCTTAATGCAGTCCTTGTCCTTCAAAATTGTAGACACTGTGGAGTGGGAGAGATGGAGATTTCACCTTCACTTTCATCTTCATCTCCAACAACAGTGCCTTCCTGGTTTTTGGTCGAATTGCCATCTGATGAATCGGACTTCCTCTTGGGGGCCATGGTAACGGTGTACAGTAAACGAATGTAAAATTGTACTGTAAAAGAGACGGTATCTAGTCACTGAGTGTAGTGGTAGAATGCTGTGAGTGTGAGATACTGGGATGCTGTGCAGCCACAACTATCATATGCACTGCGTTGCTGATAGACGTGGTCGTAAGTATGAATGGTCGTAACTCGCGTACGTCATAACTTGGATAGTGAGTGTATATGCTGCGGAGCTGTGTGTTTTACTTTTTAGTTCTTCGTAGCTTCAAAATCGAAACACTAACGCAATCTATTTTTTTAATCAGTGACCGAAACAGGTAGAAGGTGTGAACTACTGCTTGGTTGAAGTAAAATCTTGCACCCACATCAGCGCACTATCTTCAGACACCTTGGCAAGTTTCGCGATTAAAGTGGATGTATACTTTGTATTGTGGGGCCGGTGGTGTAGTGGTTAGGGTGCTGTGCTCATGATCAGGAGGTTGTGAGTTCGAATCCCACTGAGACCCTCACTGTGCTAAGACCCCTGGGCAAGGTCTCAACCACAAGTGTGTCTCTGTTCAGCCAGCAGTATAACTGGGTACCAGTAAAATATACTGGGAAGGTAACCTGCAATGGACTAGCGTCCCATCCAGGGGGAGTTGAACTCCTCGTCGTTTCACGCTACAGAAACCGGGGCTAAGCACCAGCCTGATGAGCCACTAGGCTCGGGTGTAAAAACCCCAATATTTTGTATTAATATGTCTCTTTAAATATGGTCATCGTTTATAATTGTGATTGTATTAATTTCAGAAAACCCACAATAAGCACCAATTCATGAACCTTTGCTCCAGAAAACAAATAAACAAACAAAAAAAAGTGGTTCAAAGACATCATTGACATTCATGTCCATGATGATGATATACGAATTTCTCACTTTGGCTCTAACTCAAGAACTCTGTGCTACATTATTACCTAGCTAGTGTTAGCCAGCTGTTTTGTGCCTGGGTTATAAAACCGCACTTGTTGCTCGTGAGTATCAAAAAGTAGTAGTTTCAGTACACGTCGGCCACAATCCAAAATGAACAATGTAAATTCCCACAGTTTGCATGTCTTATTAAAATATTATTTAAGTAAAAAAAGAAAAAATATTGAATAACAATCCTTGAGCATGATAAAAACGTGGAGATTACTATAGCTATGGTTAATATGGTTGTCACCGATTAACATGGGATAGCTGGTGTTTTGCTTGCTGTATGAAGAGCTGTCATCGTTACACTTCTGACCTCTCATTCATTACGTAGGATGAGACCTAGATAAAGTAAGTAGGAACTTGTATCCTGTTGTGTGTGAAATGCTAAAGGATTGTGCTATACACTGTCACTATGAGCACTCCCAGTATGAAGAGCGGTTGTGATGATAAACATATGGATGAGCATCATGAGGACAATATACGGCACAAACTCCTCAGAGCGAGACTCCTCTACAGAGCGAGCAAACTACTGCCATCCAAGGCCACCATTCTGACTTCCAGGCAGCCCACTGGGAATCAAAGGGATTGTCCAACCTGTATACATTTTATGCGGAAGACAAACTAAAGGTAGCAAAAGATACCAAAATGATATAGTGTAGTAGAAGGAGGTTATACAGGCTACAGGACACAACTACTATAAAGCTAATTTATCTAACAGCAGACTACATTCCACCCTCTGAAAGCAGACATAGCACCAGACTCAGACAAAGAATGGCGCTTGTGAGCAACTGTGAATGAGTTGGACAAAAAAATCTCCCCATCGAAACCGAGTTCACAGTCCTGTGGTGTTTCGGCGACTATGAAAACTTGAGTAGCTTTGGTAGGCTTGGGAACGGTAACTAACCCGAGGAGAGTCCTGGTCCAATGGTGGCCCATTCTGAGATACCTGCTCACTTTCTCTGGAAACACAAACACACACACACACACACACACACACACACACTTTTAGCAACAAAGATAAGTGTATATTTGCACGTAGACCTTATTTTATTTCTTGTTTTGCAGATCCATCGATGTCCAAAGAATTCCACGAAGTAGGATCAATCCCCCAACCCCCCCTGACTGACATATATGTACCTGTATATATATATATATATATATATATATATGTACATGTGTATATATATATATATATATATATATATATATATATATATATATATATAATATCAATAAATACATATTCAATGCTATAACTGCTTATAATAACAATTAAACATTAAAAAATAACTCATAACATGTCAATAAAACATAAATACACACATACAGACGCGCACATGCACGCACACAGATGCGCACCTCACATAAAAATGTAAGTAATTTTGATGGGGGGGTTTTGGGTTGTTTTGTGTTTGTTTAGGGCTTTTTTTTGCATAATTGGCCTTGATTTGCTGAATTTTCCTAAACTTTTTCCTCTATTCTTCCTTAATTTCCTTATTTTTTTAATTCGATGAATATATAAAAAAAAAACAAAACAAAAAAAAAAAACATGATGCACTGAAGCTGTATGAATTGAACCACGAAGTAGCGAGGAATTCCTGTATACCCAATAAAAAAAAAAAAAAAAAAAAAACAACTAAAAAAATAACCTGTCTTTTTTTTTTTTAATTCCTGCTGGTCTTAACTTGTCAAGTGCATTAAAAAAAAAAAAAAAAAAAAAAAATCATACCAAACGGATCCTTTCATCACCATGTGTTGGCAACTCGTGTAACTCCATCATGCACGTTAACCCCACCCTCAGAGGCGAGGAGAAAGAAGAGGTCTATGAGGGTAGTTTTAGGGCAACCTCCATTTTGAATGGGATGAGAAAACTTTGTGACAGAATGTGTCACTGATCTGTTTAGTAGTCGTTAAGTAAACGTTTATATTGTACGATTTCTTGTATTCTTGTTCTGTTGTGGTGTTAATGAAAAAAAATAAAATAAATCAAATATCTATTCTTAAAATCATCTGACTCCTGTCTTGGGTTTATGTAATAGAAATACGTCAAACAAGGAAGAAAAAAAAAGACTGGCTTTAAATCGAAGTTAATTATAAAAAAACTTTTAAAATTCTAAGTCAATAATAAAATTAAAAAATGATGGCATGATCAGTACCAGAAATTAATTTTAATAAATTTGTGATTACAGGTTAAAGGGATGATTTAAGTTTAATAGATGTTTACGGTATTGTAATACAACTCGTCATAAAATGCCAGATACAATTATAACAGTTAAAATGTTACGTGCGATTTTCACAACATACAACCAAACGCAATCATCTTCCCAAAAGAAGATCAAAAAAGTACGAACCCAAAACAAATCACAAGCAACATTCAGGCATCACCAGAAAACATTGTACACATGGAATCAGTAACAGAGAACCATCATCATGCATTCATTTTCTGAGCCGCTTAATCCTAATAAGGGTGGCGTGGAGGCTGGCGCCCATCCCAGCCGACTCCAGGCAAGGGAAGAGTACACCCTGGATGGCTCGCCAGGCCATCGCAGGGAATAATAGAGAACAAATTAAAATCAAATTCATCTCGTCTTCTTCCGCTAAGTCCAGGGTCGGGTCGCGGGGGCAGCAACCTAAGCAAAGAGGTCCAGACGTCCCTCTCCCCAGCCACTTCCTCCAACTCTTCCGGGAGGACACCGAGGCGGTCCCAGACAAGCCAATAGACATAGTCCCTCCAGCATGTTCTAGGTCGACCCCGGGGTCTCTTACTGGTTGGACAAGCCTGAGACACCACACCAGAGAGGCGTCCGGGAGGCATTCTGACTAGATGCTCGGTATATGATGATAAAATGGTGATAAAATCAAATTATTTTTGTGATATATTACCATCATATATGAAATGGGCATAAAACAAGGTGGGCAGTAGTGGCCTGGTGGTAAAGGTGCTGGATCATTGATCAAAAGGTTGGGGGTTCAATCCCACTCTCCACTCTCTATCTGGGTTATCAAAGGCCGGCCATGTCTCTCGCTGTCTATGGTGAGAGGTTCATGTAAAACCATTGCTGACTTTCAACAAGAGTAGCTGCAACACCATCAGCATGTTTCTGCCCTGTGATGACCTGGCGAGCTGGCCAGGGTGTACTATGCCCTCGCCCAGAGTCGGCTGAGATGGGCGCCAGCCTCCCCATGACCCTCATTCGTATCAAGCGGTTCAGAAAATGAATGAATTAATAAAACAAGGTCTAGCGTCCCTACAAAATATCACATTTTGGGAAAAACCACCAATGTTTTTAAGTTTTGAATCTCTTTCGAATCAGTAAGATATTGTCCTACACCTTCGTGACATTTGTTGGGAACACCACAAAAAAAAGTCAGCTAACCCACCGCTGCTCTGACGATGTTGTCTCGGTAGGCGGAGCTTCTACAGGTTGGGCCTGTCTCTTTCTTTCCTCTTCCTCTTGCTGTCTTCTTACTTCCAGTAATTCCATCTAAAACCACACACACACACACACACACACACACACACACACACACACACACACACAATACACTGAAAAACCCTATGTCAACCTTACAGTTTTTAATTCAGTGACTGAAAGAGTCTTGCTCACCGTGGTAAGTCTCTCTAAAGCAGCAAAACGCTCCTCCCAGGTGGCGGCCGACTTCTCGAAAGCTTCATGCCTCTTGATAAGCTTCTCCACCTCATCCACACTCTGCCCCACCTCTCGACTCGACAGGTATGGTTCCTGGCCCAGTAGCCATGCCTCTGCCACACCGGCATCCCGAGAAAACTGATGCACCTCCAGAACTGATTCCAAATACACACACAAGTCAAACAACCAGATTTCTGCAAAAACTACTCAATTACATTACATTTAAATCTGGTTACCCAATCGCAGCCATTCCCATCGGTCTTCCCATTTGTCAATCATTTCTTTCCTCTTTTCGGTCAGCTGGAGTAACCTTTCTTTGATCTGAGCAGGGGACAGAAGAAACAGGACATGACTATCATTGTATCTATTCCATTTCGTTTGATTTTCTAAACCGTTCTATTCTTAATTTGGGTTGTTGGGGGACTGGAACGCGTCCAAGCTGACTCGGATGGACACCTAGGGAATCAAAGTACAGTGGAGCCTCGGTACTAGAACTTAATCAGCTCCAGATGGCTGCTCTGATTCCGATTTGTTCGGATTCCTAATCCGTTTTTCCCATTACAGACGCTCCCCGACTTACGTTTTTAATTGGTTCCAGTCGGCCGAACGTAAGTTGTTACAATGACGTATGACGTATTGTTATGCATGTACTTATTTGTGTGAATGTAAATATAAAAATAATGGAAGAGAGCTCATGACTTCATCGTTAAAGGTGTTCACAGTGCTGCTCGTGCTTTAGCTTGCTTACATACATACATACATACATACATACTCTTCAGCTTTGTTTAGGCAGTTATGCCTATAAGCCGATCTGTGGGTTTTCTGTTCGGTTCTCTAAATCGTATTTATCGCTGGAGGTGGTATATGGCGTTAGTGATTAGATAGCGTTAGTGCTTTAACGCTAGCTTTAGTACTGTATCAACAACTTCCGGACTTCCCCAGGACAGCTTTATTAGGGTGATACATAAAGCACCGACCTGATGAGCCTCTAGGCTTGGGTGTGAAAGCCCAAACAGACCTTACATAGTATCAACAACTTCCGGAAATCGTGCACTTTTCCTCCCTCTCGGTCTCGTTTTTTCTCGCGCGTTTCTCAAGTTCGACTTCCGGTTTTTGTTCGGTGTCCTGGACAGAACAACACATGGATTTTTTTGTTCGGATTCCGATTTGTTCGAACTCTAGAGCGTTCAGATTCCGAGGCTCCACTGTAATTGAGAACATCTAGTTATCAGGTGCATCTAATGTGCATTAGACTGTAATCTTTGGACTGTAGGAGGAAACTGAAATACCTGAAGGGAACCCATGGAAGCATAAGACAGAACAAACTCTACAGAGAAGGACCCTTGCCAGGCACAGGGCTCAGGATCTTTTTGCTGTGAGGTGGAAGTGCTAACCACTACACTACCATGCCACCAGGAATAAGGACGTTTTTGGGAAGAACATTTCCTAAAAACTAGATATTAGAATTAAGTGAGGGCTAGATATTTAGTTGGGGCAGCGGTAGCCTGGTGGTAATGTCGGATGGATCACTGATCCGAGAGTTGGGAGTTCAAGCCCCACTCTCAACAAGTTGCCACTGTCCCCCCCCAGTGCAGCTAACTGGGTTATCAAAGGTAGACAGTGCGAGACATGGCCTTGAAAAGAACCAGTGCTGACTTTCGACAGGAGTAGCTGCATAACTGTCAGTGTGTTTCTAATCGGGAGTCGGAGTCCCCAGAGGCAGTTTGTTCACAGCAACGTTCTGGCAACTCCTGCAACGGCACTGAAACCCAGTCGTATCGGCTTCTGCCCATCTATTGGCTCTTTCTGGTGGCGCCGAGAGAGGGGACTTGCTGCTTGGGTAACAGCCTGTCCTCTATACTTCCTACCCAGGCTCTGCGCACTGGAGAGTATCACCAGCCGGGATACCAGCCAGAGCGCAGCTCCATAGTCCTTCGAGACTGACGGAGGCCTATTAGATATTTAGTTGTGGCTGTTAAGTGTGTGTGTGTGTGTGTGTGTGTGTGTGTGTGTGTGTGTGTGTGTGTGTGTGTGTGTGTGTTGGGGGGGTTGAATGAGAGAAAGAGAAAGAGTGTTTGAGGCAATGATAAAAAAGAGCTGTGTGTGAGAGTGAATATGACCGAGACCGAGAGAGAGAGAGCGCGCGCGCGCGCGAGAGAGAGAGAGATAGTACAGAAACATTAAAAGTTATTCTCACCTCATCAGAAGCATAGTGTTTTCGTGAAAGTAGAGTTTTTCCCAGCTCGACACAGGAGGTGAAGCTGTCATTGCGAGCATCAATCTCAGCCTTAATGCCTTGGTGATTGTTCATTAAAAGCTCCACAGATGAAACATCCCTAAAGAAACACAATTCTCACTTAACGTCACTTTAAGGGCACTGTAAGGTTCACACTTCATTTCTGAGCATGAAGTAACCCGAGCAAGAATTAAAGACAAATCCGTACATCTGTGATGCTTTATGAGTGACGACAAAAGGAAACTGCCTCTAACAATGCCATGAAAGACTTGGCCAAATATATATTGTTGTATTTACATTAATATTACAAATAGAGCGCTAGAACCTGATCAACTTCATGGTTAGGTTCATTCGCATTCAGCAACAGCAGCGGAATCCATTAAAACCCCTCAAAGCACGAACTCCATGGGAGTCCTGTGGCACGCAATACATACAGGGACAATTTCCGAATTCCGCAAAGTAGGATCACCCCCCCACCCACCCACCCCGAATGACGTATACGCAGTGCTGTAGTGGTGGTTACACGTCAGTACACCCCGTGTATCCACTTGTTTTAGTGGCTGAATTGCGTGTACTGACTTAATTTGGTCTACTTTATAGTTGATCAACGTAAATTTCCGTGACTGTGTAAATAAAAAGTGGAGATGAAGTGCTAAATAGTTTCAAAGCCAAAGTCGTACCCTCAGTGTACCTCAGCCCACTTAGTGGATGAGGTGCTGCTGCGCGCCTTGGTCGCTTCGCTGTCATCGTGTACTCATTTATTTTTTGACCACTACAGCACTGTGTATACGTACATGCATATGTGTATATAATATCAATAAATACTAGTACATATTCAATGCTATAAATACTTATAATAACAATTAAACATTCAAATATAATGCATAAGATATAAATATACACACATACAGGCGCACGTGCACACAGATACGCACCTCACATAAAAATGTAAGTAGTTTTGATGGGGGGGGGGGGTGTTTGTGTGTTTGTTTAGGGTTTTTTTTTTTTTTTTTTGCATAATTGGCCTTGATTTGCTGAATTTTCCTTAACTTCTTCCCCTATTCTTCCTTAATTTCCATATTTTTTAATTTGATGAATATTTAAAAAAAAAACAAAACAAAACAAAAAAACCGCAATGCACTGAAGCCGTATGAATTGAAGCGCGAAGTAGCGAGGGATCCCTGTACTGATTCCACCACACACACAAAATATTTTTGACATGTTATTGAACATATTCTCGAAAGTAATCATCCCCCCTTGGAAGCTGAGCTCCTTTTGGACTCCAGAGCAGTGGTCTCCCACCCTGTTCCTGGATGGCTGGCTACCTTCCTGAAGACTTTGAGTCCAACCCTACTCATTATGCATCTGACCATCTGACTATCACTTTGAGAAGATCTGTGTCAGGTCATAGTCATGCGTGTTAGATTTTGGCTGCAGATAAAAACTGTTGGAGTGTAGCTTAGCAGGAAGAGGTTTGGAGACCCCTGCTCTATGAGGAGTGGTTAGGACATTGGGACAATGGTCTGCTACATGTTTACTGGATGAGCTGTCAAAGTGGGTGGAATTTATTTTTGCTTGCCTCCAGCAGCAAAGGTTTTCAAGTTTAGTTTAACACAGATGTTGAAGTAGTAATTACTACCCGTAATCTTTTGCTAGCTTACTATTTTAATTTGAGCATATCCTACCGTAGAAGGTCCTGGGTTCGAGTCCCAGGCTCAGGTGTTTCTGTGTGGAGCTTGCATGTTCTTGTGTACTTGTGTGGGTCCCAGGATCCAAGACATATACATTAGGCGAACTGACTGTTCCAAACTACGAAATCCCAAACTGGCTGTTCCAAACTACCAAATCCCAAACCGACTGTTCCAAACTACCAAATCCCAAACCGACTGTTCCAAACTACCAAATCCCAAACCGGCTGTTCCAAACTACCAAATCCCAAACCGACTGTTCCAAACTACCAAATCCCAAACCGACTGTTCCAAACTACCAAATCCCAAACTGGCTGTTCCAAACTACCAAAGCCCAAACTGGCTGTTCCAAACTACCTTTAATTCCCAGAAATGTCTACAACAAAGCCTGTTCAACTCCTGACTTATCAATAGTCCCCCCTCCCCCCCACACCCCATCAACCAATATATACCTTGGTTTTTCTTGTGCATCAATGAGCCGGATGACATCCTCCATCCAAAGCATAAGGTCACGCACCATGCTAAAGAAGCGAAACTTGTCATTGGTGTCAATTAAACGCACACGCCGGGCTTCACATGCTGCCAGTAGAGTACGCCAGGCTTCCAGCACCTCCGCCTCACGCCTCTGGATATCCTCCGCCTTGTCTCCCGCATAAGCTGCCTGCAAGCGTGCCGCATCATCCTGCAGCTGTTTAACCTGTGTATCAGATCGTAAAATGCTCAATACTTTCTGTTATTTTAGTTAGAATTATATTCAAACTGCAGGATGCCGTCTCGTGGCTACAAGGATACACGTTCAGGAACTCCCACCTGTGTTCCCAAAGCCTGTATGTCATGCTCGAATGTAGTATGCATTCTCTGAAGTGCCTCTACGGTGTTTTGGTCTCTGCCCAATTCTTCTGGGAGCTTCTTGTTTTTGTCGAGGATGCGTCCGAGAACCTCCTTGGCATCATGGTAGAACTTGTGCAGCTCATAGGAAGCAGCCAGAATCTGCGTACGTGTGTCGATCAACTCCAACAGGTCGGCCCAAGCCTCATTGAGGCCATCCTTCCACTCAGCGATGGTGGCAGCATCCGTATGACCAGAGTTGATCAGGTCATCCGCCATTTTGTTTACTGCGTCAGCACGTTCCTGACCAATGGTTCCTGTGTCACGAGCGAACTCTCGGAAACGCTCCTGGAGCATCTGCATATAAAGGTTATTACAAGGAAGTCAGATTAGGCCGCAAATACAAAACTTCCAGTGATAAATATGACCAAGTCTATTCTAATCATTTCATCTGACTATATCATTTTAAACATCCACGCCTGTGTACAGCATCGGCAGACATCTCACACGGCAAAAACATATTTCATAGGGTACCCCACTGCACCCAACCATGCCCAAATCAAAAAACAATTATTTTCTTTTTGTTAATTTTTATTAATTCATGCTGAGCCTTATAAATGAGGCCCATGGCAGAAATCACAAAGCTGTCCGTCATGATATGTCAGAGGTCTTACAGTAACATGTTCGTAGTCCTGACCAAGCTCGTGAGAACCCGCCACCACCTCCCTCTCGGCGATCCACTGTTCTAAATCATCCACCTCACGGTTCAGCTGGAACAAGCAGGACCTCTCATCGAGCTTGCCACGTCTTTCTTCAGACAGATCCTTCAGACCTGCATACAGCTTGTCCACTTGAGACTGTCGCATACTGATTCGCTCACTAATGAATGAGAAAATAAGCAGGTCACAGTTAGTTTAGCCTGAAGATCACCATCGCAAAACTTAAAAGCTTTTGTAACCTATTTATTTGTAACCTATTGATTAGGAATAAATGATCCATTTCAGCCAGTAAAAGGAGCAAATTAACCAAAACAAACAACAAAACTCAACAATGTAACAGTGAATAGCAAAACCACAAGTGTCTTGGGCTCTTCTTATCTGCTAATGTACATGCTATACTTTGCTCCTATTGTCCATCACATACAAATCCTCACCTTTCTGGGTGTCCAGCAGCCACTAAAGCCCTGCTGGTTTTGGAGAGCTGGTGCACCGTCTCAGCGTAGTCCTCCACCGCTTGCTCCAGGATCTGGTGTTTCTTTAGCATGGCCACAGAGCTCTGCTCATCCTACAGTGCATAAAAAAAGTCATTTACACACAAGCAGAAAATATATGTACAAGTCGTTTTATGAAACCAAGAACAAAAGTTAGCATTTCGCATTCGTACGTAGCAAATGTACAAAAACGTGTGTTTGAGGTTTACACAGATATCCCTTCATTTTTCAAGCATTATGAGTACAGTGATCTCTCGCTACCTTGCGCTTCAGTTCCTGTGGATTCAGTGCATCGCGGATTTTTAAAAAATATTCATCAAAAAATAAAAAAATAAGGAAATTAAGGAAAAATAGGGAAAAAGTTAAGGAAAATGCCGCAAAACAAGGCCAATTATGAAAAAACCCAAACAAACAAACCCCCCCAATCAAAACTACTTACATTTTTATGTGAGGTGCGCATCTGAATGCGTGTGTGCGTGTCTGGGTGTGCGACGCTGTGTGTGTATTTATATTTTATTTACATCTTCTGCATTATTTTTGAATGTTTAATTGTTATTTTAAGCATTTATAGTGTTGAATATGTATTTATTGATATTATATACACATATACATGTATGTATATGTCAGTCAGTGGGGTTGATCATACTTTGTGGAAATTTGGCGTTCGCGGAGAGTCTTGGTCCCCATTAACCGCGAAAAGTGAAGGCTCACTGTATTTTAAAATGGTTAAAAAAAAGTTGAAACTTCACAAGGTTTTAGCAGAAGCTATTTGTGCCCATTTCAGTCACTGCAACCTATTATATATTGAAGAAAATTGGTTGTAAATTCTAAAAATTCAATAATCAAATGAAAATGGATCCTCAGGTGTTTCTTGTCTAATACCTGGGTATCGAAAAATATACTCGTCAATCAGTGTTTCTCTTAAGTCCAAATTGAAAAATGTACAGAACAGTCCTTTGCCATATGTGCCCATCTCCAGAACATTATGGATTAAGTTGCAAGGTAATGTTGGGAGTAAGAGCTAAAGTAAATTGAAAATGGTGTAACTAAACAAAAACGCAATATCATCAAAATACATCCTTCAAAGAAAAATCTTCAACATAACCAATTGCGAATATCCAGAAACACAATCTACTCATGATAAAATGCTTGTTCAAGAAAGACTTCCTTGTCCTGGTTATTGTTAAACAATAGAAATATCCAGTTATTTTGCTGATTTCCAATCCGCTTTTGTGGTAGCTCAGGGTATTTCCTCATTCTCCATATTCACTACCAGAATACTCCCTTATGTACAGAATCCCAGAAGGACCCCCCCCCATCATATAACATTAAAGCAGTGCTTCTTAACCTTGCTGGAGGTACAGAACCCCACCAGTTTCATATGCTTATTGTTATATGAACCTTCTTTATTGAAAAATAAAATATGATTTTTTTTTTCAAATTCAAGACATAGGTATACGTGTTTAGTGGGGCAAAAAAATAAACTGTGCATTAACATCGCTGTGTTCAAAGAACAAAACCAATACAATGCATGAACTCACAACAAATGACATACCTTTTCACTAAGACATGACTTTTGTTTTAATATAGGGATCCCTCGCTACTTTGCACTTCAATTCATGTGGCTCCAGTGCATTGCCTTTTTTTTTTTTTAATATTCAAATTAAAAAATAAGCAAATTTAAGGGAAAATAGGGGAAAAGTAAAGGAAAATGCAGCAAAACGAGGCCAATTATGCAAAAACAAACAAAAACAATCCAACAAAACTACTTACATTTTTATGTGAGGTGCGCATCTGAGTGTGTAACGCGCATTCCTGTGTGTTTTGTGTGTGTGTGTGTGTGGATATATATATATATATATATATATATATATATATATATATATATATATATATATATATATAGAGAGAGAGAGAGAGAGAGAGAGAGAGAGAATAAATAGAATAAATTTATAGAGGATTTATAGCATCGAATATGTATTTATTGATATTATATACACAAGTACATACTAGTCCTTCTCAAAAAATTAGCATACTGTGATAAAGTTCATTATTTTCTGTAATGTACTGATGATAATTAAACTCTCATATATTTTAGATTCATTGCACACCAACTGAAATATTTCAGGTCTTTTATTGTTTTAATACTGATGATTTTGGCATACAGCTCAAGAAAACCCAAAATTGCTATCTCAAAAAATTAGCAAATCATGAAAAGGTACTGTAAACGAGCTATTAACCTAAACATCTGAATCAACCAATTAACTCTAAACACCTGCAAAACATTCCTGAGGCTTTTAAAAACTCCCAGCCTGGTTCATTACTCAAAACCGCAATCATGGGTAAGACTGCCAACCTGACTGCTGCACAACCGGAAGAGGGGACCGGACCCTGAGGAAGATTGTGGAGAAGGGCCGATTCCAGATCTTGGGGGACCTGTGGAAGCAGTGGACTGGGCCGCATTCCCCAGGTCAAGCCACTTTTGAACCAGAAACGGCAGCAGATGCGCCTGACCTGGGCTACAGAGAGGCAGCACTGGACTGTTGCTCAGTGGTCCAAAGTACTTTTTTCGGATGAAAGCAAACTTTGCATGTCATTCAGAAATCAAGGTGCCAGAGTCTGGAGGAAGACTGGGGAGAAGGAAATGCCAAAATGCCTGAAGTCCAGTGTCAGGTACCCACAGTCAGTGATGGTCTGGGGTGCCATGTCAGCTGCTGGTGTTGGTCCACTGTGTTTTATCAAGGGCGGGGTCAATGCAGCGAGCTATCAGGAGATTTTGGAGAACTTCATGCTTCTATTTGCTGAAAAGCTTTATGGAGATGACAATTTTCATTTTTCACGACCTGGCACCTGCTCACAGTGCCAAAACCACTGCTAAATGGTTTACTGACCATGCTATTACTGTGCTCAATTGGCCTGCCAACTCTCCTGACCTGAAGCCCATAGAGAATCTGTGGGATATTGTGAAGAGAAAGTTGAGAGACACCAGACCCAACACTGTGGATGAGCTTAAGGCCGCTATCGAAGCATCCTGGGCCTCCATAACACCTCAGCAGTGCCACAGGCTGATTGTCTCCATGCCACGCCGCATTGAAGCAGTCATTTCTGCAAAAGGATTCCCGACCAAGTATTGAGTGCATAACTGAACATAATTATTTGAAGATTGACTTTTTTTGTTTTAAAAAAAACTTTTTTTTTATTGGTCGGATGAAATATGCTAATTTTTTTAGATAGGGATTTTTGGTTTTTCTTTACCTTTTTGCCAAAATCATCAATATTAAAAAAATAAAAGGCTAGAACTACTTCAGTTGTGTGTAATGAATGTAAAATATGTGAAAGTCTAATGTTTATCAGTACATTACAGAAAATAATGAACTTTATCACAATATGCTAATTTTTTGAGAAGGACTAGTATATGTAAACGTCAGTCAGCAGGGGGTTGATCCTACTTCGCAAATCATGCAGATAGTACGCTGACTAGCATCACATGTGATCCATGTTGTACATATTCGTCCGACCACTTTCTGTTTTTGCCCAACATAGTATGGATTAGAACATTAAGAAAGAAATCACACGACGTACCATCACAACAGTCACAAGCCGACTACTGAGCGCACCAAATTTCCTGTAGCACACATTGGCCAAGCAATGTAGCGTGATCACCTGCAGCCAGTGATTGCCAAGGGGGGCATGTCGTCATGAATATGAGTCGGGTGTGTGTCTTGACCTCCGCCGAACCCCTGAGACTGACTCACCAAACCCCTAGGGTTCGATCAAACCCAGGTTAAGAACCACTGCATTAAACTAACAAGAAGCCTCAAAACAGATAGAACTCATCTGTTGCTAGGTAGGAAGCTAGGAAGATTGTGCTGATTGGTTGATAGCTGGATTTATTTAGTTTATAGTTATTCATGAGTTTCAAGTGCAGGCATTCAAAAAACTGGTTCTGTAACTTATTTTAACTAGATCAGAACTCAAGTGGGTGGTATTACATGAAGCACACACATTTGAGACGCATGAATTCTGTGGGACCAACAGAAGCGCTACATATTTTTTGTCATCCTGATGATATATGCTCCCATCCTCATGTGAGCTGGAGAGGTCTAATAACAGAACTTCTTCA
>CM045746.1:16431965-16451965 GCA_024760905.1 Plotosus lineatus
ATTATGGACTGTGCAAATATATCTGGATGCAAAAAAAAAAAAAAAGCTTGTGGGATGTTTGAGAAATTAAAAAGAGAGGGGGCGGAATTCATACTTCCATGATTATATTAGAATCCCTGAATATGAAACCCAGTAACAGCAGTTTCACACAAGCGCTGATCCAAAGAATAACACCATCGAGTTTCTATTTATACTTGAAGTACTTGAGCAAAAGAGCAAAACAGCTGGTGTGAGAAGATAAAGAAAAGTTGGAAAATTGGATGCTGGAGTTAATGATATACGCCTTCGTCAGTCAGAGATTACCAAGAGTAATTTAATAGAGTGGAAATTAGCGAAGGCAATGTCCGATGCTGCACTATGCTCCGGTCCCATCCCAAGACGGCATGGTGATGTAGCTTACAGCAGGCTTTGGTCGCTGAACTGCTGGATGTCCTTGAGGTGTTCCAAAAACGAAGTGGGATTTATAGATAATTGGAGTACTTTTGAGGGTGAACCTGGCCTGATAGGGCAGGGTGGTATCCATCTAACTTGGGAAAGTGCTGCTCTCATTTCTTGCAGCATAGCACCGAGTCGTCACTCAAGGTCAAGTTCAATGCTATAGAGACTGTGTCTGTTTCACAAACTAAACAAAAGTGTAAATGTTTAACAGAAACACAGATTAAACCCAATGAATATGTAGCATTAAATGAAGGGAGTCTTCCTGAAAACAGTTATATAGTATTATAGTTATATAATCACATAGTTACATATACATAACATACAGTAAACACCCACACAGCATTCTCCGGACCATAAGGCGCGCCGGAGTACAAGGCGCATCAATCGAAACAAAAGTCAGATAAGTCAAACTTGATTCATTTCCCACAAATAACTCTCATCATTGTTCAGTTGTAACACAAAATATAAAATAGTACACTTCACAATAACTCTCAACATTGTTCAGTTGTAATAATAAACAATAAACTCACTTTTTCAGTTCATTCCTCTTCAATCAATCCATCAAATTCTTCATCTTCAGTGTCTGAGTTTAACAGTTGCGCGAATTGGACATAAAGCTCGGATCCCTCTATTATTTTTCATTATTATATTATATTGTTATCTATTGTTCCCTCGCGCAGATCTATAGAAATGAAGGAGTCCTCTGGGTCATGACTTAAACTTCTCTGAGTCACGCCGGTTAAAGCGAAGGCGTCATCACAGTAACAAACATGGCAGCACTCATTCGCAGCATGAGAATTGTGTGAGGTCATTACTCTTAAGGAGCTGTATCAGTGTAACTTTAAATTCCAGAAGGTTAATCCCAGGTCTCAGGAGGAGACCTGTAGCAGTGCTTGATCCTGGTGGAGATTAGGTGGAAAAACCACTCACATATTTCTCATCGAGTCACCTGACTACGATAGCAGTAATGTTGGTATTTGGACATAAAGCCCGAATCCCTCTAGCTTACATCCTGCTGACGCTTCCCCACTCTACATGCTCACCCGGGTCCGTTTGACAGTGGGGTGGCTGACAGCCCAGCAGCCCAGGGTGCCCTCGTGTCTGTCTTCCTTGTGGTTTTCGCACTTTTAGTTATGCTGCCATGACCAGTCATGCCAGTGATTTTTATGGTTTCACCCAAATGAGGATGGGTGTTCCCTTTTGAGCCTGGTTCCTCTCGCGAAACTACTGAGGGAGTTTCTCCTTGCCACGGTCTTGCTCATTAGGGATATATAGGTGTTATAGGAAATGTTTAAATTCCTTTATACTTTGTAAGCCTGTTTTACTGTGTAAGCTGCTTTGCGACAGTGTCAATTGTAAAAAGTGGTATACAAATAAAACTGAACTGAAAATGAACAAATTCATGTAAACAGGGTCATAATAATAATAATAATAATCATTGCAGGTCACAGGATCAAGCTGAAAACCGTACGCTTGCATATAAACCAAGAATTACGTAATATTCTAAGAAAACACGTTGCAAGTTAATATAAATTCAAGTTTAAACAGGACAATGATAGTTTTCGTAGGGAGGCTGTATGGCTAAGTGAATCCTCATGCTATTAGATAAGACACATTTAACACTGATAATGTGTTTGTTCATAAAAATTTCATTTAATTCCAGTTTTCACTATTTGGAAAAATGAGAAATATCACTGTTTCTCCACACAAACAGACAGACATTGAGAACATTTATAATGTATGAGCGACAGGCACTGGTATACTTTAGAAAGTGAAATGTAGAATTATGGAAATCTAGAACCATTAACCATCATACCATTTTGTTTTCTTATTCTAAACCAAGCCTGACTTGAACATATGGATTATATGATACCTGCTGTTTCTTCAACAAGATGTTCACACTCGTCAGATCTTTGCCGAAATCATCTGACTGTATCTGACCCTCCAGGCCAGCGAGCCACTTATCCAGGTCAGCGCAGCTCTGCATGAACAGCTCGGCCTTGTTGGCATCGAACAGACACTGGGCTTTAGTTTGGGTTGTTGACTCCAGCTCATCCCACGTCTTTTTCAGAGACTCCAGTTTCTCCTTCACCACAGCCTCAGTTTCTGGCTTCTCAGCCACCAGTGCTGTGCCGTCCTTTACAAAGATGGAGAAAATATACAGAATGAGAAGGTTCATATTAGAGAAATTATCCCTCTAGAAATCTACCTCACTATCAGCAACATCCAAAAGTGTGCGAATAGTTATTCTATAAATTTCCATATATACATACACATGCACATATATATCACACACACACACACACACATGCGCACGCACGCATACCTCGGTTTACGACGTTAATTAGTTCCAGGAGAGACAACCCAAGTTGAAAAACGACTTAAATCGAATTAGCTTGTCTCTAGGCTAGCCTAGGCTAGGTTATGCCAAATTTACTTGTATAATATTATATACTTATATGTATCTTCCTCTTCTCCTTTCGGCTGTTCCCTTCAGGGGTCGCCACAGCAAATCATCTGCCTCCATCTCACCCTATCCTCAGCATCTTCTTCTCTTACACTGACTACCTTCATGTCCTCCTTCACCACATCCATAAATCTCCTCTTTGGTCTTCCTCTAGGCCTTCTGCCTGGTAGTTCCAACCTCAGCATCCTACTACCAATATACTCACTATCCCTCCTCTGTACATGTCCAAACCATCTCAATATAGCCTCTCTGACTTTGTCTCCAAAACATCTTACATGTGCTGTCCCTCTGATGTGCTCATCCCTGATCCTATCCATCCTCGTTACTCCCAAAGAGAACCTCAACATTTTCATCTCTGCTACCTCCAGCTCTGCCTCCCGTCTTTTCCCCAGCGCCACTGTTTCTAAACCATACAACATCGCTGGCCTCAACACCGTCTTGTACACTTTTCCTTTCATTCTTGCCGATACCTTCCTATCACACATCACACCGGATACTTTTCTCCAACAATTCCAACCTGCCTACACACGCTTCTTCACCTCTTTTCCACACTCTCCATTGCACTGGATTGTTGAGACTAAGTACTTAAAGGGGAACTACCAGATAAAGTCACCTATATTATATAAATATAGTTTCACTTGCCAAATTTTATATTAATCGTATAATTACTTATTGAATGGTTATATATAGTACATTTTAGGACATATTTGTCTTTTCCGATACTTTTCTGAACTGTAGTATTACTCTTCAATACAAATATTTGAACAGTATACCACTTTCCTGTTACTGGAAAATGCTAATATTCAATATCACCAGTAATTTCCTTATTTCATCTAAATTATGTAACCTAGCTTTATTCACTCATTCTTTTCCTGGACAACTTAATCCTACTATTATGGCTGTGTGGAGGCTGGAGCCCATGTCAACCGATTCTAGCCAAGGTACGCCCTGAACAGCTTGCCAGAACACCGCAGGACCAACACACGCACACACAAAGGCCCACACTCAGTATTCCCTACAGGATTCTGAAACAACCAGTTAGCTTAATGTGCTTGTCTTCGGACTGTGGGCGGAAACCAGAGAACCCAAAGGGAACCCATACAGGCAAGGGGAGAACATGCAAACTCCACACAGAAGTGCCCAGGTCTTGAATCGAGGACCTTTTTACTGTAAATTGGACCTGCTAAACACTACACCACCATGCAGCAATAGTTTTATTCACAGTGATCAATTTTATACCTTCTGGATTTTCTCCAACCACTCTTTGTTGGACTGTAGTTCTGCCATGAAGGCCTGGTGTTTGAGCCACTTGCTATGCAGGTTGCGTGCTTCATCGTATGACATGTCCTGTGCCGTTAACATCTTCTCGCTGATCCACAGGGACAACTGGAAGTGTGAGAGTGACAATGACAGAACTGGATCAAAACAGCGCACATACACAAGCCACAAAAATTAAAGGATTATGAACCCAAATTGTTAGAAACTACAGTAATGTGTGAACGACAAAAGCCATGGATGAAAGCTGATCAATATTATTCCCAAGCAGCAACAAAAGAAGCTACAGGTTTAACTCACCTCCTGACAATCCTGGAGGAACCTCTGGAGATCTCTGTTATCTTTAAGCTTCCTGAGAAGTTCATTGGCTGCCTCCCGGTTCTTCTTGTGCCTGAAAACACACACCATATGCTCAAAACCATTTGTGTACAATGACTTACACTCATGTGTATAACCATCAGGAATGTTTCTCATGGTACCTTTCCTCAATAGAGACCACTTTTTCCTGGATACGTTCAGCACTAATGTTGCCATCACTGACCAGCCTGCGACCTGTCTCTACCACACCATTGATCTTTTCCTCATTGGCGTCCATAGTAGTCATGAAGTCCTCCTGTTTCTTGATAGCTCCTTCTGCCCCCTCAAGGGTAGCTGGCATCTCAGTGTGGGCCAATACATATTCCTGAAAAGTGGGGGAGGAAGTTGGAGAACCAGTTTTACTGTAAATATGCAAACTTCAAACCTCTATAATGCCAAGAATATAAATTATATTATTATTAAATTATATTAAATTATTTAAATTAGTGTTTGGGTCTAATTTGTCAAAACACTTTAAAAGTTGTAACATTCCAAGGTTCCAAGTTTTATAACCTTGTAGCACTGAAATTGTTAGGCCATAGAATTGTTTGGTGTCAACCATATTTAAATGTCCTTTAAATGTTCACTACATCAGAACAGCAGCGATCTTTGCAATCCCACCTGATTGTTCAAGAAAGCCTCAGCCTGCTTGGTATCCCTGAGGAAGAGTTGGTAGGCATGGGACTGAGAGAGGAGTTTCTGCCTGTTCTCCCACATCTTCTGGAGCTCATTCCAACCAGTGTCTAGTGCTTGCAGCCTCTGACTCAGGAACATGTACTGAGCATCTGTCTGGCCCTGGGTCACTGTCTCACCCATATCACGCATCTTCTGATAGTCCTCCTTGTAGTTACGGATCTCGTTCTTGATTCCCTCATGCTGCGCCAAAAGCTTCTCGGCCTCAGCTAGAGTGTTGGGCATGTCCTCAGAAGCCACGGCAGTCTGGGTGCGTGACAGCCACACTTGGAAATCATCCAGTTCTCTGAGGAACTGCTGGAGCTTACTGGCCTCACCCAGGGACTCTTCCCGAGCACTCATGGTTCCCTTCATCTCCTCCCACACAACTTTGATCTCACCCAAATGGCCCTTGATGCCAGGAGCCTGATCTGGATGCTCTTCAGCCAATCGATCAGCCTCCTTTCCTAGATCACCCAGTTTATCCTCTATCGCAACCAGGTCTCGCTCCATGCCAGTCAATTTGCGTTGAAGTGCCATGACACCAGCCAGGTCGTTGCCCAGATCCTGGGTGGATTCAATCACCTTGGTCTTTTCACGAATCCAGGATTTGGTCTCATTACATTCAAGGTAGTAGTTCTGTACTCCAAGAGCTGAGTTTAGAGTGTCCTTCTTCCGGTCTACCAGGTCACGATACTGGCTCCATCTAGTAAAAGACAGGAAAAAATTCATTATTACACAATATTCTCACATATTATACACATATTTTACCAAAATAAAGTTAAAGGTTTCAATAGAAAAAAAAAACACTTTGCTTACAATGTATATCTGTTACATAAATCCTTGTACATGATTATATTTAACAGACTGACAAGGTATTGTATCGCCTCTGGAATTTTTTAAGGTTCCCAGAGGCACTTTCTGAAAAACCCAAAATTGTTTTAGACAATTGGTAGTGATGAATTATTTTACCAAATCGTTTGTAGGGGCCGGTGGTTCATTATCGGGAGGTTGTGTGTTCGAATCCCAGTTAGACCCCCACCGTGCTAAGACCCTGGGCAATGTCTTAACCACAAGTGTGCCTCTGTTCAGCCAAAAGTATAAATTGGTACCAGTAAAAATATACTGGGAAAGTAACCTGCAATGGACTAGCGTTCCATCAAGGAGGAGTTGAACTCCTGGTAGCTTCATGCTATGCAAACCGGGAACAAGCACTGGCCTGATGAGCCACTAGGCTCTGGTGTAAAATGCTCAACAGAGTACTTAAAATATATCATTTAACACACTGGCTAGTAGTGTTTTGGGTTGGTGTGCTTCAGATTATAAATTGCACCAGACCTTAAACATATTTTCTATGGAAATGGGTTTATAAGATTTGCAAACCAATGCATTTTGCTTTTATTTACATTTCACCCAGGGTACCAGCTTTATTTTTTGGAATTGTAGTTATAATACTGGCATACGGATTTTTAGAAGTTGTTTGCTTCAGAAATAAAATGTGCTCTTAATTACATATAGATTTTGGTATGCTGAATTCAAACAAGACAATAAAAAAAATGGCTAATTTGTGGTTTACCAGTAGCGCATTGACAAGGTGTGTGACTATCATCCTGGGGCCGGTTGTGCAAAACACGGTTATTTTATTTATTTTTATTAGATTTTTAACCCGCCATTAGCTAACCAACTCTTAAATATGTGTTGTTCAAAGCATGGTTAGTCACGTCGTTAGTTAACGTTGCCATCCAAGTTAACAGTGTGGTTAATATTACTGGTTAGCACTAAGGGGGTCATTCAACATTTTCAACATTTTCCTAAGCGTACAAAATGTACGCCAGGGGTGTGGGGGGGTAAGATGTCTGTGTACGCTTTTTAATATAAAAATCTCAATCAACAATAATACATGCACTCGTGAATATATATATATATATATATATATATATATATATATATATATATATATATATATATATATATATATATTTTGTGTTTGTACGTTTGATACTCTCAATGCGCGATTCGCAAACCACCCTGCAGTGTTGCATATCTGCAAAGTCTGCAATGAATACTACCCAACCTGGTATCAGCTGCTGAAACATCAGAAGGCAGCTGATCAAGGCCGTAGGTTGGACGGTGCACAGGGTGCATGTGCACCCCCCACCCCACAGCAAGAGTTGAGTTCCGCTGGACAAGAAATTATGTGTATTCACAATCTTATAAATAAACTTAATGACTGTTATTGAAGAGAAAGTCGGAGATAAGTTCCGCATGACTAGAGTCAGGAAGTAAACCGAAAGTTAACGTGCAATGGGCACTGCGCATGTGCAAGCCTGAGCTGACCAATCAACAAACATAATATTATCAGTAAGCAATAATAGCTGAACACTGTCAATCAAACAAAGTGCGAGTGTGAGAATAAAGCATAATTTGTTAGTCCCGCCTCCGGTTCCTGCACATGTGTTAGAACACAAACATTGATGCACAGAGAAAGAATGGTGAAAATAATCATAAGCCATCCAGCCTGGATCTGCAGCCTAATGCTCAGTACTTTTATAAAATATATTTTAATAACATATATAAAAATATAATAAATAAAAATAATGAAATATATAAAAAATATAGTATGTCTTTGTGCTGTAAATATGTATTAATATTTGTTTGCGCCTTTGAATAGATAAATAACTTTAACTCAGTTTGTAAATGTATTTAGCACATGTACTTGCAGATTTAGTTCGGGGCAGTGGTGATCTAGGGCGCTGGATCGCTGATCCAAAGGTTGGGGGTTCGAGTCCCACTCTCCACAAGGTTGTCACTGTCCCCCCCAGTGCTGCTAACTGGGTTATCAAAGGCGGGCCATGTCTGTCACTGTCTATGGTGAGAGGCATGTAAAAGAACCATTGCTGACTTTCGTAAAGAGTAGCTGCAAAGCCGTCAGCGTGTTTCTGTCCCTTGCTAAAAGGGTTGTGACAGGAAGGGCATCCGACGTAAAAACCTCTGCCAAATCAAATGTGCGAATCAGATGATTCGCTGTGGCGACTCCCGAGTGAAAGGGAAAAAGCCGAAAGGAAGACAGACTTGCAGATTTAGTTCGAAATATATTTGAGAATGTTTTTGATTGAACTATAATATTTATAAGAATCCACCCCCACTGATGCGGCATCATGAATGCAGCGTTAGCCATGAACGCCTTCTTGCAAGTTCACCACACTGTTAAAAATTTAACGGCGCTCCTTAGATGTGTTAACTTTACTGTCAAGTTAACACGCTGTTAAAGTTAACCGACTTTTGAACAACAAGATAACGGCAGCGTTAAATTTAGTGGTCTGTTAACTCTACTTAACCAGTGGTTAAAAAATAACCGTGTTTTGAACAACCGGCCCCTGGAGATTGCAAGTTCAAATCCGGGTTGATGCCTCAGCTATCCGTGACTTGGAGTCCTTGGAAGCTGATTGGCTGAGCTCTCAAAGGAGGGAGGGATGGTATATGCTCACTACCCTGTCCCTCACAGCGATCACCAGCCAATTCGTGGGTTTCTGTATGCTCATTTGTAAGAAAGGGGTGGATAGCACATTCCCACTGAGAGTGTTAGGCTCCACCCAAATGTACATGCATAACAATTCGAAAAGAGGTCACATGTGCATGCTTGCGCCTCTCCCTAATTGGTGGTGACGGTCATGTAAAATAGTGGAAGGGTGGGATTTGCTACCAAATGTAGGGTAAAAATCGGGAAAATATTTATTTATTTATATTTTTAAAAATATAGGTTTTTTACATTTGACATCAACACAATTATACAAAACATGAAGCTATATGGTTTCTAAATTGATGTCGAGTAATCTGTTCAGCAAAGTGTTGGAAGTCGAGATAAAGTTAACGTTGCATCATTAATAACTCCTAGAGATAATATGAGGCAATTCTTATCGTTTATGATGCAATACCAGCTTGAGATTACAACATTTATTTTCTTTCCCAAAAGAAATACAAGTAATTGATGATTATTATAATACTCATGCAATATATGACAGATAATTAATAATAAAACACTGAAATTTTAGGTGGAAAATTCAGTACCATATCCAGGATTTGAACCCATGACCTACTGCACCTGAAGTAAATGTTCCAGCACTGAATCGATTTACCTAAAGTTTATTCCTACATTCAGCCAAAGATGTATTTAGTGACTTCTGATTTAAACCGAAATCCATTCCCTTTATAACTCACAAATCCTTCACGATTCTTAACTCAGGGTGGTACAGGTCCTCACGTTCCGCAGTTATTTGGGACCGAGATCCCCCGCGACCGCCTAATTCTGCGAAGTCCGATCAACCCCCCCCCGACTGACATATACGTACATGTATATATAATATCAATAAATACATATTCAATGCTATAAATACTTATAACAACAAGTAAAACACTCAAAAATAATGCAAACGATGTAAATAAAATATAAATACACACACATACAGATGCACACACACAAATACACATGCACACACTCCAATGCGCACCTCACAACCATGTAACTAGTTTTGATGGAAGATTTTGGGTTGCTTTTTGTTGTGTTGGTTTAGTTTTTTTTTTTTTGCATAATTGGCATTGTTTATGCAGCATTTTCCTTCACTTTTTTCCCTATTCTTCCTTATTTTTTAATTCAATTAATATTTGAAAAAAAAAAGAAAATGTTGCACTGAAGCCGCATGAATTGAAGCACAGAGTAGCGAGGGATCCCTGTGGTTTTGTTGGGAGGTTTTGGGTTTTTTGTTTGTTTGGGGTTTTTTTTTTCCCATAATTGGCCTTGTTTTGTCAAGGCATTTTCCTTAACTTTATCCCCTAGTCTTCCTTTATTTTTAATTCGATGGATATTAAAAAAACAAAAACAAACAAACAAAAGCCGCGATGCACAGAAGCTGCATGAATTGAAGCAATGCCAAACAATTGAACACAATGCCAAATCTCAAAATCTAGAGCCGATCAACAATTTTAATCATATTGATTATATTGAAAGCAGTTTGATTATATATTAATTATAGAAGCCATTTGGCAGTGTAATCACTCTAACATATCTGCAGGTGAAACATCATTAGCTTTTTAATACACTGCGAAGGAGTTGAAGTCTGGAGGTACCAACCAGCTCCATTTGTCCTTGGAGCCAAGAATGAGAGTGAAAATGCCTCACCTAGTGTTGAGCTTGTCCTGTTGAGTTTTGATCTCTTTCTCACTAGGATGTCCGCTGTGGATAAGCTGGCGGGCGATTTGGTTCACCACGGCCACCCGAGAAGCCTGGCTATTAATCTCTGGCTCTAGACTCTCAAATCTGGAACACAGGAAATAAAAAATATCTGTTGTAAATACAGCACAGTACAGTTAACTTGTTTTACCTGTAAATAACACTTTGAAATAAAAACTATGAAACAATAAAACACATTTAAACCAAAACAAATCATAATATGTCTATTTTTATTTTATTTATTTTATTATTATTTTTGATCTACTGTGTTAATCCTGCAAAGGAAATTACAGTGGTACCTCATCTTATGATAGTCCCAGCAAACGAAAAATCCAGTTTACAAAAAACATTTTCCAAAATTTTTTGTCTCTGTATATGAAACAAGTTCTCCTTACGAAATGCGTCATTCAAACATTCAAACAATGCACGAGCTGCTCTCCCATTGACTATCTTCAACATCCCGCCCCGCTGGCCTCCCATTGGCTAGGAGGGATGACGCAGCTCCATCCTATTGGCTATCTCCCAACATCCCACCCCGCTGGCCTCCTACTGGCTAGGAGGGATGAAGCAGCTCCCTGCCATTGGCTATTATGGAGTTGCATCTCCCATAATGTTTTTCGTGTAAAGGACAGAGTTACTGTTGTTTCATGAGTTTTTTGAGTGTGCCATTACAACTGTATTTTTTGACTCAGGCTTTTAACCTTCCATAAACATTTGTAAGATTATAACTCTGCTAAGAAGACATGGTCAACATACGCACGTGCGTGCGCGTGCGTGTGATTTCCGGTTCGAGTGAAAAGAAGAAGCGGGCTCGTGGCATGCGGTTGATTGATATCGCAAAGGAACATGGCCAACGGTATAGAAGAAGAAGGAGGTCTTAAAATGTATGCTTTTATAACTTTTAAAGGGTTTAGGGAGTCGTATTGGGGGCCTCGGAACGAATCACATGTTTTACATGTAAATGCGGTTTGACTTACGAAAAATCCAGATTAAGAAAAAGGCTCTGGAACAGATTAATTTCATAAAGTGAGGTACCACTGTATTGCCTCTGCCTTAACCTCTTCAAAAGTGAGAACACCCCCCCCCCCACCCCCAGACACACACGAGCAGTGGGCTGCCACAGGCATCGGAGCACCCGAACAGCAGTTGGAGGTCAAGTACCTTGCTCAAGGGCACTGTAGCCATGAAGGTGATCGGGGATCAAACCCATGATTTCTTGCTGTGAAGCGGACGTGCTAGCCACTGTGGCACCATACCGCCCATAAATACAAATAAAAGCACACTTACCTGTGTTGAATCACCTCCAAATCCTCCAGTCTCTCTGGGATCTCCATTCCATTGAGCCACTGCTCCTTTTCGTCGATCCAGAGCTCACATGCATCAGCCTCACTTAACATCTTATACAATGCCAATGCATCCTGCAATGCTTGCTTTCTCAGCCTGGTCAGTTCAACCACTTCCTTGTACCGTTCCTCGATGCCTGCTAGACGACCAGGTGCATCTGCTGAACGTGCCTGCTCTTCAGGTAGCACTTTGGCCTGCTCATGAAGTGCATCTAACACTGGTCTATAACTGGCAATTTCTTCAGCAACATCCTTGTGCTTCTTAACCAATGCCTGTGCTGAGAACTCATCATGGCCCACATCAGTGCTGGACACGATGCGCAATGCATCCAGCATCCAGGCATCCATATCATCAGCATCAGCCTGGAACTGGTGCAGAGCGCACGCCTCCTGAAGACAGACATTGCGTGCTGCTGACAGCTGGTCGAGAGCCACCCACTGTTCCTGGACATCAGCAATACGCTGACTGATCTTGTCGGCACCAAAGTGGCCAGCAGCAACCAGCTCTTTGCCCTGGTGCACCGTCTGCTGGAGGTGTCCGGCTCGCCCACTTTTCTCATCTTCAAAGGCCTTGTGTTTACTGAGCAGGCGGACTGCCCCGGTCAGGTCCTTGCCATAGTCATCTGACGACAGAATCTGCTCCTTCTCACGGATCCAGCCTTCCTCTTCAGCCATCTCCCAGAAGAATTTCCAGAGGCGACGTGACTCTTCCAGGCGTGCTCGGCGCTCCGCTGCCAGCTGTGTGAGCTCCTGGTAGCAAAACTCCATGTGGGCCACACGGTCACGGATCACCTGGGGGTCACAGGGCTTGTAGCCTGTACAAAAACAGATGAAGCTATATTGTTATTTTACCTCGTGGACTCCACCTATTTAGCTTTTTATATTTGTTTTTCCCTCCCCTAATTTTAGTCATATTCAATTCCCACTCATCAAGTGTTGTCTCTCTAGCACATAACGGCCACCACCAACCAGGGAGGGGTGTAAGCATGCATATGTTCCGTCCGTGAAACGTGATGCTGCCACCTGCCTCATTTGAACTACTGTGCATGCAGATTTGATGACCTAACACACACAGAAGGAAAGCAATATGCGCCCCTTTGGTACGAATGAGCCAATGGATTTTCTGGTGATCACGGTGAGTGACAGGTAAGCGCATGCCATCCCTCCCTCTTGTGAGAGCTCGGCCAATTAGCTTTCGAGGACTCCCAGTCAAGGATGGCTGCAGCATCAATCCGGATTCGAAATTGCGATCTCCAAGTCAATAGTCAAGAACCTTGTCGATGCGCAACTTGGAAGCCCAGCTTTTAATATTTGTTAAAAATTTGTTCAAATCTTTAATAGCAAAGTATGACAGAGTTCCATATGATCTCAAACCCTGCTTATAAAACACTTCCAACCATTTCTTCTCACTCACCGTCAGAGTCATCGGCAAATTTCTGTGCATTAGCGTTGACAGATTTGACCCGATCAGCCTGTATGCCAATATCTGCCTCCACAAGAGCATGTTTCTGCAGCAGGTCCTCAACACCAAGCAGATGTTTACCATAGTCCTGGGACAACAACAGCATCTGCACAGACACAAGTCACACACACACTCCTAGATCAGATCTAAAGGACTATAGTTTATTTAATCTATTTATAATATTTAAAAAAATTAATCTTCCAGATTTATTCATCTTATAGAATATACTACATTACCTTCATCTCATCCATCCAGTCCATGATATAGAGCATCTCTTGGAACACTCTCTGCAGGCCCAGGGTAAGTTCCAGTCTTTGGCGTCGAGCTTTCAGGAGCTCCAGGAGATAGTCCCACAGTCTCATTACGTTGTCTTTGCGGACTGTGATGCGCTTGATGTCATGGTAATTCTCTGCCTCCAGCTCGGAGGCCACAGCCACAACCACCTGTACTCGCTCCTCGTATGCTGCAATGTCAGTCTCGATGGCTTCATGTTTTTTGGTTGCTGCCTCTACGGCTTGTAGATCAAATCCAAAGTTGTCCTAACAAGACAAGCAACAAGGCTGAAGGGATTAACAAGTAGAACAAATATTTTGAAGCCCCCAAAATAAATGTGTAATTTATTATTCTCAGCTGTCAAAAATGTGAGTATTCATAGGCTGGGTTAAACAAAAATGGTGCTTCCCGAGTGGCGCATTGACAGGGTATATGACAATTAACCCAGAGATGCCACAGCTGTCCGTGACGGGATTCTATGGGAGCTAATTTGCCCAGCTCTCACATTAGGGAGGGATGGCATACACTTACTTCCCTGTCACTCACAGTGATCGACAGCCAATCATGGGTGTCTGTGGGGGGTGGGGTGTTAGATCGCCCCCAAATACGCATGTGCAGCAGTTTGAAAAGAGGCAGGCCACTAGCGTTGCATGTCACGGAGGCGACCTGTACATGCTTTCGCCCCTCCCTGGTTGGGAGTGGTCATGTGATAGAAGGCAATAACTGATACAGTAGTTGGTAATGGGATATGACTAAATTAGAAACAAAATGGGTGGGGAAAAAAGGGAATCAGATACTGTCGTTAACATATCCAGTCATTTTCTAATTAGACTCGCGGGGAGGCTGGCGCCAATCTAGGTAGCCTATGTCTGTGAAGGTCTGAGAACAATCAGTTTCATGACCTTAATATCACTGTCCTCAGTGGCAATTTTCTTTATTCAACCGAAGAAATATTTTGTTTTTTGTTTTTTATTTGGCATTTACTTACTAACATTCTTATAGCATGTTTATTTTTGCATTTTCATGGATCAACACTTCTCTGTAAACTGTCCATGATGTGGAGGTTACATAAACAAATGGACTTTTTAAAAATTTACGATTCGCCAATAGTTGTTCTGATGTACGCATATAACATCATCTTGACTGGTATGAATGTGTCTACCTCTGTCTGTCCGACTGCTACATAATGCAGGTGAGTTATGTGAAAATAACGCTGTCGTTATCTTTCCTTAGCGCTGTAGCAGTGCAAAGTTAAAAGATTAGATAGAGTACTTCCATCATCAGTATGTATTTATATTCTCTATCGAATTGAATACGCTTACTGTACAAAGCATGATTTGTAGTGCGGTTATAACCAGAAGCTTCCACCTAATCTCATAAGCATCTTCTGACAAAGACATTGCAAGTAATTTGATTTACCAGCTTAACACTCTGATGTGTTTCAGTCCCTTACCTTAAGAAGTTCATTTTTTTAAATCTATACAACAATTGGTCTCTCACAGAAAGATGCAAGATTCATCCTTCTTAAAATGTAGAAATATTATTAAAACAAGTTATAAAGTACAGGGATCCCCCACTTTCTGTGGTTAATTGAGACTGAGATCCCGCAACCGTCGAATTCCGCGAAGTATTTTCCCCCCTATTCTTCATTAATTTCCTGATTTCTTAATTCGATAAATATAAAAAAAAACAAAACAAAAAAAAAAAAACATGATGCACTGAAGCCGCATGAATTGAAGCACGAAGTAGTGAGGGATCCCTGTATATATTTTTTAATTCAATTGCCATAAGAAATCTGCATAGAAATCTGGAGAGACTGTAGTACCACAGTTGGCCACAAGGGTTTGCCAAAACGTAAAACTATTAAACACTAGCAAGCTACTGTATATGGTTCATATGTCCGCGTGAAACTCAGCAGGTCAGATTGATCTGTGTGTCTTGTGTGAACATGATGTACCTGTGCGACTAGTCTCTGGTTCTCACTCAGCCAGGTCTCCCTCATAGCTGCCTTGCGGTCAAATCGGCGGGCCAGCTGCTCCAACTTCTCCTGGCGAATCAGCTCAGTCCTCAGAGCCAGTTCCCTCTCATGCTCTGCCTTCTCCAACCTCTCCCATCCCTACATACACAATGTTTATCTTCAGGAAAATCTCTCTGACAGTGTGGAATATTTAAATATTACATGAGATTAAGAAAGCAAGAGTGGAATTTAAAACGTTTCCAACATTTGTCAAAGAAATTTTAAACATTCAAAATAATTGTTGGTACGTTCTACAAAAAAGTACTAATGCAACATCGTTTTACAACATTCGTGTAAGTTTCAAAACATCTTTTAAAAATTTTAATGTGACGCGTTCACAAACCTGGCAACCAAAAATGCAATGATGCGAATGTCGCACGACAAAGTTAAGAATGAAAAGCGACATCCCCGAATTGTGAATTGCGCGTCAGTCATTTTTCTGTGACCCCTGAACACCCCCTTAACATGCACCCAAGAACTGTTGCTCTAAATATATTGCATATATAATTGCATATATTGCATATATGCATATATTGCATATATGTCTGTCTGTCTTCCTTTCGGCTTTTTCCCCCTTTTACTCGGGAGTCGCCACAGCGAATCATCTGATTCGCACATTTGATTTGGCAGAGGTTTTTACGTCGGATGCCCTTCCTGTCACAACCCTTTTTAGCAAGGGACAGAAACACGCTGACGACTTTGCAGCTACTCTTTACGAAAGTCAGCAATGGTTCTTTTACATGAACCTCTCACCATAGACAGTGACAGACATGGCCCGCCTTTGATAACCCAGTTAGCCGCACTGGGGGGGGACAGTGACAACCTTGTGGAGAGTGGGACTCGAACCCCCAACCTTTGGATCAGCGATCCAGCGCCCTATACCACTAGACCATCACTGCCCCTATAACTATATTTTGCATATATAATTGCATATATAATTACATTTTGGTTGTCAGGTTCATACACTCTTCACAAGAAGTAAAACAACTTTGAAATTTCCAGAAATGTTGCAAAACACAGTCCAGACTCAGATTCGTATCAAATAATCCACACATGTGGTGATTTGTTTTTCATTCACAATGAAAAGTGTATACTCTATATTTTGTCATAATTTATTTTTTTCGTATTTTGTTCACGCTAATGACACATGAATAAAAACTGAATAAAGCTCAACTGATTTATGACTTTTTTTCACCAAATAGACAAACCAACCACAAATTACTCACAAATCAGTGACATTCTCCTTCTCGCCACTTTTGAGTAATTATACTATACATATTTAAATCCCAAAAACATTCACTTAAAGGGGAGTCGCATAACTTTTTCACCCCCCCATTTAAAAAAAAAAAGGGGGGTGGAATGGCAAAAAAAAAAAAAAAACAATTCGCATCAGTCACTGTTCTATCACACCTTTAGTGCGATCATCACTAACACTATTCATGTCTCTTTGGATAAACAGACGGCTTTTAAATTATGTCTTTTTAAAATCTTTAACATTTCATACATTTATAAAGTTACCAAAACAACTGCAGGTTCAAATATCACTTGTATTTTACTTATTTCTTTAAGGTTAATTCATGTAATTTAATCATTAATTATATTAAATCAATTAAGTTATATTCAGTTATTTGACCTGTTTGATTACTTGTATTTAGTCAAATAAAATACAACGGGGCAGTGGTGGTCTAGTGGTATAGGGCGCTGGATCGCTGATCCAAAGGTTGGGGGTTCGAGTCCCACTCTCCACAAGGTTGTCACTGTCCCTCCCCAGTGCAGCTAACTGGGTTATCAAAGGCGGGCCATGTCTCTCACTGTCTATGGTGAGAGACATGTAAAAGAACCATTGCTGACTTTCGTAAAGAGTAGCTGCAACGTCGTCAGCGTGTTTCTGTCCCTTGCTAAAAGGGTTGTGACAGGAAGGGCATCCGACGTAAAAACCTCTGCCAAATCAAACGTGCGAATCAGATGATTCGCTGTGGCGACTCCCAAGTAAAAGGGAAAAAGCCGAAAGGAAGACAGACTTTCAAATCAAATACAATATGAATTACGAGATATGCTAATTTTCAAACAAGTACTTTACAGGGGAAAAAAATGATACCTTATTGATGTCTGATATGAGTTTCCCCTCTCGCGGTATGTAGACTTTCTGATTGTTGGCTCGCATTTTACTCTGAATGGTGAACAAAAGGACTTCCAGATTGCCTTTTTCTGTAAACCTGCATAAACAAAACAAAAGTCAAATAATTTTCAGGCTGTTTTGGGGTGCTTTCATACTTGGACCATTTCAAACCTCAGAAAAAAAACATATTTTGTGCAATTCAGACTCCTCTGAAACTAACTAAAGTGAGATAAAATCGGTCATGATAATGGCAAAGTTTGATTTGATTCAAGTTCACGCAGGTTTTGTGTAGTCCTATGCACTGTGGACATAAAGCACTGTAAGTTCATTTCATATTATATATCTTCTTTCCTTTTCGGCTGTTCCCTTCAGGGGTCGTCACAGCAAATCATCTGCCTCCATCTCACCCTATCCGCTGCATCTTCTTCTCTTACTCCAGCTACCTTCATGTCCTCCTTCACCACATCCATAAATCTTCTCTTTGGTCTTCCTCTCGTCCTTCTGCCTGGTAGTTCCAAGCTCAGCATCCTACTACCAATATACTCACTATCCCTCCTCTGTACATGTCCAAACCATCTCAATCTAGCCTCTCTGACTTTGTCTCGAAAACCTCTTACATGTGCTGTCCCTCTGATGTGCTCATTCCTGATCCTATCCATCCTCGTTCCTCCCGAAGAGAACCTCAACATTTTCATCTCTGATACCTCCAGCTCTGCCTCCTGATTTTTCCCCAGGGCCACTGTTTCCAAACCATACAACATCGCTGGCCTCATCACCGTCTTGTACACTTTTCCTTTCATTCTTGCCAATACCCTCCTATCGCACATCACACCGGACACTTTTCTCCAACCATTCCAACCTGCCTGCACGCGCTTCTTCACCTCTTTCCCACACTCTCCATTGCTCTGGATTGTTGAGCCTAAGTACTTAAAATCCTCCACCTTCTTTATCTCTGCTCCCTGTAACCTCACCGTTCCTCTTGGGTCCTTGTCGTTCACACACATGAAGGGGCTCAGAACTGAACCTTGATGCAGTCCACCTCCACCTTGAATGCTTTGGTCACACCGAATGGCAGAGCTCATCACTGTCTTACATCTCTCATACATGTCCAGCACCACTCTAACATACTTCTCTGCCACTCCTCATGCAATACCACAGTTCTTCTCTCAGCACCCTGTCATATGCTTTCTCCATATCCACAAAGGCACAATGCAGGTCCCTCTGACCTTCTCTGTACTTCTCCATTAACATCCTCAAAGCAAACACTGCATCTGTGGTTCTCTTTCTTGGCATGAAACCAAACTGTTGTTCACAAATGCTGACCTCTGCCCTTAGTCTAGCTTCCACTATTCTTTCCCATAACTTCATCGTATGGCTCATCAACTTTATCTCTCTGTAGTTGCTACAACTCTGCACGTCTCCCTTGTTCTTAAAAATGGGCACCAGCACACTTCTCCTCCATTTCTCTGGCATCTGCTCACTCTCTAAGACCTTGTTGAATGTTCTCGTCAGAAAATCTACTGCTACCTCACCGAGACACTTCCATACCACCACAGGTATATCATCAGGACCAACTGCCTTTCCACTTTTCATCCTCTTCAATGCCCTCCTCACTTCACCCTTACTAATCTTTGTTACTTCCTGGTCCTCAACAGTCACCTCTTCTACTCTTGTTTTACCTCTCATTTTCCTCATTCATCAGCTCTTCAAAGCACTCTTTCCATCTTCCCTGCACACTTCTGTCATCAGTCAATACATTTCCCACTCTGTCCTTAATCACTCTAACTTGCTGCATGTCCTTCCCCCTTCCCATCTCTATTTCTCTGCTGTGTCAACCTGTATAAATAATTTTCTCCCTCCTTACTGTCTAACCTATCATATAAGCCATGGTCATGTCCCTGTGTATGTATGTGTGTGTGTATATATATATATATATATATATATATATATATATATATATATATATATATACACATACATACATACACACACACACATATATATATATATATATATATATACACACATATATATATATATATATATATGAAAAAAAAAACTTATTCAACTGAGCCAATATCACTTATGTACAAGTCAGCCCATTAAAGATACCCCAATAATTATTTGATGACTTAGGACCAATCAAAATTGAGAAAATATTTTAAATGAATAATAATGTCTATTAGCCTCTAGATAGTGAACTAACTGGATTCTGTTATTCCCATATTTACTATCAAATATTTCCTCTGAAAATGTCAGCTTTATGCAATGCTACTGCACTGAAATACATCTCAGTTTTTAAATGAAATATTACAATAATTTTAACACCTGACCACCAAAATTCATTAAC
>CM045746.1:16456965-16486965 GCA_024760905.1 Plotosus lineatus
CACCTCTCTTGTGTACTGGATTGTGGACAACCTGACCAGAAGACCATAGTATGTGCGCCTGCAGCACTGCGTGTTGGATACGATTGTCAGCAGCACCAGGGCGTCACAAGGGACCATCCTCTTCCCTTTACCTTACACGCTCTACACTACTGACTTCAACTACTGCACACAGACCTGCCATCTTAAGGTGGTTTCTGATGACTCTCCTATAGTCGGACGTATCAGTGGAGGTGATAAGACGGAGTATCGGGCTGCGGTGGATTCCTTCATCACATGGTGTGAGGAGAAACATCTGCAGCTTAATGTGACAAAGACCAAGGACATGATTGTGGATTTTAGGAGATCCAAAATACCAGCTTCCCCCGTTTCCATCCAGGTGATAATATGGAAATGGTGGAGGACTTAAAATACCCTGGAGTTCATATAAACACTAAACTGGACTGGGTTAAGAACACTACTGCACTTTACAAGGGTCAGAACTGTCTCGAAGATGAGATCATTTAACCTGTCGGACATTACACAGGATTTTTTTTTAAGAGTCTGTTGTGGCCAGTGCTATCCTCGATGCTGTTGCATGCTGGGGCAGCAGGCTGAAGGTTGCTGATGCAAACAGACCAAACAAACTCATCCGCAAAGCCGGTAATGTTGTGGAGGGGGAACTGGACTCTCTGACGGTAGTGTAGCAGAGGCAAATCTTCACTCTTTGGCTTTTGTCTCTATGCAGACGTTATGTTCAACTTTTTGAGTCTTTGTGTTTCACACCAAGGACGTTTGTCTCTGATAGCTTCTTTCATGGCTGATTCAGCCAGTATTTGAAGCGCGATACCTTTTGCAGAATCTGCATAAAAGGAAGATGCCGCAATGCTCCCTAATGCTGTTTTCCTTTCGTCGCATACGTTTCTCCATAGTTGTTTGGTCTGAGTATTCTCAAGTTCAGTGACCCCTTCAATCACAACTGTCCTCCACAACACTCTGTCCACTGCTGTTTCTTCCCATTTGGACAGACTGAACTTGCATGTATATTTATATTTCAGCTTTGGTCTTCGTTGCTGTCTTTTGCTCTGTGCCAGTTCACCATAGAGCAGTTGTTTTGGAACTCGACTGTCTTCCATCCTCTTCACATGACTTAACCATCTCAGCCATTTTCTGCAGAGAATTGCTGTCATACTCTGGAGATCTGCCATACTCAAGGCCCGTGAGGCAAATCCGGCCTACCAAATCATTTTATGTGGCCTGTATGAGTTTTCAAAGATTATGATTATCATACATCAACAAACATTTTCTTATCACTAATTACTAATTTGAAGGCCTTGTATGCTGTTGATAGTTGGTTAATCATAGTCTGTCAGGTAGAGTTACTATTTGCTGCATCATCAGCAAAAAGGAGATCTCTAATTGTACTTGTTTGGATCTTACTCTTGGCTCTAAGTCATAAAAGATTGACAAGTGACACATCTGTTCTCCAATGCAGGAAGACATCCCCAGGTGACTCCCAAAATGTGTACTGCAAAAACACAGCAAAATAAATGCTGAATAGAGTTGGTGCCAAGACACATCCTTGTTTGATGCCAATGTTGATGTCAAAGTTTGCTGATGTTGAACCATCAAATTGGATAGTGGCCTTCATGTGGTCGTAGAACAACATGATGACTGGGAGCAGTATTGGAGGACCCTATTTTTTCTAGCACCATGTACAGTCCAGATCTGCTGACTGTGTCAAATGCTATTGTTAGGTCAACAAAAGCTATGTGTAGGGGGAGCTGTTGTTCCTAGCATTTCTCTTGTAACTGGCAAAGTGAGAAAATCATGTCCATTGTTGAGCGATTAGACCTGAAACCACATTGGCTCTATGGTAGTACTGTCTGCTAATTTCTGCAGTTGCTTCAGGATGAAGTTCTTTACAAAAACCTTTCTAGTGATGCTCAAAAGTAGAATACCTCAGCAGTTATTACAGTCTCTCTTGTCGCTTTTGTTTTTATAGAGGGTA
Source organism: Plotosus lineatus (assembly GCA_024760905.1). Lineage (NCBI taxonomy): Eukaryota > Metazoa > Chordata > Actinopteri > Siluriformes > Plotosidae > Plotosus > Plotosus lineatus. The sequence continues at coordinate 16,458,953 of CM045746.1, forward strand.
GTGATCCTAGTATCTTTCATGTCCAGTGGGATCTCTAGCTCCAGCCAATGAGTTGTGAGTAGCTTGTATATATGAGAAAGGAGGAAGTCTCTGTCTTCTTTGAGTATTTCTGCCAGTATGGTGTTATTTCCTGGCGCTTTTCCCTCTTGCAAGTCCTTCCTCAGCTAGTGGTTCATCTAATTCTGTCAGTCTGGGGAGTTGGGGTATTTCATCTTCAAGGTCAACGTCCACATACTTTGGCTGTGAATACAGATTCGAGTAACGATCAACTCAACGCACCATTTGCTGTTTTTTGTCTGTTATTTGCTCACCCCATGAGTGAGTGTATTGGTCGTAGGATGCTGAGGTTGGAACTACCAGGCAAAAGGCTCAGAGGACGACCAAAGAGAAGATTTATGGATGCGGTGAAGGCGGACATGAAGGTCGTTGGAGTAAGAGTAGAAGATGCAGAGGATAGGGAGAGATGGAGGCAGATGATTTGCTGTGGCGACCCCTGAAGGGAACAGCCGAAAGGAAAAGAAGAAGAAGATTTGCTCACCCCATGAGGATTTGAGAGGCATGACTTTCCTTACTGTTGGTCCAATAGCAACTCTGGTCTTCTCATACGTGTTCTAGAGATTACCCAGTTCACATACTTGTTGTATGTCTGAGCACAAAGTTTCCCAGTATTTGTTGGAACATTTTCTGGTCTCTCTCTGAAGTGCTGATTTAGCAGCACACAACCATTGTTTTGAGCTTTCTGTTGGGTTTTTGTTGTCAATCATCAATATCCTGTGTTTTTTCTCACGAAGAGGCATCAAGGTTTTGGCTTGGATTTCTATGCAGTCTTCTTTGGAGTCATCTGTTCCAAAAGCTTTTTCTGCTGCATCATACGCTGGAGATTTCAGGTTTTCCCACATGTCATTTGGAGACTGGGCATCTAAATTTTGCAGCTGTTCTTTAAAATATCTTTGAAATTGTAGATTAATTTCTGGATCTTTGGTGTTGTTAGTGTTAATCTTGGGTTTCCTTGGTGTTTTCTTTGTGACTACCTTTGCCTTAGTTATGATCAGTAAGTGGTCCATGTTACAGTCAGCACTATTGTAGGATCTTGTTTGATTTACTGTCCTTTCTTCTGACAATAATAAAATTGATCTGATGCCAGCAGCCTGATCCTGGATGTTGCCACAAAACTTTGTGCTGGTCCTTGCCATTATAAAACGTATTTGTGATGCACAGGATGTTTGTGCAGAATTCTAGCATCTTTGGCCATTTTTGTTCATCTTGCCAAGTCCAAACAGTCCAAGACAGTTGGACCATGATTGGTGATCAGCACCTACTCTTCAGTTAAAAGTCTCCCAACCGAGATAGTTGGTCAGCCTTTGGAATGATTGTGATCCTGCTTTGCAGTTCGTCGTAGAATTGATCTTTCTTCTCAGTTTGTGTTGTTAGAGTAGGGGCATAAGCAAAGTTGATCTGAGCTTTGCCAGCTTGTGTTGCTAGTTCCATGATGATGACTCATTCAGAGATGCCTCTGGGTGTACTGATTTTATTTACTAGTCTGTTGTGAACAGCAAAGCCAATGCCATGTATCCTTCTTTCATTATCCCCAAGACCTTTCCATAAGAAAGTATAATTTCCTTCTCTGATTGATACACAGTCTGCAGGTCTGGTTTCTTGAAGAGCAGCAATGTTGTTTGCTCCCGGTCTATGATCGCAGTCTTTCTCAGAGGTTTTGTCCTGTCCAGGTTTGCGGTGTCCATGCCTATGGTCATTGTCCTGACATTCCAAGTGCCCAGGTTTAGTGGGGCAGATTTCTTCAATTTTCAATTTCCTGATGTGAGGTTTTAAGTCTTCTTTTATGGCTTTTAACCTATCTCCATACACCCATGGGGTAGGTAGACACTGCGGATCACCAGCTTACTGACTGGAGGCTGCTCAGTTTAAAACAGACTGTAGATGATCAGTGCAACTACGAAATAGCCACTCAAATCATCGGCGGTGTCCCATGACGACATCGCTCTCACCAAACAGGGATGTCTTATAACCCGTAAACTGTCACCTCCCATGCTGTTTTGCTTGCCTGTTAGAGCAAGGATGAAGTGTTCTCTCCATGATGTCTCACAAAGCTGAATGCCTGGGTCCTATACTTATGGAGACGGTTCCTTGTCTAATTTGCACAATTCCCCTCTTGTCTTTGTTAATTTGATCCAAAGGAAAGATAAAGTCAATACGTTTGGAATTAACAAAGCTACAGGGGCTGCCATCCCTCCAGATTTTCTGTCTGGGTTTACTCCCATAGGCTTTGCTTCTCCTGAAGCAACTACAATGCAATGGTTTGGTGCTATTTGCCCATAGCAGGGGACTAAGAATCCTACACTTAATAATATTAGTGACAACAACCAAGTCCAACTGAGGCAAGTAGAGAGTTATGCAAGAGTCAAAATCCTATCTTAACAGAAAAGAAGAAATCCAGGATAGAATTTAAAGCACACTAAAAAAATACAAAAACAAAAAAAGACAGAGAGAGGAGAGGAGAACCGAATGTTATCCAAAATAAAGACGATATTGAACAATACCTCCCACCCGCTTCACAACCTGCTGATCAGTCATAGGAGTCATTACCAGAGAGACTGATACCACCGAAACGCACCACTGAACAACTCCAGGAAATCATTTCTATCTGTAAACATTAAATTGTACAACTCCTCCATGTAGCAACAACATCCACGATTATACAATGACATTCAACTGTTTATCATATTCATAATGCTGTACATATCCCTCACTGACACGATTCATTCTCTATCTCTGTATATAGTAACCTTTCATTTTATACTTACATATAGACAAATATGTGAAGATTTCGGATGTACAGTGAACTCACACTTTTCGTGGTTAATGGGGACCAAGAGCCCCCCCACGACCGCCAATTTCCTCGAAGTAGGATCAACCCCCCTGACTGACGTATACGTATATGTATATGTGTATAAAATATCAATAAATACATATTCAACGCTATAAATGCTTATAATAACAATTAAACATTCAAAAAGAATGCATAAGATGTAAATAAAATATAAATACACACACACACACACACACACACACACACACACACACACACACACACACAGATGTGCACCTCACAAAAATGTAAGTAGTTTTGTTGGGAGGTTATGAGGGGTTTTTTTTCTTTTTGTTTGTTTGTGGGGTTTTTTTGGTTTGGTTTTTTTTTTTGTTTTTTTGCATAATTGGCCTTGTTTTGTGGCACTTTCCTTAATTTTTTCCTTATTTTCCTAATTTTTCTATGATGTTTTTGAAAAACCTGCGATGCATTGAAGCCACAAAAACTGAAGCACGAAGTAGTGGGGATCAGTGTATATTTGTATACGGTATATAGATTTGTCTTTTTCTTAATGGAGACTTTATCTTTATCGCAATCTACTTGTATGGAGCAACTGTGTGCACACAATTTCCTCCAAGATCAATAAAGTCTTCTGATTTATGAGATATTTACATAATGAAAAATGCTAAATGATACATGTAGCCTCTGAATGGCGTTCATTCATGTCAACATTAATACTAATCCCGCATAAGCATAAGGTGGTAGAAGTGTATGTTGCCATTTTCTTATCAATTCTTAGCATAAATTGATACAAATACCAATAGCTCCTGTTAAAGTTTGGTATTTATTAAAAACAAAAACCAAAATTGTTGATCTGGATTGTTGATCCAAAGGTTGGGGGTTCGAGTCCCACTCTCCACAGGGTTGTCACTGTCCCCCCAGTGCAGCTGACTGGGTTATCAAAGGCGGGCCATGTCTGTCACTGTCTATAGTGAGAGGCATGTAAAAGAACCATTGCTGACTTTCGTAAAGAGTAGCTGCAAAGCCGTCAGCGTGTTTCTGTCCCTTGCTAAAAAGGGTTGTGACAGGAAGGGCATCCAACGTAAAAACCTCTGCCAAATCAAAAATGTGCGAATCAGATAATTCGCTGTGGAGACTCCCAAGAAAGGGAAAAAACTGAAAGGAAGAAAAAAAGAAAGAAAAAATACACACAAAAAAGTATATATGGGGATCCCTCACTTTCCGCGGTTCATTGGGACCAAGACACCCCCCCTCCCCAAACCCCCCCGACCAGCAAAGTTCACAAAGTGAAAGGAGATGCGGGTGCATGCACTCAGATGCGCACCTTACATAAAAATGTAAGTAGTTTTGATGGGAGGTTTTGGGTTTTTTGTTTCATTTGTTTTATTTATAAAAAATAAATAATTAAAAAAAAGTGATGCACTGAAACCGCATGAATTGAAGCGTGAATTAGCGAGGGATCCCGATATTTATATTAGGTGTAACAGTGATTTTTCAGAATTCAGTTTAAAGCAATTTTTAGTTTAAAGTAAAATATTTTACTGTGAAAAGTGTTTGGCCCCCTTTACTGATTTCCTCCAATTTTTTTTTAATTCATAACATAACTGTTTCTGATCTCTCAACAAATTTAATTACAAAAGGCAGCTCGAGTAAACAAAATGAACCATTTTTTGAGATTTATTAAAAGGTAAAAAAAAATTCACCGACCCCTATAATCACCCACATGAACAAGTAATTGTTCTAAAACTCAATACTTGGTTGTGCAGCAACAACTGCAATCAAAAGTTTTCAGGAACAGGGAATTATTCTTAGTTATTGTCCCTCTTTTCTATAAAATTGTTTTTACTCGCAATTCAGTGTTATGAAGTGGTTAATCAAAAAGGGCACACACACTTTTTCAGAGCACTGCATCTTATTTTAAAATAGATTTAAACTTTAACCCATCCCTGGCTGCCAATGCCATCAATCCGCATGCTGCTGTAATCTGACAGCTAAACGTCGCACAGTGGACTCATCCATTTCAGTTGTGAAAGCAAGACAGTCAAATAAAGTTTTTTAATACTCGGAGAAGAGATGCACCTTCAGGATCCAGCAGCTTTGTGAGGCCCAAGTGCTGTTCAGCCAGATTAAAGGCATTCTGCAAATTATAGTGGGCATTGGATTTCTTCAGCCTGTCAAAGTCGATCAGGTCAGGCCTGAGAGAGAGAGATAGAGAGAGAGAGAGAGCGAGAGAGAGAGAGGAAATGTATGTAAAAGCACAGCAGGAAAGCAAGCAAGCAGAGATTGCAAAGGATAAACATTAGAGGAGAGAGAGAGAGAAATAGGAGTGAGTGAGTAAGAAAGATATTTCACATATGTCACCTTGCAGGCCAAAAAAAATTCCCATGCCAAGAAATCTGCACTCAGATACATTACACTTTAATATAGGCCAATCTATAAAGTTGCTCCATTCTTTTCTTTTATTGTTTAGTAATTTATACTATTTATGTATCTATTTATTTATTTACTTATATATGTATGTGTGTATGTTCGTACTTGTATCTATTTTTGCACCCCCTACTGATAGTACCTCAAGAGCCTGTAACAGTGAATTTCTCCATTGTGAGATTAATAAAGCTGTATCTTATCTTATCTTATCTTAAAAAAGCCTGACAAGCTGCAGTTTTGTCATCATCCTGATTAAACATAATTAAATCACATTGAGCTCATTAACACTCACCTGATTTATATTTCTCCTCGACTCCTAACTACACTACCAGGTAAAAAGGTTAAGACACCCCATCTCATATTACTATACAGTCGGCCCTCTACTTACGAAAACTTCTGAATACGAAAAATCCAGGTTACGAAAAACATTTTCCTAAATTTTCACCCTCTGTCTACGAAACACCCTCTTCTTACGAAAAGAGCCAAACGCACCATTCAAAAATTCAAACAATGCGCAAGTTGCTCTCTCATTGGCTGTCTCCCAACATTCCGCCCCGCTGGCCTCCCATTGGCCTGGAGGGAGCTGAATCTCCATAGTACTGTACCCATAAGCTTGTTTGTCACACACGTAAAGGAGAAATGTACTGTTGGTTCGTGAATTTTGGGAGTAAAGTACTCATTGCAGCTTATTTGAGGAGGTCCGGATGAGCCGCACCCCGTCTCAAAAGCGCCGTATTTGGCCACGAAGCATTTTTGTGTGCGGAAGTGGGCGGCGCCACAAATGTTCCGTGCACAGAATGCTCCCCGATCTCACAAGGAAGCAAGTTATATTAAATCCGAACCTCAGATCTTTCAAACAGGTAATTCCGCTTTAAATACAACACCCCATCTCAAAAGCTCCGTCGGCTGCGCGCTGCATGTGGGCGGAGCCTGCATTTGGTAGAGTGCGCCACTCAAAGAGAGAGACAGAGAGAGAGAGAGAGAGAGAGCGAGACAGAGACACAGAGAAAGAGATAGCGAGAGATAGAGAGACAGTGTTGTGTGTGTATGTACGCTAATAAAAATGTTTAATAATGGTTTAATTAATAAATAGGTTAATAAAATGGTTTAATACGTTAATAAAATGTTTAAATGGTTTAACAAATAATTTTCCTTTACTTTTAACACATATTTCATACAAAATTAGTGTACTTTTTTTCATTTTTAAAGGGCTTATGGGGTGGTCTTGGGAGCCTTGGAACGAATCACGTGTTTTACATGTAAAATGCGCCTCTACTTACGAAAATTCCAGCATTACGAAAAAGGCTCTGGAATGGATTAATTTCGTAAGTAGAGTTCCAACTATATTATACTATCTGAATTATTTACTAACTGAATTAAAATGTGTGTGAAAATGTTCGACTGGTACTGTAGGTTTTAATGGGGGTGGGGTTGGGGGTGGAGTTCATGCTGCAACACACACTGTAGTCTCATACACTTGAAATACCTGTGTTTGTGGATAAGTGCATTGAAGGCCATGCCGTCTCTCCAGCTCGTGGTGAAATTGTGAATGTTGACATTTGGATAACTATAACACAACAGAAGGTCAGAGTTCACAGGGGTGGATTGAGTGGAAAATAGCTAGTCAGCACAATCTAGCAAAGTTCTAGTGATGAACTTTTTCAGACTTGAAGAATGTCAGATGATCAACTGGAATAAATGTCATGATATAAAAAAGGATTTCACTGAAATCATTAAACAACAACAAAAACTTTTTAAAATAAAGTATAAAACTACCTGACACTTTGACACTGCGAGTGCATGCGTATGTGTGTGTGTGTGTGTGTGTGTGTGTGTATTTTCACCCTGCAGTCTTCATCTGACACCAGAGAAGCAGAGCATCCTTGGCAGACTTCTTTTCCTTGCTGTCTTCCGTCTCAACGCTAATGTCCTGAATCTGTCAGACACAATTCCAACCAAGATCAGCTCATGTGCAAGCGCGTGCGCATACACACACACACACACACACACACACACACACACACACACACACACACACACACACACACACACAATATTGCTAATTACTACTATATGTGACCTATGACACACTAAGTTATCTACATTGTAAACATTACCTTATTATCACTTTAATTAGATTTAATCTTATCAGTACAAAAATGAATGATTAAACACACACACATACACACACACACACACACACACACACACACACACACACACACACGCGTTAGTATGGAGAGCTGACCTGGAAACGCAGAATGATGGTCCAGATGAGACCCAGCGTGAGGCGGTGGTTGCCATCAACAATATCATGGGAGCCCATGTTCTCCAGGTGAACGCGCTGTTCTTTGAGGAACTGCAGAGCTTTGTCCACATTCTCCAAACAGTGAATTCTCATACGCCCTTTTGTAGGCTTCGGCTGTGAAACAGGTTATTCGGTTTTACTTTAAGCCTTTACATACAACATTACAAACATTACATACAACAGAAGAAAAAAAAAAAAATCAGATAAATCATATTGAACAAATTCTACTTTACACTTTGAAAAAGTCTTAATTCTGACAAGGCAAGACAACAGCCTCAATGTTTATGAAAGCATACTGTTCTTGGGACGCCTCACAAATTCCTTTGTCTTACTTTCGAAAACTGAATGTCATTTTTTCATCTTTTTCCAAGTGCAGTCGATTTTGATAAGTTTAACGAATTGCTCCATGAACTTCATATTTACATTTACAGCATTTAGCAGATGCTCTTATCCAGTGCGTCATACACAAATGCTTTAAAGTCCCTATCAGTGAATATATACTTATACTGGTTGTTAGGACACTTGTCTAACTCAGTTGGTAGGTGGTGGTGTTTTTGTGTGTGTGTGTGTGTGTGTGTGTGTGTGGTTTTTGCATAGTGCTAGTCATTTTCAGTCCAAGTTTTCAGCCATTGTTTGAAGATGCAAAGTAACTGTCCGGGCAGCCACAGGAAGTTCATTCCACCACCTTGGAGCCAGAGCAGAGAATACAACACTGACTGGATAACGTTATGGTTATGATGTCATTTTTAGCATAGGCTAAAATGAAGGTTTCTTCTTTTTCTTAAGCCTCGTGAGTCCAAGTGGACCATAGGGACTTTCACCAATATATTCCATTTGAGACGGCCCATGGCCAGTGCCTTTGTTGCCTCCATGTCAGCTTGATGTGCTTCAGTTCTAACTCTGTTGTTCTTTTCCAAGTTTTTGGGAGTCTTTCTCATCTTGATCTTCCTTAGGGAACCACGCATGACATGCTATCCAGTACAGTACTGCTTTAGTTTCTTCTCCCAGGTGTGATCCATCCATCACTATTTCCTCTCCACTATCTTCCTGCTGATTGGTTTCTGGTGTGTTTTCTTCCATAGGATGCTATTTTTACCTTTTCTGGCCACATAACGTTTAGTATTAGTCTCAGGCATTTGCTGAAGCAGACTTGTAGCTTGGAAAGAATGTCCTTTGTTTATCTTCAGTAGAACTGACTTGACAATCAAGTTAAAGGTTCCGAGTTCACTTTTTAGGTATACGTTCTCATTTTTCCAAAGGGGTCTGAGTGTTACGACGGCATTTCTGGCTTTGGCTATTCTTACTTCAACGTCCTCATCTGTGCCACCTGAATTGAAACCTTTGTTGCTCAGGTATGTGAATTCTGACACTATTTCTTTTTCACTTCAATATATATACGAACTGAATGTTCTTGCTTGTTGTTGGTCACCATTAACTTTGCCTTCTGGGAACAGTGTGGCTGAAAATTTTGAAGTACAGACAGGAGACCAAGAAGGCTGCCTACCATCACCACTGGCCTTCACTCTAGTACTGAACTGGGTAATGAAAAAGCCACAAGGAAGTCAGTGGACAATCACAGACAGATGAGAAGATCTAGACTTCACAGACATATATATATATATATATATATATATATATATATATATATATATATATATATATATATGTGTCCTATCACAATGTCTCATAGATGTGCAAACAAAACAATGAAACTTGAGCAAAATGATCTTCCTTAGGGATGGACAACAAGAAATAGTTGGCCTAAAGATTAACACAAAGCAAGAAAAGCTGTGAAGTTCACTACCTGGGTCAAATACTTTAGAGAGTTTATAGAATGCATATATAGCAATACTGCTTTCAAGCAAGTCACATGAGGCAGAGAAGAGTAAAATCTAAATTTTGTCATAAAATCCAGAAGTACACCCCGAGTCATCATATCTTTTAAGGAGCGTGTTAAACAAGAGTGAGAAAACTCAGTTTTACCACAAACCAGCTCATATAACTGATGCTTTTGTATTCACAAATGAAGTTTCACTGAAATAAAATGAGCATGAAATCAAAGTACTTTCCCATCAGTCCTTTAGGGAGCCAGCTTTACTGCTTAGTAATATGTAATTTATATGTGGGTTTAGTCTGAATGTTGCTTTAGATTAATGCATAGTCTTCAGATATTGGGGCAGCCATGGCGCAATGGTTGGAAAGGAACGTTTGGGACCAAAGGATCACTGGTTCAATTCCCGAAACAGAAGGCAAAAGGCTGAAGTGCCCTTGAGCAAGGCACCTAACCACCATCTGTTCCCTGGACACTGAAATGTGTATATATACACACACACACACACACATTGGTAAAAAGCACATTCTAATTAAAAGTCTTCTCTCTGCAAATGTTCAGAGGATCTTTAGTGTTGGAGGAAAGGTGTCGTCTCAATGATAAAACCTTTGAGGAATTTACGACAATTAAATGCATCAATGTTACAAGAAAATTAAGAACTTTAATAAATCATTATTGTACTTTCCAGAATTTGTCATTTGTTCATTTGCAAATAAAAAAAACGATAAAATTATTTAATATGTAGAGAATTTTTGTTCAATTTTAGTATTTGTAAAGTAAATTTATTATACGATGAAGTTATGGGAAAGAATAGTGGAAGCTAGATTAAGGGCAGAGGTCAGCATTTGTGAACAACAGTTTGGTTTCATGCCAAGAAAGAGCACCACAGATGCAGTGTTTGTTTTGAGGATGGTCAGAGGGAGCTGCACTGTGCCTTTGTGGTTCTGGAGAAAGCATATGACAGAGTGCCGAGAGAGGAACTATGGTATTGCATGAGGAAGTCTGGAGCGGCAGAGACGTATGTTAGAGTGGTGCAGGACATGTATGAGAGATGTAAGACAGTGGTGAGGTGTGCTGTCAGTGTGACAGAAGAGTTCAAGGTGGAGGTGGGACTGCATAAAGGATCAGCTCTGAGCCCCTTCTTGTTTTCTATGGTGATGGACAGGCTGACAGACGAGGTTAGACAATAATCTCCATGGACTATGATGTTTGCAGATGACATTGTGATCTATAGTGAGAGCAGAGAACAAGTAGACGAACATCCAGAGAGGTGGAGGTATGCCCTGGAAAGGAGACGAATGAAGGTTAGCCTCAGTAAGACAGAATAGATGTGTGTGAACGAGAAGGACCCAAGAGGAACGGTGAGGTTATAGGGATCAGAGATAAAGAAGATTTATAGAATATAGGTGACTTTATATGGTAGTTCATATTTAAGTACTTAGGTTCAACAGTCCAGAGCAATGGAGAGTGTGGAAAAGAGGTGAAGAAGCGTGTGCAGGCAGGTTGGAATGGTTGGATAAAAGTGTCTGGTGTGATGTGTGATACGAAGGTATCAGCAAGAATGAAAGGGAAAGTGTACAAGACGGTGATGAGACCAGCGATGTTGTATGGTTTAGAAACAGCGGCCCTGGGGAAAAGACAGGAGACAGAGTGGAGGTAGCAGAGATGAAAATGTTGAGGTTCTCTTTGGGAGTAACGAGGATGGATAGGATCAGGAATGAGTACATCAGAGGGACAGCACATGTAAGAGGTTTTGGAGACAAAGTCAGAGAGGCTAGATTGAGATGGTTTGGACATGTACAGAGGAGGGATAGTGAGTATATTGGTAGTAGGATGCTGAGGTTGGCACTACCAGGCAGAAGGCCCAGAGGAAGACCATAGAGGAGATTTATGGATGTGGTGAAGGAGGATGTGAAGGAAGTTGGTGTAAGAGAAGAAGATGCAGAGGATAGGGTGAGATGGAGGCAGATGATTCGCTGTAGCGACCCCTGAAGGGAACAGCCAAAAGGAAAAGAAGTAGTAAAGTAATTTTATCATTCAAGCCAAAATCTTTGATAAATGTGACAAATTATTTCCTGTTACTTGGCCCTAAGAATTTTCTTTGATTTGCAATGCATTTAATTCCACTTCCTGTAATTTCAATTCAACATCAAGTGAGGTGGTGCCAATTCAATTGAAATTCTAAATTTGGAATTTTATACAATATGGTGAGGAAACAATTCTCTATAACAGCTGCCATTACTAGTACATGCAATACCAGTCAAAATCTGGCCACATCCAACTGAAGTAGAAGACTGGTTTCAGTTGGGTGTGGCCAGACTCTGGGTGGTAGTTAGTGTGTGTGTGTGTGTGTGTGTGTGTGTGTGTGTGTGTGTGTGTATGCAGCAAATTCTTCTAATCAGACACTAAACCTCTCCTGAAAGTGACTGTATGCTCAAACTGAGCACTAGCTGGCATGATGGGAACAGTCAAGTTTGTTGTTACTCTATATTCCAAACCGAGATTTTATTACGAGTGATGGTTCTGGACAGTCGAATCATAAAAAAATTCAAGTAAGCTGCAAGCGGTTCAAAAATTCAATACTGCACCACTGTAATAAAACTAAAAAGGGAGCTTGTTTTTAAACAGACTGACTTTTAAATAATTTTTTTTAATGTTTTGGAGGTACTTTTGAGAGCGAAAAAAATAAAATATCTTATAAGTGCAGCATACAAAATCTAGTGTAAACATATTGATCCTTGGCTTTGCCCTATGGGAAAACTAACAACCATCAATAAGTGGTTAACCAGACTTATGTAGACATTTTTACTGTTTCAGTTGATTTCAAGTGAGTAAGTGATAGTTGAATACTTGTTTGAATAGTTTATGCAAAAGTACGAATTCCTATAAAAATGGACCATTTTTACTTTTCTGGCCTTTATCTCAAAAGTGGTCTGTGCGACAAGCGCCTACTTTCAGTGGAGCGCCTCACATATATTAAGCCCGTGCTACTGCACAGGTGGACATTATTTTGCACAATTATCTGAGTAGTAGGCTGCAAAGTCGTCAGTGTGTTTCTGTCCCTTGCTAAAGGGTTGTGTCAGTAAGGGCATCCAACGTAAAAGGTAAGTGGTAGCACCAGATCTCATTCTGGGAATTATGGGAAAGAGGGGGGGGTGAATGCATGCTTGTTTTTTTGAAAACTTTTAAAAAAAGTTTTATTTCACGTCACAAATTTGGAACACTTTGTATAGGTCCTTTACATCAGGGGTCCCCCAACCCCTGGTCCAAGGACTGGTACTGATCCGTGAATCATTTGATACCGGTCCACAAACAAAATCTTTCATGGTACAAATTATAGTCTTTTATGGGAGCTTCCAGATGTTATTTTGAAAAACGACTGTTTTTGACATTGCCACAGAAGCACTGAAAGCCCTTCTTCCATTTCCAAACACATATCTTTATGAGGCGGGGTTTTCTGTGGTGACAGCCACCAAAACAACACTACGGAGTAGACTGTAACCGGTCCACGGAAACATTTTCATACATAAAACTGGTCCCTGAAGCAAAAAAGGTTGGAGACCACTGCTTTACATGACATCAAAGAAATAAAATCAATTTAGATCGCATGTTGTAAGGTTTAAAAAAACAGAAAAATTGATGGATGAATACTTTTTACAAGCTACTGTGTGATATTTGGTGAATAATAAATGATGAGCTTTGAGTCAAACCCTTATTCAATCGTTCCCAAATTAGCTAGCACAAAGTTGTTTGCACATTAATGATTCAGAAAGCTTTGTGTACTGTTGTCACGTTAAGATTTCATTTCACTAACACTTAAGGGCCCTTTACACAAAGCAAGGTTCATGAAGATACGGTTAGAGTGGGACAAATTAAGTGGCTTGAACCCTGATCTCATTTTCACTCAACACCTTGTAATGAACTGGATTGCCACATAAGTTCCTGACCTCACAATGGCCTTGAATGAACAGATAAGCCCCCACTGTCTTGCTCCCAAAGCTAGTGAAAATCATTCCCCGAAGACATAAGGTTATTATACAACATAAAAGGAGGGATGAAATCTGGAACATGATGTTCCATCATATTTTATTATCATCATCATCATGTATTTTTTTAACATGTTTAAAATCCATATAAATCTGATGAACAGTTTGTCCACAAACTCATTTACTATTAGTACTCCACAGGTTTGCAATATGCAATGCGTGAAATGAATGTGAGTCACCAGCAGCTTTCAACAGTATACAGTGATACCTCAGCTAACGAATTTAATACATTCCGACGGCAAGCTCAAAAGCCGAAAAGTTAGTTAAAATGAAACAATTATTCGCATAAGAGAAAACCAATGAATCTGTTCCAACCCCCTCCCAAAACCTGTCACACACACATATTTGACCTAATATATTAAAAGATTAACATGTAAAAACAATACATATTTCATAATAATAATAATACATCTACATTAACATTTATAATTAATAAAACAAGAATAAACAATAAGTCAACTAACCCTTCTGATTAGTGGGAAGTGGTGGCCTGGTGGTAAAAATGCTGGATCACTGATCCTAAGGTTGGGGGTTCAAGCCCCACTCGCCACAGGTTGTCATGACACCCCCCCCCCCCAGTGCAGCTAACTGGGTTATTTATGAAATGCCGGCCATGTCTCTCACTGTGTGAGGTTCATGTAAAAGAACCATTGCTGACTTTCTACAAGAGTAGGCTGCAAAGCCATCAGCATGTTTCCACCCTGCGATGGCCTGGCGAGCTGTAAAGTGTACTCTACCCTCGCCCGAAGTCGGCTGGGATGGGCACCAGCCTCTCTGTGACCCTAATTAGGATTAAGCGGTTACAGAAAATGAACTGAACCCTTCTGATTATCGACTGAGGCGAAAATGTCACGTGGGCAGGCAGGAGGTGGGGCATAACAGGAGGAGGAGCAGGGCGAGGGGGAGGAGAAGAATTGTGTGTGTGTGCACACTATGAATGCCAGCAAGGAAAGGCTTGTGGTAAGCTCCCACAAAGCCAGTCCTTCTCACATAGTGGGACATCACACCGGATGCCGCATATGACCTTGGAGAACATGCTTTTTGCCATACTGTACTAGAATTAAGTGCAATTGCACATCCACTACAGTAGTTAGCAGTGGCGCTCTCATTGTCACGCTATGGTGTAGGAAAAAAGTACCGAACAAATGATATGAAGTGCAGTAAACAATATTTATAGTCACATGCAGGGCGCTGGGGTGGGGTGATTTATATTTTTATTCCTAGAGGGGGCATCAGAGAAAATAGTGGAGAACACTGTGACAAGGCACACTCGGAGCCCAGAGGAATATGCACAGAGGAATACGAGGCTAATCGGCACGGAAAAGCCATTTTGAGGAGAGATCCTCACGTGAATTTTTGCTCACTGGATGGAGCAGATTTTTGGTGGGTTCGAAGCTCATCTCATGGAAAAATCGTTATAAAAGACATTCATTAGACAAGGTACCACTGTATTTGGGTTCCAAACAATGCACAGAACATAGTGCTAAACCTGAGCCAACTTGATCACTGGGAAGCAACTTAGGACAGAGCAAGTGACACAAGTAGTGTCACATTTATAATGTGTGCATTACCATGGGTTACCTATTATGATGGGTTTTTACAATATTATTCAAGGATCTACTTGCACTGTGATCGCAAGCAAACAGATCAACACTGAAAATGCACATAGCTCCAAAATAGCCACCAAATTTCAAATATAACCCATAGTATTCACAGATACACAGACTGCAACTAAAATTGCCATAAGATGATGACCTGGAACTAATTTTTTCAAATCACCACCTTGACTTCATACTGATAAAACTGACAATCATATCTGCTGCTTGAAAAAAAAGTGCATCTTCAATATATGACATCATGCTACACAAATGCTTCAGAAAGTCCTTCAGTATGAAATAACCTTTCTGATAATAAAGGAAATATTATACTAAGTTTTTAGCTTTGTACGCTACATACCAATCTCTCTCCAGACAGCACCTCCAGCAGCTTAATGAGCATGCGGCCATCCCTCAGATCCATGTAGAGATCTGTGATGCGGCAGGAAACTCGGGCCAGGTGGGAGTTCACCCATTTGGTAAAGGTCTTTTTTTGTACTGCTTCACGCTCATCTGCCAAAAAAAACAAACAAAAAAAAAACCAAAAAAAAAAACAAAACAAAAAAAAAAAACAGGGTGGTGGGGTGGGAGGTCAAAGTAAAGAATAAATTTATAATTATAAAATTATAAAAATAGAATAATTAAACAAAAATAACAAAAAGTGCAGTAGGAAGGGATCAGTATTCATCAGGACCAATTAAAATCTAAATTAATTTATGCATATTTATGTGTAAACACAAACAGTGGGGTATAAATGAACAAGGTGGACCATATACACTGCCCTATATAATTATTGGCACCCCTGGTTATGATGTGTTATAAGCCTTAAATTACATTTTTCCTGCAGAAGCCACGCTCATACTGAAAATTGTAGATAAATGTAACCTTCAACCTCATGTGATTTTTTTTTTTTTTTTTTGGATTGGGGTGGGGGAGAGAGCCCTGATCAAGAAATAATTATTTTTCATAAAATCACCTGTTCCACAATTCTTGACACCCCTAACAATTCCTAAGTAATAAATGTAATTGAAATATTTGTCATTTCTACAGTGGTTTACAAAGTTGATCAGAGTCTGTAGGACCATTTAATTAATTCTTCACTTGTTGTTTCCCTGGGGTATAAATATGACGTGACACAGAGGACATTTCTCTTATCCTCTCTTCAGCATGGGAAAGACACAGGAACACACCATTCAAGTAAGGCAGATGTGTGACAACCTTCACAAGTCAGGCAATGGCTACAAGAAAATAGCAGCTCGCCTGCACCTGTCCATATCGTCAGAGTAATCATTAAGAAGTTTACAACAATCGGAACAGTGGTAAACAAGCCTGAACGAGGATGCAAGGTTATTTTGCCACCACACACAGAGAGGAGGATGGTAAGAGAAATAAAACGTTCCCCAAAGCTCACTGTTAAAGAGTTGCAACAAATGGGAGCATATTGGGGTCACAAAGTCTCCAAAACCACCATCATCCACCATCTACATGCCAAAAAGCTGTTTGTGAAGCATGCACAGAAAAAAAAAAAACTTTTCTCACTCACAATCAAACGATACTGGGACCCACTGTGAGGTATGGGGGAGGATTGGTGATGCTGTGGGCCTGTTTCACTTTCAGAGACCCTGGGAACCTTGTTAGGGTGCATGACATCATGAATGCGTTAAAATACCAGAACATTTTAAATCAAAATCTGGTGGCCTCTGTCCGAAAGCTGAAGATCATCACTGGGTAATGATAATGACCCAAAACATGTGGCCAAATCTATACAGAAATAGTTCACCAGACACAGAATCAGATAAGATAAGATAAGATGCAGCTTTATTAATCTCACAATGGAGAAATTCACTGTTACAGGCTCTTGAGGTACCATCAGTAGGGGGTGCAAAATAGATACATATACAATAATACATATACATACATACATACACACACACACATACATATATATTATATAAGTAAATAAATAAATAGATACATAAATAGTATAAAGTAATATACAATAAAAAGGAAAAAGAAAAGAACAACTTTGTAGACTGGCCTATATTTAAGTGTATATGTATCTGAGGGCAGAGTAGATGGGTTGATATGGTTCACAGTCAGTGGGGTAGATGTGGTTGATTAAAGTGCACGGGGTTTTTATTGCACATAACCGGTATTTTCACAGACAGTTACAAAGTGGCGTTGTACAGTCTGACAGCAGTGGGAATGAACGACCTGCGGTAGCGCTCCTTCCTGCACTGAGGATGTCTCAGTCGTCCACTGAAGGAGCTACTCAGCTTCTCTACAGTCTGGTGCAGTGGGTGAGAGCTGTTGTCCATGATGGATGTGAGCTTTGCTACCATCCTCCTCTCACTCACCTCCTCCACAGAGTCCAGTGGGCAGCCTAGGACAGAGCTGGCCCTCCTGACCAGCTTGTTCAGTCTCTTTCTGTCCCGCTCTGTGCTGCCCGGGGCCCAGCAGATGGCAGCGTAGAGGATTTCAGAGGCTACCACAGAGTCATCAAGCTCCTCCTATGGCCATCTCTGTCCCCAGCCCTCAACCCCACTGAAAACCTGTGGCGTGAGCTGAAGAGGAGAGTGCAGAGGAGAGGACCCAGGTCGCTGGAGGATTAAAGATTGTGTAGAGAGGAATAGTTGATCCCTCTAATGTGTTCCCCATCTTCTAAAACATTATAGTCGAAGATTAGGTGCTGTTTTGTTGGCAAAATGGGGTTGTGCAAAGTATTAACATCAGGGGTGGTAATAATTGCAGCACATATGATTTGATGTAAAATAATTATTTCTTAACGTGGGATTCCCCATTGAAGAAATGCACTTGAATTAAAGGTTGGTTTTTCCTCTTTTTTCCATTATAGCCTGGTATTATTTAGGGGAAAAAAATGAAGATAGTCCTTTGTATCGAAGCAGCATAAATGAGCTTCTTTCACAGGGTGGCGGGGCTCATCCTCAGCGATCGGCGTAGAATGTCTCCTAAACGTCTTCCTGGTGTCGTGTTTCGGCATGTCCAACCAGGAAGAGACCAATGGTTGACCCTGAACACACTGGAAAGACTATGATTCTCGGCTGCTCTGGGAATGCCTCAAAGTCACCACGGAAAAGCTGGAGGAAATGACTGGTAAGAGGGACGTCTGGACCTCAATTTCTTGGTTTTACTATGCCCCAGAAATTTGCTCCACCTCTTTGCTTTATTTCAAAAGTTATAGTATGCTTTTTCAAAACATGGGGTGCTAGAAAAGAAAACAAAATCTGTACCTTTTTTGCTGTGGTGATATGTTTACTGTATTACCTAATGTGTAAACCTTTTGTGAATCATACAACTGTGGATTTCTAATTACCTTTTAGAGTATGCTTTTAAAAATGTATTTGTCTAGGTAAAAGACAGATATTCAACACACAAAGTGTAGACCTGTGCGTCCCATCCCTGGAACAAGGACTGTTACAGTTCACCACCATTTTTTTGGTTGAAAGAAAGGAAGCTGCTTTTCATTGCTTTTAATAGCAAGTGTAATTTGCTACAGAAGCCAGTAAGGGGCGCTGCAAATTTGAACTTTCTCTAAACGCACATTAAAACGTAAATGGAAGTTTATTGCCCATTTCTTCCAGTAAATTGCTTACAAACAATCCAAAATAGAAGATGCCAAAACCACAAACAACCCACTTCTATTTCTCCCTATCGTATTTGTGCGAGTATTTGTCTCTTGTTTCTAGTAAGTGGTCATTAGCAGAAGGACAATAACTTTAATACTGGAGCATTTAATGCCAATCTAATTACTTTACACGTTTTCTGTCAGACTCGTTGGGTGGTCCAGGGTAGCTGTGATGCCATAAAGCATACTTTCACCTATACTTCCACCCACATACTTTTGCACACAGCCACCCACCCGCTTGGCTCAACAAAGTGTGTCGACGCCAACGCCTTTACTGGA
This sequence comes from Plotosus lineatus, assembly GCA_024760905.1. Taxonomy (NCBI): domain Eukaryota; kingdom Metazoa; phylum Chordata; class Actinopteri; order Siluriformes; family Plotosidae; genus Plotosus; species Plotosus lineatus. Next base: position 16,477,933 of record CM045746.1, read on the forward strand.
TGAGGCATTTGCCTAATGCTCTCCAAAGCCTGTTGCCATAGAAATCTGGAGCAAAGATTTGCAGCCTTCCTGCACAGAATAGACCATACTGAATTCTCAACTGATCTTACGACTAACAAATGCGAACACATCTGTGCAGATTGTAAAAAAAAAAAAAGTTGTAGAAAGTTGGAGAACATGAACGCAGATAGCACAGAATATAATGTTAAACGCAAATACAACTACGAACATTATTTTAATACCGTTATGGCCAGGGATAAAACAGTAGCCTGATTGAACGCCTCACATCTGAAAGCATAATTTATTTATTCGTCCAACCACTTAATCATAGCAGTGTCTCAAAAGGCTGAAGCCTATCTCAGCTGACAACACCTTGAACAGCTCATCAGTCTATTGTAGGGCATTACATACAAATCATTCACACTCCCATCCTAATGTTGAAAAGACTGTCTTTGGGCTGTGGAAAGGAAATGGAGGAATCGCTGGAAACCTAGGCACCCAGGGAGGACATATAAACGCAACACACAAAAACACACACCCTCACTGAGCTTGGGACTCAACCCAGACATGCCTGTTGAGAGGCGGATGTGCGAGAAACTATACCACACTGCCACCCAAGCACAATTTACTGCATGCAACATTAATAATTTTCAGTATTATTATTATTAGCAATTTAATTCAAAAGACATTTTTAACACTTTCATACTGCCATTTTCTTTTTATACACAATGGCAGCAAACACAGTCTGCAGGCAGTGAGAACACTAAAGTCAGGATTAAGTAGCACTTCAGACTGCAGCAATCTGTGATACTGTGTGGGCCAGAGATGTAATCTTCGGCTTTATGCTTGCTCTCCTACATTCAAGTGCTCCAAAAGCCACCAGGGGTTTCACTGCCCTCATGCAAAGCAGTGTAGGTGCATTGTTTTTATAAGTACTCAATGTATCTCATGAACATTTCTATATTTTGAGGGGACCAAAAATGTGGAAAAGCTCAAATGGATGCAGGGACAAGTTTTTTTTTTTTATCAGAATTATTTAACTGTGCAGTTATTATTGGGATTTCTCACAGCAAACTGATTGCAACAGAACTACACTGCCCAGCCCTGAAAAAAAAAACTATACAGCAATATTTTTATGTTAACTCATAGATTTAAATAATGTAATACGGTATTCGACGTAATAAGCCCCCCCCCCCCTCCCCCTTTGGTGTTTTTGATCTTATGTCAAATAACCGCCCATGTGTACCCGGAGGAAAATTGTACATCAAACTTACCAATTTTATTCGATCAGTCTCTGTAACTGTAAACTGAGGCGTTCACTGCCTGTAAAAGGGAGTTTACACGGTATTTTAAGACCCCCTGCCACTGGGGAATGTCTATAACGTTCATCAGTAACAACACATTTAACCGTTTTGCCGTGCTTTAAAAAACAGGAAAATATTCTGCTGTGTTCTCTTGGTAAATGTGCCTTGGTAAACAACCAATGAACCATTAGAAACTAATACAGCAAAACTATGGGATGCTCTGAATGAATGGAGCGATGAGCTGGATATGGACCTATCAGAGAGTGATGATGAGGATTTTTCATCCGATTTTCATGCTCACTAATTTCATAAATTTAAGCACATTCCTGGCCATGTGTTTTGTTTATGTTAGTGTTGATTGGTTCAACGTGCCTTGTGCTAAAGGTGACATTCGTGTTGATGGGCCCAATTTTACTTCCGGGAAAATGTTTAAAGGAACAGCACCAGGAGGGAAAAGTAAGGGGTATTTTTTTTTTTATTTATACTTTTTTCTGTTTATTTTCAGCTTTCATGTAAGTAGTTTGATTGATGTGGGGCAGTGGTGGTCTAGTGGTATAGGGCGCTGGATCACTGATCCAAAGGTTGGGGGTTCGAGTCCCACTCTCCACAAGGTTGTCACTGTCCCCCCCAGTGCGGCTAACTGGGTTATCAAAGGCGGGCCATGTCTCTCACTGTCTATGGTATGGTATGTAAAAGAACCATTGCTGACTTTCGTAAAGAGTAGCTGCAAAGTCGTCAGCGTGTTTCTGTCCCTTGCTAAAAGGGTTGTGACAGGAAGGGCATCCGACGTAAAAACCCTCTGCCAAATGAAAATGTGCGAATCAGATGATTTGCTGTAGCGACTCCCGAGTAAAAGGGAAAAAGCCGAAAGGAAGACAAACAGACAGACATGTAAGTAGTTTGATTGAGACCACAAAATGAATAAAACAAATACCAGTAAAACTCTTTCATTCTTCTGTTATTATTCATGTTTTCCACCTTGATGGTAATAAACTCTTACCGTTCCACTCCGATGGTAACATTTTAATAAGTGTCCACTAGGGGTGTCATTGAAAACCTATTATTGGTATCAATATATTGATAAAAAAATTTCTGATGTATTGATACATTACAATATTGCTGTCTTCACTTCACTTCACTTATCCCTTAACATCCGAGGATGTCGTTGGGACGCCTTCATGACAAGACTTGGGCTGATTTAGCCTGGCGGAGCCCATCCCTCTCCAGGTTGTAGAAACACACTGACGGCTTTGCAGCCTAGTCTTTACGAAAATTAGCAATGGTTCTTTTACATGCCTCTCCCCATAGACAGTGAGAGACATGGCCGGCCTTTGATAACCCAGTTAGCTGCACTGGGGGGGACGGTGACAACCCTGTGGTGACTCAAACCCCCAACCTTAGGAGCAGCGATCCTGCGCCTTAACCACTAGACCACCACTGCCACAGAATATTGCTGTACTGTTCTGTAAATGCATTAAATAGAACACACTAAGATATATTACAGTAGTTTGTATAATGCATTGAATATTTTATAATAAAGTGACCAATTACTAAAGCCAAATCTGAAATAAAAGGCAGGAAATAGTTTTCCACCGACAAGATTTTAATTAACACCTTTTTATATTTAACAAATCCATAAACACTTGTTTACTATTTAATTTCAAGCAAGTTGTTTCTATTCTACAAACACTTGTCAATTGAAAAATTTAAGAGATATACATTTTTACTATTCATAATTATGATGCAAGAAGATGCACATATCTGCATTATCCGGTGATAAGTGTCTCTTGTTCAAAATGTTCCGTACTGTTGAGAACACGCGCTCTGACAGCACACTAGAAGCAGGGACGTACCATTTACCATACAGAGAGGCGGGACGTACCATTTACTAGGGGTGAAAATGACATTTACAGTAGACGCTGTCATGAACACAGGAAGCTATTACGTTAGACGTATCGATATCCCTTTTATAGGTATCGATTATAGATCAACATAATTATATTGGCGCTATTCCGATTGTCAATGACGTCCCTAGCGCCCACCCACTCCAACTTTTAAAGCGCCATGGGCGCTTATCACGTCGAATCCGGTATTTTTAATATAATCTAATCTAAATATGAATTTTATAGTTTAATGAAAATGTTCATACTCTGTGTACACAGGGATCCCTCGCTACTTCACGCTTCAATTCATGTGGCTTCAACGCATCGTTTTTTGTTTTTTTTTTAATATTCATCAAATTAAAATAAAAAAATAAGGAAATTAAGGAAGCATGGGGGGAAAAGTTAAGGAAAATGCCACAAAAACAAGTCCAATTATGCAAACAAAACAAAAAACAACCCAAAACCTCCCATAAAAACTAGTTACATTTTTCTGAGGTGCACATCTGAGTGCATGCGCGTGCATCTGTATGTGTGTATTTATTTTATTTACATCTTATGCATTATTTTGTAATGTTTAATTGTTATTATAAGAATTTATAGCATTGAATATGTATTTATTGATATTATATACATGTACGTATACGTCAGTCGGGGGTGGGGGGTTGATCCTACTTCGTGGAATTCGGTGGGGGGGCTCGGTCCCAATTAACCGCGGAGAGTGAGGAATCCCTGTAATAGGTTTTTATTTATGGTTACTGCAGTACATGGGACAAGTAGAAGCTAAAACAGCGTAAGGATAGACTTTAATCAATCAACCAAAATAACTTGTTGAGAAAAAACATTAACCGAGTGTTTTATGCAAGAAATTAATGTTTTATTAACTGCTTTGAATGGAAGTACATGGAACTGGAAGTCTTTTGTAGCCTGACCCCAGCGATATTACACTTTAACAGTCTGGTCAAGTTTCGTTTACAGCCCAGATGATTCATGTCTGATAAATACACACACACACACACACACACACACACACACACACACACACACACACACACACACGTATATAAAAACAAAATCTTATAGAAGATTTTATATAAATCTATATAAAAACCCATCATCCATTATCAGCACCAATTGACTGGCTTGTGAATGGGAAACCCCACACAGAGACAGCTTTCTATAATAGCCAGCATGAAGAGTTTCACCAGTTTGTGTCACAGTACTGTAACTCTTCTGTGGAATTGTATCAGACATGCTAGCCTTCATTTCTCACCCGCATCAGTGAGCCAAGTTGCCATTTCACTGGTCATCCTTCCTTGGTCCACTTTTGTTAGCTACTTAACACTCACACAACACCCCAAAAGACCCGTCATTTTGGAGATGAATAGACCCAAACCCGGCACGTTTCAAAGTCACTCATATCGTTCTGCTTCCTCATTTGAACTGCTTTTAACAGACCACCTTCAATAACTAACTGTTCACTTCCTGCCTGATACAACAGACTCTGTCCTTGGTAGGTAGCCCTGTCTTCATCTTTTCCTTTCAGGTTTTTCCATTTTTCAGGGGTCGCCACAGCGAATCATCTGATTCGCACATTTGATTTGGCAATGAGACAATAATATCAGATAATCCGATATTATCCGATCATTAATAAAGTGCAAAATTAAAAATTTTTAACTGAATTATTACATTTTACTGCTTTATTACTGTAGTAATGAGTAAGGCTGTCTATAGAATGTGTTTACGAAGCATACTTTAGGATATGTAACATACAAAAGGTTTTAAAACTGCATCAATAATTCGCAGATTTTCAGAATACACGAGAAGGGGCAGAATGCAACCTGTGCAAATAACGAGGGGTTACTGATATATATATATATATATATATATATATATATATATATATATAAAATGTATTTTTGTGTGTGTTTATCTTTCAAGTAGTTTTTGTATTCCTAGATTATTCAGTAATGTGCTAACAGCTCTGTACTGTGTGTATTATTACAGGGCTGTTATACTCAACTTTGGTGATGCATTGACAGCAGAAACAATAAAGTAATTTTCAAGATATTTAACAGGAAATTATTTATATTAGAGGCCAACGTAACCTTATTTTTAATTACTATGTTTATTTTTATATTGCCTTTATAGGCTTAAACTGCAGCAAAAGGTGGATAGTGTAAGTAAACACTTACTATTGTGTATGGGCTGCTGTAGATGTGATATGCTAAAAATTGTTTCCTGTTTCTGACACCGGCCAAGAAAAAGATGCTTAAATACACATGGGGTGTGTGTGTGTGTGAGAGAGAGAGAGAGAGAGAGAGTATCAAAAGTAGCTTTCACAAATCAGTGATTTTACTAAATGCTTCCCATAATGGATGAGATTAGCTTCCTCATTCCAAAGAAAAAAAAAAAACAAATATTCATGCTCTCTTTCAAACTACTTACTCAAATACTTGAGAAAGGTTCATTGTTTTGCTAGGACATGCTCTACATGAGCTGCTGATTGATACTGATAAAAGCCAAAAAAAGATCAAACCAGGACACATCCTGCCATTCCCATGACTGCTTCTATACAGACAAGCGGGCATGAAATAGTATAGGAAACTGAAATAATAAAAAAACTAAAATCTACTGTACACACTGGCCAAGCACTTCATTAGGAATACCTGAAAGCCTAAATATTCATGCAAGTATCCAATCATTTGGTAGCAGTGCAATACAAACATTTCACGCAGATACAAGTCAAGACACCTCAAGGCTGAAACGTATGATCACAGTAACTTTGACTATGGAGTGGTTGTTGGTGTAACATGGGCTGCATACATTTCTGTAAAGTCTATCAAAAAACGTGAAACAAATGTTCTACTAATTGAAATCATTTACACAAACTTTTATAAATAGAAATTTCATTATAACACTATTAGCATAGTCTATATCAGGCATGAGAACAGGTGGAAGACAAAAAAAAAGAAGGAGCCAAGACTGGGGGGGCACCTAGGCAACCAATTTGGGTTGAGGGTCAACGACCCCTGGAAGGTTCTAAGGGGCAAAGCCCTTTAGAAACTAGAACATTTGCAGCATTTAAGGAGTCATTCTGAAAGATAGGAGCTGTAGAAATTGCGCAATTTGCAAGTTTATTCTGAACTATTTGTTCAAGGAAAATGAACAAAGTGCCGTATTTGACGTGATAAGCGCCCAGGGCGCTTAAAAATTATTAAATTATTACCATCGAGGTGGAAAACATGAATAATAACAGAACAATAAAAGAGTTTTACTAGTATTTATGTTATTCATTTTGTGGTGTCAACCAAATTACTTACATGAAAGCTAAAAATAAACAGAAAACTGCATAATTTAAAAAAAAAAAAAAAAAAAGACTTTTCCTTCCCTTACTTTTCCCCTAAACATTTTGCCAAGTAAGATGAGCCAATCAGAATGTCAACTATAGCACATGGCAAGTTGAACCAATCAACGAACATAGACAAAAGCATATGGCCAGGAACGTCTTTAAATGTATAAAGTTAGTAAGCAGGAAAATCGGGTGAAAAAAACCTCGTCATCACTTTCTGATAGATCCATATCTGGCTCATCGCTCCATTCATTCAGAGCATCCTATAGTTTTGCTGTAGCAATTTCTAATGGTTCATCGGTTGTTGGCAGAACACAGCAAAATATTTTCCTGTATTTTAAAGCACGGTGAAACAATCAAATGTGTTCTTACTGATGAACATTATAGACATTCCCCAGTGGCATGGGGTCTTAAAATACCGTGTAAACTCACTTTTACAGGCAGTGAAAGCCTCATTTTACGGTTACAGAGACTGATCGAATAAAATTGGTACGTTTGAGCTACAATTTTGCTCTCAGTAGACATGGGTGGTTATTAGACGCAAGATCATAAAGATTGGGGGGGGAGGGTGCTTATGTCGAATGCAGCACGGGTCCACAACCAACGGTCAGTTGTCTCAATTGGTACCGGTCCGCAGAAGAAACAATTCATTATTTCTGTTTTATTTATTATCTGAGTCTGAATAATCTTCATTTTTGAAATATCTTTTATTTTCAAAAATGACCAGATTCTCTCGGATACATGTCAGTCATTTGACCGCTAAAATGAAACCCACAAGGGGAAGGGGCATGAACAGAGGCGAGTTGGACATGTTTTAAACAATAGCGGGGATTTTGGGTGAGACTGAGCCTTCATTCTCCCAGCTGGTGCACCATCACCTGTTTTTTTTTTTGTTTGTTTTTTTTTGTTTTTTTAGAAAAGTTGAAGCAGTACTTCCCAACCAACTTTATTTTAGCTGTTGAAAAAATAACATTCATGGATTGCTTATTATTATTATTATTATTTAAAATTGTCAAGCGGTGAATCTAATGAAGCGGTTTTCCGGTCCGCAGTGATAAAAAGGTTGGGGACCCTTGCTTTAAACGATCATTACATATATATGTAATATGCATGTATCTGGGTATGTGTGTGTGTGTGTATCATCTTCTTTTACTTTCGGCTGCTCCCTTCAGGGGTCGCCACAGCAAATCATCCGCCTCCACCTCACCCTGTCCTCCGCATCTTCTTTTCTGACTCCAACGACCTTCATGTCTTCCTTCACCACATCCATAAATCTCTTCTTTGGTCTTCCTCGAGGCCTTCTGCCTGGTAGTTCAAACCTCAGCATCCTACTGCCAATATACTCACTATCCCTCCTCTGTACATGTCCAAACCATCTCAATCTAGCCTCTCTGACTTTGTCTCCAAAACATCTTACGTGGGCTGTCCCTCTGATATACTCATTTCTGATCCTATCCATCCTCGTTACTCCCAGAGAGAACCTCAACATTTTCATCTCCGCGACCTCCAGCTCTGCCTCCTGCCTTTTCCTCAGCGCCACTGTTTCTAAGCCATACAACATCGCTGGCCTCACCACCGTCTTGTACACTTTTCCCTTCATTCTTGCTGACACTCTCCTATCGCACATCACACCGGACACTTTTCTCCAACCATTCCAGCCTGCCTGCACATGCTTCTTCACCTCTTTTCCACACTCTCCATTGCTCTGGATTGTTCAACCTAAGTACTTAAAATCCTCAACCTTGGTTATCTCTGCTCCCTGTAACATCACCGTTCCTCCTGGGTCCTTCTCATTCACACACATGTATTCTGATTTTCTGAGGCTAACCTTCATTCCTCTCCTTTCCAGGGCATACCTCCACCTCTCTAGATTTTCCTGCACTTGTTCTCTGCTCTTACTGCAGATCACAATGTCATCTGCAAACATCATAGTCCATGGAGATTCTTGTCTCACCTCGTCTGTCAGCCTGTCCATCACCATAGCAAACAAGAAAGGGCTCAGAGCTGACCCTTGATGCAGTCCCACCTCCACCTTGAATTCGTCGGTCACACCGACAGCACACCTCACCACTGTCTTACATCTCTCATACATGTCCTGCACCACTCTAACATACTTCTCTGCCACTCCAGACTTCCTCATGCAATACCACAGTTCTTCTCTTGGCACCCTGTCATATGCTTTTTCCAGATCCACAAAGGCACAATGTAGCTCCCTCTGACCTTCTCTGTACTTGTCTATTAACATCCTCAAAGCAAACATTGTATCTGTGGTGCTCTTTCTTGGCATGAAACCAAACTGTTGTTTACAAATGCTGACCTCTGCCCTTAGTCTAGCTTCCACTATTCTTTCCCATAACTTCATCGTATGGCTCATCAACTTTATCCCTCTGTAGTTGCTGCAACTCTGCACGTCTCCCTTGTTCTTAAAAATGGGCACCAGCACACTTCTCCTCCACTCCTCCGGCATCTGCTCACTCTCTAGTACCTTGTTGAATGT
>CM045746.1:16491965-16529465 GCA_024760905.1 Plotosus lineatus
CAATAAATCTGCTGCAATAAATCAATACTCGACTACCATGAGGCTATTTTAGGCTTGTACGCTAACACCACTGCTTTCATAGTCAAAGCAGATATCTGTGTATAAACTGTTCTGACCTCAACCATGGCTTTTGGGACATTTTGCATCATTATTGATAATTCATTTAGACTCATTGTAGGAAAAACAAAAACATTAGGAAGGCCTCGGGGAAGAAGCTGTTTAATGTAGTTAATCATTAGGAGCAGCTACAGGGCAAGACTGCCTTGAAACCCAAGCTGGCTATCTCACAGAAATCCATAGCCATGACTTTTATGGTTTACTTTTCCAACCTAAAGGTAACGAAGGTAAAGTCCGTTGGGCTTTTTACACCCAAGCATAGTGGTTCATCAGGCCGGTGCTTATCCCCGGTTTCTGTAGCGTGAAGCGACTAGGAGTTCAGCTCCTCCTGGATGGGACGCTAGTCCATCGCAGGTTACCTTCCCAGTATATTTTTACTGGTACCCATTTATACTGCTGGGTGAACAGAGGCACACTTGTGGTTAAGACCTTGCCCAGGGGTCTTAGCACAGTGGGGGTCGAATTGGGATTTCAACATGCAACCTCCCGATCATGAGTGCAGCACCCTAACCACTACACCACCAGCCCAACTTTCCAACCCAAAGCCTGACAAATAATACTGTTGCTCCAAGTGGCCATGGCCAACTGTAGGTGTCCGTCATTTTGATTCAAGCGTTATGCCTCAGGATAATCACATTCACCGTCGAGACTATTCAGACTGCACCAATCCAGTGTAGTACTGCAAAATACATGTGTTTTCTATAGGTTAATTACACAACGTTAATTACACACAAGAAGGGCACATATATAATTCTTACTCAATTCTGAAAGTAAACAATTTGGAAAAAGTTTCAGGAAATTCAGAAAATTCCTTTTTCAACATACAGTGATACCTCAGCTCACGAACATAATTGGTTCCCAGAAAGTGTGTGTAAGGCGAAAAGTTCGTCTTCCGAACATTTGTTTCTCATAAGAAACCATTAAAATGAGAATAATCCGTTCCCAGGTCCCCATAAAACATAATTTTCTACTAAATAAGCCTTAAAACTACACAAAAATATACCTTATTTTATGTATAATAAATGTGCTCTTGTATTGTAATTAAAGAAATAAACTGTACTGTATAATAAAGTCGTTTTATTTACCTTTGTGATGGTAGTTGATGGCTTGATGGAATGGAGTGGGAGGCGGAGGGAGGGAGGGACTTACTGTTTGGAAGGAGTGTTTGGAAACGCCTACTGTTTGGAAACACCCTTAGCCACACACGCACCCTTAATAGCTTCCTTGTTCTTAAGGATGGGAGCAATGGTAGACTTAGCGTACTGGTACTGGGACGCTGAGTCACACAAACGCACACCTCGTTCGTGTTTTTCAATGATCTCCGCCTGTGGTGGGGTCTTTTTCGGTCCCATAATAGCAAAAGTACACTCAATATGGTCCAAAATGTCTATCAAACACAAACCACTTCCGCAAACCACTTCCGCACTCAAAGAAAGGGGGTGACGAACTGTGACGCTGTGAGCGTACGTGAGCTTCTCGTGGCCGCCACCGTGGCGCTGTTCGACCGCGTGGTTTGGTTCGTCCGCCGAAAACTAGTTCGTCAGCAGAGACTATATGCTCGCAAATTTAATGTTCTTGAGGCGAAAAGTTCGTGAGCTTAAGCGTTCGTCAGCGGAGGTTTTACTGTACTTCAATTCAAATTTGTATTTTTATTAATATGTTTAACTGCAAGAATCAGTGGTGGCCCAGTGGTAGGGTGCTGAATTACTGATCCTAAGGTTTGGGGTTCAAGCACCACCGTCAGTGGTTGTCACTGCTGTCTCCCAAGTGCAGCGAACTGGGCTATCAAAGGTCAGCCATGTTTGTTTCTCACTGTCCGTGGTGAGAGAGTCATGTAAGATTACAATTGCCGAATTTCGTCAAGACTGGCTGCATAGCCATCAGCATGTTTCTGCCATGCAATGGCTTGATGAGCTGTACTGGGTGTACTCTTCCCTCAACCAGAGTCAGCTGTGATGGGCACCACCCTCTCCACAACTCTAATTAGGATTAAAGGGTTCAGAAAATTAATGAATCCCACGAGCGTAATCTAACTTTTTACCAATATAAAACCGATTTCAAGTGAAGACACACACACACGCACGCACACACAGAGCAGTGAGTTGCCACACATTGCTGCACTCAAAGTGCAGTTGGGGGTTAGGTCCCTTGCTTAAGGGCACTTCAGGCATGCAGGTGGAGGAATACAAGGTGCAGACCCCCTTCCCCCAATACATTTTTACTGCTGGTTCGGAGCTCAAACCAGCAACATTTTGGTCCTGTAGTCATTAGTCTATGGCGACCCCATATATACCACGTTACATGATATTTATTTGGTTAAAAAGGTTGCGGTAAAAATAAGGTACAGGGTAAGTGTTCATAATTTGGATTGCATGAAACTGAACAAAATACAACACAGTATTAAACCTATAAAAGGAAACCCTTTTAAACATGTGAGGCTGATACGGCGGACACCCTCTGATGACATTATCAGAATGAGCTATCCAATGGTCACATGCTGTTTATTGAGTTGCACCTCAATGCCAAATATCCCAGATTGTTGTTAACAAATAGTGATCTTATTTTAGCTCCCAGACGGTCAAACCAATCGGCATTTCATACATATAAAAACGTCATAAAGCAGGTAAACTATGTCACATACCACAGCACAATGTGAGTTTTAACAAAGTGCTATGAGCTCAAGAGGTTCTCCTAACGTTACCTCTGACATGTCAAAGCTCAATCTAAGCATCCCTGCGCATTTGTGGGTAAAGTTTGCTGTACATGAAATCCATGAATGTCAAAAGAAAATATGAACAAGACAAGACTATGTTTGGAAAGATATTGATCCCTGTACGGTACTATACTGAATGCACTTTGCCTTGAAGTGCAGCATAATGGAGCTTACTGTCAACATGGGGCGTCAAGACATACTCCATTTATACCCACCTCACAAGGCTATGTATGAAAGATGGTCGATAAAGTGATCTGTTGCTTCACTGAGTAAAATGAGTAGGTTTCAAAGAACATTTCATCCAATGTCATCAATATGAAGTGATTCGACTCAATAATATTCTCAGAAATCAGAAGGTGAAAGCACAGCATGTACTGAAACACCAACTTCAGTTCTCGTAGTTATTTTTTCTACTGTTAATTACAAAAAAAATATTGTATAAAGCAATAGTGCTGATATATTGGATTTCATCATGGCAGGAATATGACAAGAAACCAATAAGGCTGTTCCCGTTGCTGAGTTGATGTTGATTGGCTGTTCTGCATTTCGTCCTGTATAGTCAGAAATGTTCATCGAACTCTTCCTCTACATTAACCTCTAATAACCCTTCATTTTTATAGCAGGTACCTAAGCAGAAGGGTCGTCATTGAGTTGTTGACAAAGGAAGGATGCAGACCTTCCATCATCCACAGAAGGTAAATGTTTACGGTGATAATACCATCGGCAAGCGCAATGTGCATAGATGGATGAAGAATTTTATAGACGGGGAAACCAGCGCTGAAGACAAACCATATAGTGGGAGACCATTAACTGCGGCCACTGACACAAAAAGGATTCCAGAGTTGGGTTCAATGCATTGCTTATACTGGAGTCGAAGCTGAGTCGTATCTTTGTATTGACAAAGAGTTGCTCGACAAACATGTATAATTTAAAAATTAGTCATTTAAAAAAAAAAAAAAAAAAAAAAAGGTTAAGTCAGCTTCTGCATTACCTTTGGTACAACCCTTATGAAAATAAACATGAATGTTCTACTATAGAGTGGTCCAAATGCACTGGGCTGTGTAAAACATGATAACATTTGAGATATATACAGTGCAGTCAATCATTACACAAAACAAACAACTGACAGTTTAACCAAACCCTACGATCAGCAATTACTATCAGTTTACAAGTTAACATTGGCAGAAATGCTGTATTACGAATGGCCCACAACCAGCATACTGATGAACACTGAGCTAGTGAAGGTTACAGGAAGAGTCTGTATGGAGTCTACGTATGAAAAAAAAAAAAAAATGTAGGAGAAAGTATTTTTCCCTTTTCCAATTTACGCTGAAGGTTGAGTACTAAACAAGTATTCAACGCGCAATTGCTCACTTGAAAAATTGGAAGTCCGAATAAGCCGCGCTTTGTCTCACAAGCGCCATATGTCACTTGCGACAAGCGCCTACGTTCGGTGGAGCGCCTCACATATGATGAGCTAGACAAGTGTATGAATTTAACTTTTGATTGTGTGAATAATAGTTTCCCTGGTTCCCCCTTAATAGTGGTTAATTTAACTTGCACCATGCACCAATTGATGAAAGTCGGAAGCAAATTACAATTTTCTAGGTATCACACATGTTTTGCATGGGAAAAAGGCTTAACATAATAGAAATAATCAATAAAAATACTGAAATAAGATCTCGTTTAAGAACATATCATTGCGTTATGTCATCTGGTGCTGCATCCTTACTTGCCAGTCATCCAGGACTGAAGATAAAAAGTTCACAAGTTTCACTGAAGAGAAAAGCTTTCGGAGAACTTGCTCGTTCACGCTTAGGCACTGCTACGGCGTACCTATTAAGCCCGTGAGAATGGCCCCTAACCATGGCTACTCCAGGCTAACGGCTAAGCCTGGCCTCGGAACACAATGCGCGAAAAATGATTTTACTATGCTGTAGTTTATAGGTGACAAATAAAAGCTTTCATTTGAAGTGTAATTATTTGGCATTCAGAGACAATATAATGACCTGGACCATGGAAACCAACCGTGAACGAAATAATTACACCGTACTACAAAGGCTTTCTCGGTTCTCAAAAAGCATCGGTATCCTGAAATTTTACCATCATGTTCACATAAGGTCAGAGACCTCATCATGATGTCATATTTAACCTGGACCATTGGAATCATGTCCACACCTTTCCAGTTCTGTTTAAAAGCCACTCTGGTAAGCAAATGAAAATGAATGAATATATGGATGAGTACGTAGTTAATGCAGAAATTTGACTTGGCATATTTATTTATCATCCCCTGAGAAGAATTCCTGGCCACAAGAAAGCAGTGAAATCTCATTCAAGATTCGGTTTGTCTGTGTATCATCAACATGTAGATACTTAAATAACTTTGACTGGTGATGCATTTGGTTTCAAGGAATGTAGTTTGAAGAACAGGCATGATCCATTCATTTTATGAACTGCTTAATCCTAATTAGGGTTGTAGGGAGGCTGGTGCATATCTCAGCCGACTCTGGGCGTACACGCCGGACAGCTCGCCAGACCATTGCAGGGCAGATACACGCCGATGACTGTGCAGCCTACTCTTTACGAAAGTCAGCAATGGTTCTTTTACATGAAGTGAGAGACATAGCTGACCTTTGATAACCTAGTTAACCACACTGGGGGAAAACAGGCGTCATATCAAGATTAAATAGCTTAATATAAATCATGTAGAAATTTGTTTGTCTTTGCTTTTCTGTTCTCGTTTGGTCATACTTTTCTGACATCTTAAATCCAAATTACAAACAACATATCATATTCAAAGTGCATATATTTCCTCCTCAGTAATACTTCTAAACATGGCTGGTATCTCGATTTAGCTCAACATGGAGGCAATAAACCATGGAGGTAAAAGAACCAAGCTTCGGGCTGCATTCAATGCGGTCGAGAACCAGTCTTAGTCTTTCCTGTTCCAGCTATGAAAGGACAGTGTTAAGCCAAGTGTGGAACAGAAGGTCATTGAGCTGGTAAGCAGCGGGTAGCTTCTGGCTGCCGTTACACTACACCACACAGAATCGCCTCTTTTATTGCGACACTTCCGCCCCCATCGTGCCTGGCATGGCTTTGTGTAGTGACCCGCAAGAATAATGGAGGGTTCCTGTTCAGTTCTAGCACTAAAAAAAAAAGGAACTCAACATGATCTAGCTGTCACTCTGAACTTGGACTTTGTTCAAAGCCTATCATCTGAATGTAGGCTGGGAACCTTATCACCTTTAGTTATCCAGGTAAAGACATGGGAAATCCAGCGCAGAAAACCAGCGCACAAGTCTTAATGTAAATCTGCATAAAACTACATCTTTCAAAAGGATAAGATACGTTCACATCAAGAAAACATGACTTGATTCTCATCTGCTTCTTCTACACCTGCATGTACTGTATCTTAACAGGTGAAGAAATACATGGATCTTTCTATAGCAGTGCAACCATACACAATGGTTATCATTTTAATAATACTATTTAATAGTGACATTAATTCGATAGGGCAAGTGATCTGCACTATGTAGGTGGAGACGACAATTTGCGTCATTTTAGAATTTCGGTCAATAAACTGTCAAGTGTACTGACAAAAAACCTTGAAACTCCAAAGGTTACTGCTTTTGTCTGCTTGCAACAACTGTATTTTCAGCAACTTGGGTTGAAAAAAATGTTTTCAAACACAATGCTACTATATACGGTACTTTTTTGTCGTCAAGTAAACTCCTTTGGGCTTTTTACACCCGAGCCCAGTGGTTCATCAGGCTGGTGCTTATCCCCGGTTTCCAAAGTGTGAAGCGACCAGGAGTTCAACTCCTCCTGGATGGGACGCTAGTCCATGGCAGGTTACCTTCCCAGTATATTTTACTGGTACCCAGTGGGTGAACAGAGGCACACTTGTGGTTGAGACCTTGCCCAGGGGTCTTAGCACAGTGAGGTTCTAACTGGGATTTGAACACACAACCTCCCGATCATGAGCCCAGCACTCTCACCACTACCCCACAGGACCCCCACACATATATATGGTACTTGGCTACATATAGCAAATGTTGTGTACTTATGTAGTAAATGATCAGTATTATAGATACACCCAAAATATTCAATGTTTTTGGCTTTACGGCCTGAAATGAAGCAAGGCTGCACACACAGTATTTTTTAATCTGTGTTTATGAAATGCTACTTCATCCATTCATTCATTTGCTGAAGTATTTTCTGAAATAGTCCTTTTTCGAGTTGTAGGGAGGCTGGCAAAAATACACCCTTGACAGGTCACCAGGCCATCACAACGAGGAAACGTGCAGATTCAATGCAGTTTTCTTTCTCAAAGTCAGCAATATTTCTTTTACATACTTCTCACCAAGACAGTGAGAAACATGGCTGGCCATGGATAACCCAAGTTAGCTGCAATTGGGGGGAGGTGGGGGTTTAGTGACAACCCGGTGATAGTGAGGTTTGAACCCCCAACTTTAGAATCAGTAATCTACTGAGGGAGATTTTCCTTGCTACTGTCTTGCTGATTAGGGATATGGAGAGGTAATGGGGAATGTTTCAATTCCTTTATACGTTGTAAGCCCCTACTTTCACTGTTTTACTGTGTAAAGCTGCTTTGTGACAATCTCAATTGTAAAACCGCTATACAAATAAATAAAACTAAAATTAAACTAAGTAAGTGGTTCTACTTGGTCCCTTCCTGGATCTGACTGCCTTTCAAAACTAGGTGGAAGAGCGTGAGGGCAACTAGTCAGAGAGGCTAATTTTGAAGCTTTTCCAAAAGCACCTTGACGACTCGGACCAAAATCAAATCAACCTGAACACTGTCGATTTTTTTTTGTCGATGGGACAAAAGGATCAGCTTCCAACTTAACGACTCAAAATTGATCACACAGTGGCTGAAGGAGTAAAAGACAAATGTCTCGAATCTTGCATGGCCTAGTCGGAGCCCAAATCCTACTGTGGAATGACTTGTAGGTTGCAGTCCGCCAAGGTTCACCATATCTAATGTGATTGAGCTTGAACAATTCCGTAAGGAAAAGTGAACAAATATTGCACAATCTAGATACACAAAGACAGAACAAAGGTATCGCAACAAATTCATGGTGGTGCTCAAAGCAAACAATGGCTTCACAGAGTACCACATGGAGAATGATCCTTTAACCACCTCAGAACTTCCGTTTTTGTTAATTTTTTCCTAAAAGATTAAACCTTGCATTGAGTAAATACATACATTCATTCACATGGAATTAGGAAGCTCTTAATCTTATACAAGCCTTGACATAAAGTTCACACCTTCTGTCCAAAAACAGTATGCAATATGCCGAAAAGAAAACCAATAACATCACAACTGAAAGCATTTACCAATGTGCCTTATTTAACCGGCAGTCAAGTGGACAAAGTGGAGTATTGCTACCAGAAGTCCCCATTCACGAGAGAGAAAGTGGCACGGTAAAGAAAGGCAAGAATGAGGACAAGTGCACTGATGTGTACTAATGCCTGCCTCAGTCTACTGGATGGCTCGTGTTGGGATGTGAAATGAATAGTAATCGGACAGCTTGGTGTAACCTGAAACCAACCTTCATTAATAGATGACCAATCACTTATGGCATCTTCCAGGCCTACAACCGACACAGTATTGCTAATATAACACCAAAGTGTGACTTCAAGAATGTTTGTCACTTGCACTTGTTATTTATTTTTATTTATTTATTTTTGTTTGAGACTATTTCTGACCAAGATAATATAAGAAATCAGAATATTACAGAGAATTGGTGCATGAATTCTTAGAACTATTACGAATTCCATATCATTGAAGTGTGGAGTTAATCACACTAGATCAGTGCTTCTCAAATAGTGGTGCGCGCGGTGTGATGACGAGGGGAGTGTGTATGACCCGGGGAACATACTTTTCTGGAATTGTGTATGATAATTAAATGTAATTGCACCTCCACTCCACTAGTTGGCAGTGGTGCTCTCATTGTTGCGCTATAGTGTAGCGCTTTTTCGCACGACCAAACGATATGAAGTGCAGTAAACAACCCCTCAAGAAACAACACGGAAACATTTCACGGAAAGATTTTAAGACATAAATAAGTTAAACGAGTTTAAATAAGGATTTTTTTTTTTATTCCAGGTACATTGGTGCATTTTAAATCTTTTCTGTTACAGATTAAAAAACAATGTTAATGAAGTTTTTCTTTATTGTAAGTTGAACTATATTTCTTTTTTTGTTTTTAATGTTAATAAAGATATAATGTTATGCAGCGGTCTACTAATAACAATTTTATAGACAAATAATACTACAGGGAGCCCTCGCTACTTCAAGCTTCAATTCATGCGGCTTCAGTGCATCCCATTTTTTTTTAATACTCATCAAATAGAAAAATAAGGAAATTAAGGAAGAATAGGGGAAAAGTTAAGGAAAATGCAACAAAAACAAGGCCAATTATGCAAAAAAACCCAAAAAACCCAAACAAACAAACAAACAAACAGAAAACCCTTATCTGACACAAAACAAAAAACAACCCGAAATTTCTCATCAAAAATAGTTACACTGTAGTGAGATGCGAATCTGAGCCCGTGCACACGCATCAGCGTCTGTATGTGTGTATATTTATATTTTATTTAAATCTTTATGCATTAGTTTTACATTTTTAATAGTTATTATACGCATTTATAGCATTGAATATGTATTTATTGATATTATATACACATATACATGTAGGTATACGTCAGTTGAGGGGGGGGGTGATCATACTTCGCATATTTCAATGGTCGCGTGGGGATCTCGGTCCCAATTAACCGCGGAAAGTGAGGGATCCCTGTATTTATAGTCGCTCACGGGGTGGTGGTGGTGGTGGTGGGGGGGGGGGGGTGAAATGTTTTTTCTTCCCAGAGGGGGTGCCACAGAAAATAATTGAGAAGCACTGCACTAGATACACCCACCTCTCTAATTAAATTAGATCGCAACAAAATCCCAGCGCAGTTATGATGTCTTACCATCATTCAAATAAGTGCACCTTGAACACACCGACCGTTCTGTCTTTTTTTTTAATTTTCTTACATTATACACAACTTCAATTTTAGATCTACACATTAAAACAATTATTTAAAAAAAAAAAATCAATGAACATGTTGCACAATCATTAAACACTTATAATAAAAAAAATAATCCAAAAGATTTTATCGTGTACAGTATTGTTATCATGACCCCCCTCAGTCTGAGTTTTAGGAAGGTAATCCAAGAGATCTGGAAGAGTTACCACAGATATCACCAAGAAGAAAGGACAAAGATTAATTAGAACCCACATGTCAAGAAAAAATGTTTAGGCAAATATTATAACTGAGAGAATCCAAAGTGGCTCTCAGGATGAGGCAGTTATAAAAGCAAAGGGCGGGAATATAAAACCAGAAAAATATTTATATTTGGAGGAGTTGCAATCCAATCACATACCACATCAAGTGTTTACAAAGATTACTTTTTTTTTTTTTTTGCTCACGTGTAATTATGAGGGAACATAATATGCACCATTAGACTTTAGTTTTATTACACCAGTATGGAAAATTTACATTTATGGCATTTAGCAAACACCCTATCCAGATATACTGATATACATTTATAGTTTTTATACAACTGATATACTGAGGCCTTGCTCAAGGAGCCCAACGGCGGCTTGATCCCTGAACCTCAAACCAGTAACCTAGGACTTTAACCAGTGAGCCACCAGTCCATCCTTTGGAACATTTGCATAGTATCACTTCCAAGTATTCAAATTACTAAAATACAACAATGTGGTTTCAGTTACACATGCTATTTTATTGCTTGTAACAGCCAACCTACACTGAATACAAAACTATTCTAACAAGTCTGTGTTCAGCAAACGTGTCTACTACTTGTAGTGCATTGGTTCATGTCCAAATGACTCTTCAGAACATTCAATAACCACTGATGAACCAAAACAAAACCAAATATCTAATCCCTTTAAAGTGCGGCATTTACTTTCGCAACAATCTAATAATTATATTAAACATGTGTATTAAATAGATTTTTGCAAATGTGAAGAGATTACTCATGTACAGTATCTCACCTGAGGCACATGCACAACAACTCAAGAGTGTCCTGTAGTGCAACTGTAATGTTATGAGAGTACACCTTTGCTGATTTCCTGCCTCCTCACAGAGCAGTGTGAAGGCAGAAACGTCCGCCTGTGATCTCTCTGGAACTCCGAAGCAGCCAAAACTACTTAAAAACCCACCAATTGCAATAAAGTCAGTTTTCTCTTGGGGATTGGATCAGAGATAAGCTGCCATGCTTGGATGAACTGACATGCTTGGATGGAAACCCCCCCACCCACATACACACACACATACACACACACACATACACACACACACACACATACACACACACATACACACACACACACACATACACACACACACACACACACACACATACACATACACACACACACATATACACATACACACACACACATATACACACACACAGGGAGCTCCTCAGCACCTCCTGTTTCTCATTAATGTTTCATCGCTGATGAACCTCATCTTCAGGTCTTTCTAATTCTGGTGCTGTGTCTCTTTCATTCCACTCTAACAAAACAGTATAGTATATCTGGGTGATACGTTCTGGGTTGCACATTTAAACGTTTTAACATTTAAAGTGTCCACATCCATAGGTATATACGGCTTCGTTAACTTACCCTGCAGCTGCTTAAATCGTCCCTCCAGCTGATTATAGTTAAAAGCGGCTGCGCCGTAGCTGGGACCGGGACTGGAGCCTTGGTATGACAGTCCTGGCCCTGGAGGCAGGTGCTCAGGGGAGCGATGCCCAGGAGAAACATGTCCAGGTGACAAATGTCCAGGGGACAGGGGTCCAGGCATACTAGTAGCTCGCTGAAGCTCCATCAGGGTGCTGGAAAGTAACGTGTCCTCTTACCAACTCCTAGCAATCAACACACACCAGACCTGAGGCTGTCCAAACATCCAGCTTGTTCTGACTTTGTAACCAATGCTCAGTGAAAGGCAGACAGTCTGATTTGTCGTCTCCCACAATCTTCAATACAGATTGTCCCCATTTGTCATCACCCCTGAGACCTCAAGGCTGAGAGAAAGAGTGCATAAGAGAGCATGTGCAGGGGACTCAAGTATACACTGAAGACAGAGCTGAACAAAACAGAGCACACCTTTCACAAGCGTGGAGGAAGTAGTAGGTGGAGCCTAGGGTTTGGCACTGTCCCAGGCAGCCTATCATGGCCAGTGTGTTCCATAGTGATGTCAGCATCGTATTAGCATAAAGAGAAGCGGGAGGGGAGACAAGGAGAAGGTGGTGGGCTACACCATTCCTGTGATATGGGGGGGAGAGAGCAGGATGTTTGCTGTCGCCAAACACAGCTGGAGTACTTCATTGAAACAAAAATCTTTTTTGATGTTTGACAGCAGGAAATGTTGATATAAAAAGGCTCTGTGACTGCCGAAGCTGAAGCCTGACAAATCCTTTATGAGGCCACAAAATGACAGCACCCCACTTTTTGTTCACTGCTGCACACGATTATGTGGGACAGACAAAAATGCAGTGGCTTTTGAGTGGTGGAACAAAGCGGGGGAATTATTGAGCACAGTTTTCATGTGATGCGCTCAGCACAGCAACCCACACTCAGCTTGCCTCTGCTGCACTTTTCAGGAAAGTCAATTCCTCAGCCTCTCCTTTTTGTATCCGGCCCTCTTAAACAAGTCATCATCTCAATTTCTCCTGAACAAACACACTAATTCCTGGATCTTTCTTTTGGTCATTTTTGAGTTTCTTGGCATCAGGTCCAATTAATGTCATATGTTCTTGTTGGATCTGGGGTAAAGCCATGCACTTTTGCTCCAGAGGAGCAATGAGAGCATGGCTAGAGCTCAGCTAAACATAGCACTATTCTCAGGTATCTGTTCACATTGATATGCATGTTTTAAAAACTATACTCATACTTGCATAAACAAACAAAACGATGCAAAACCTGAAGCCAAATTATCTTTATAGAATTTTTTAAATAAAAAAAAATATATTGCATGGGGAAATTAAGACACTTTAGTTTTATTATGACTAAAAAATAAACATGAGCTTGGGTGAATATAATTAACAATAAATACGTAGCGGATAGTTGTGCAGATTTCACGAGGTATTTATCTGGAAGTTCATTTAAACAGCAACATGTGTTTTCAACTGTATCAGAATACTTTATTGATCCCAAAGAAAATTGTGTATAAAATAAGAGGTATGGAGAAAAAAAAAAAAAAAAAAAAAAAAGTATAGTGGTACCTCATCTTACGAAATTAATCTGTTCCAGAGCCTTTTTCGTAAATTGGATTTTTCGTAAGTAGAACCGCATTTTACGTGTAAAACGCGTGATTCGTTCCAAGGCCCCCAATACTACCCCTTAAAAATTATAAAAGCTTATCTTTTAAGGTACTTACTTTGTGTTGACCATGTCTTCTTAGCAGAGTTATAATCTTACAAATGTTTATGCAAGGTTAAAAGCCTGAGCCAAAAAAATAAAGTTGCAATGAGCACAAAAAAAACTCATGAAACAAGCTGCTGCTCAAGAGAGCTGCGTCATCCCTCCTAGCCAATGGGAGGCCAGCGGGGTGGGATGTTGGAAGATAGTCAATGGGAGAGCAGCTCGTGCATTGTTTGAATGGCGTGTTTGAATGTTGCGTTTCGTTAGGAGAACTTGTTTCGTATACAGAGCCAAAAAATTTTGGAAAATGCTTTTCGTAACCTGGATTTTTCATTTGCTGGGACTATTGTAAGGTGAGGTACCACTGTAGTACAAAAAAAGAGCAGGAACAACTGGAACACAACAGTTATGGCATGCACCGTCAAGCTGCAGAGATGTTTGAGCCACAGTCAGCGTGCTATACATTAAGTAATAATTGAGAGATTTTTTTCTGAATTTTAAGATACTGTACAAGATTGTATATCTACTGAATTCATTTTAAAAGCAGGACAAGAAAGCTAAATTATATTTAATCCCCAAGAATGTGAAGAAATTGTGTAAATTTATTATATGTGCCTAGCTTCAGAATGACAGATGTTCTTTTCTATGCAGGTGGTGTGTGAAACAGCGATACTTATAGTCAGAAAGACGATATTCCTAAATTAAACCCGAACACCACATAAAATAACTTAATTTTTCTGGTAGTATATTCACTAGATAGCTGCTTGCAAGACAGAAAATAAGCTGCAGTGCTAGCAATTACATAAAGAGGAAAATTAAATAAACTTAAATAAGGAAATTAAATAAACATCCAATTTCATTCACAAATTTAGGCAACTCCAGTTTAAACATCACAATATTCTTTAGCTTTTCATGATAGAAGTAAGCCCGGGCTTAGTGAGGGAGGAAAAAAGATGAAAAATCCCATTTATAGACCGCAAGATACTTTTCAAATTTGCTACTGAGCATAAACAAAGCTAATTAGAGAGATAATCAGCCTCTAAACAAAGAGCTAGTTGTTCTCAGTGCCAGAGAGAGAGAGACAAAATCAAACAAAATATATAATCTATTATAAAACAAATAAGTGACATTTTTGACTAGCTTGATAGGTAGAGAATTAGCCAGAAAACTGACCAGGTAGTAACAGGAAAAAAATATATAATTCCACAAACATTCACAACTGAAGAATTGAGGCAAATTTAGACATTTCTTAAACGGCCAATGGATCATCAAATATTTGTGATTAAAGTGTACAACATTATGGTGATTACAATATTTTCCGGACTAAAAGTCACACTTTTTTCATATTTTTGCTGAGTGTGCGACTTATACTCTAGAGCGACTTATATGTGAAATTATTACATATAATTCTGTTCGTCATAATAATAACAAACATAATTTCACAACTTTGGTACTTTTACACTCACAACCACAAGAGGGCACTCTAGGCTTGGGTACCAGTACCTGATCATCCGGTACCACTGAAAAAATGGTGCCAAAAAGAAAATCCTGTTTTGCAGATGACAAGCTGCAAATAGTGAAATATCCAGCAGAAAATGGTAATCGAGCAGCAGAAGGAAAGTTTGGAGTGAACGAGAAACTTGTGAGGGACTGGAGAAAAGCGGAGATTATTATTACTGCAATGAAGAAAACAAAGAAAGCTAATCGCTGACTAAAACCTAGAATGAGTTCGCACATGGGTGCTTGCACAACGTGCCGCAGACAGAGGCTTATCAACAGTGCAGTTGCATCTCCACGTCCAGGTAGTTGTTAAGGAGATGAATAGAAATGAAATGACTTTGCGTGAGGACTTTCTCGGTGTTACCGCTTCATGCAACGCAACCACCTTTCAATCAGAGCGAGGACCACATCACATCACAAAAACTGCCAGCAGATTTCCAAGCCAAGGCAGACAGTTTCCATGAGTTTGAGACTTGTACTCCAGTGCGACTTATATAATGTTTTTTCTTCTTTATTATGCATTTTTATGGCCAATTCGACTTGTACTCCGAAGAGACGTACATTCTGGAAAATACGGTACTTAAAGCTACTCTTATGTTGATTACTAAATGACTCTTTACTTTGACAAATCTTTCTGTCTACAATATGTGATACATTTTTCACAAGCTTCGAGCAAGTCTACAACAATTTGCCAGGTACCAAAGTAAATCACATTTTAAATAAAATTTGCATCCTTCCTTAATCATTTGGATTAAAAACTTCGACATGACCGCCACCAACAAACATGTTGGACGGGCTTGAAGAATTTCACACTATTAATAAGCTGCACATTCTTGTAATCTTATGTGATCATTTGTATGACTGTCAGTGCATCACACAGCTAAGAAACAGGCTTAAATCCACTTTCCCCAACATTATCACACAACTGCGAGCTGACTTTACAGTATTTGTACATGAATCACAAATCAAAAGAATGAGGAAAACGGTTTAAGGAAAAACAGTAGGGTAGTGGGGAAGAAGAATAAAGCGTCTTTGTAGGGTGAGGCTGGTTTAAATTATTCAGCATGACCCAGTCAGACTTGCAGAATGTGGCGATAGCCTCCAAGAGCGCCTGTATGCTGACACAACCTCATTGCATGTGACTTGTAGACTGAACTCCGTGGCCTCTAGAATAAGCTGATTTTGGATCCATCATACGGTACACATCAGAGAAAAACGATGCACGGGCTAAACAGATCAACGCAATAATAGTAAATGGAGATCCACCATGGAGTTCTTTAAACATTTCAAGGGTTTCGCCTTCACACTAAAACAGACATTAGAAAAATGAACATGCCAGAACCGAATAGCCACCAATGAATATATTAGTACTACTAAATTCTAGCAGATATGTTTGTAATATTTCAAGCAAGTAAATTATTTTGACATTAAAAAAATTGGTTAAATTGAGCAAAAATAAGAACTACTAACTAAATTCAGAAAGGTTAAAGTTCATCGAGAGTTATGCACAACTACAATGAGTTAGCAAACCCTGTTTCAAACTGAAACTGACTCAAAGCTAAAATTACTTTATAAAACAAAAGATACAGAATGGTGGATAAAAAAAAAAAAAAAAAAAAAAAAAAAAAAAACACACAACAGAGTCCAGCAACATATGGCAGTGAAAGGCCTTGGCAGAATGTAAGATCATGAAATGAGCCACGAAGCTTCAGTAACTCTTGAATATTTAAGGAGTGTGTGAATTATTTAACTTCCCACATGGAACTTGAGTAGATTCATCTGCTATTCAGCAGCCTGGCTGTGAGACTAGCAAGAAAGTGTATGAATAGCAAGTGGCCAATTTTAGAAACTCCTTGTGGCTACATTATTAGCAGGTATTGCTAAGTCCCAGTACCAAGAGAACTGCATAGTGCAAGGGATTGTCTGAGCGAAAAAGACCATACTAGACCCTCATCAAAACAAATCTTAGATTAAGGAAGGAAATGTTTGGGTATGTATACATGCACTAGGGTGCCACAGACTATAATGGAAAAAAAATAAAATAATAATAATATTTTTCGAGTCCCACCACCGAGTTTTGTTACTTTTATGCAGCATAGTAACTACACAAAGTTTCAGATAAATACAGGGATTCCTCACTTTCCGCAGTTAATTGGGACTGAAATCCCACCCCCAACCACCGAATTCCACAAAGTAGGATCAACCCCCCCCCCCCCCCCCCCCGACTGACGTATACGTACATGTATGTCTCTATAATATCAGTACATACATATTCAATGCTATAAATGCTTATAATAACATTCAAAAATAGTGCACAAAATGTAAATAAAATATTAATACACACATACAGATGCAGATGCACATCTCACAAAAAATACAAGTTGTTTTGATGGGAGGTTTAGGGTTGTTTTTTTGTTGTGTTTGTTTAGGGGGGTTTTTTGTGCATAAGTGGCCTTGTTTTGGCGGCATCTTCCTTAACTTTTTCTATTCTTCCTTAATTTCCTTATTTTTTAATTCAATAAACATTTAAAAGAAAAAAAACAAAAAAACAAAACAAAACAAACAAACAAACAAACAAAAAAACACGCAATGCACTGAAGCTGCATGAATTCAAGTGTGAAGTAGCGACGGAGCCCTGTACAGTCGGCCCTCTACTTACAAAATTAATCTGTTCCAGATCCTTTTTCGTAACCAGAGGCGCATTTTACATGTAAAATGTGGGATTCGTTCCAAGACTACCACATAAACCATTCAAAAATGATAAAAGTACACCAGTTTTGTATTAAATATGTATGAAATGTGTTAAAAGTAAAAGAAAATTATTTATTAAACCATTTAAACATTTTATTAACATTTATTAATTAATATTTTTTATTAACGCACATATACACACACACACACACACACACACACACACACACACACAAACAACACACAATTGTGGCGGGCTCCGCCAAATGCAGGCTCCGCCCACATGCAGGACACCGGAGCATTTTAAGATGACAAATTCAAAGCACACTCCCTGCTTGACAGATTGGAGGTGCAGAGTCAACTTTAACTTGTTTCCTTGAGGGATCGGAGGTCCAGATGAGCCGCATTTTGCTCACAATCGGAGCAAACTCTGTCTCTCTGGTGTGTTTTGCCAAATGCGGGCTCCGCCCACCCACAACGAGCAGCCGACGGACCAATTGTATTTAAATGTTTAAATGGACGGGATGTTGTATTTAAAGCGGAACACAGTACCTTAGATTAGAAGTCCTGATTCAATATTAACTTGCTTCCTTGTGAGATCGGTGGTCTTGTCCCACGGAGCACTCTTTTTTCATGCTCCTTCTGCTTCAATATCGTGCCGAAATAATCGCCTCCATCACTGTATTTCCGCTTTAAGGATTCCTGCTGATTCAATATCGTCCCGATTGTAGAGCGGTTTCGGCGATAACGAAATATAACGCTGTGGGATCAATCTCAAAACAAGCCAATAGTCCGGTTCAACTCTCCTTCACGCGTGTGACAAACAGGAAGTATGGGTACAGGAATGGGTACAGTTCAGCTCCCTCCTGGCCAATGGGAGGCCAGCGGGGCGGGATGTTGGGAGACAGCCAATGAGAGAGCAACTCGCGCATTGTTTGAATTTTGAATGGCGCATTTGAATTTTTGAATGGTGTGTTTAGCGCTTTTCGTAAAAAGAGGACGAAAATTTAGGAAAATGTTTTTCGTAACCTGGATTTTTCATACTACGAGGTTTGAACCATTTCTTTATATTGCATAACTGATTGTGTTTTATTTTAATGAAGTTAATATTCTTGCTTAGTTATATTTTGTCGCTAGTCATCATTAACAAAACCACTGTGACCGGGTAAACACATCACTGTTTCATACAAACAAACAAAACATGACTAATTTACCAAAGAAGATTCACCCCCCCCCCCCCCCCAATCCTGAATCTGAAGCGCTTAATCCTAATTAGGATCACGGGGAGTCTGCTGCCAATCTCAGCCGACTCTGGCTGAGGGCAGAGTACTGGACAGCTTGCCAGGCCATCGCAGCGAAGTAACACGCTGACAGCTATGCAGCCTACTCTTGTCGAAAGTCAATGGTTCTTTTACGTGCCTCACGCCATAGACAGTGAGAGACATGGCCAGCCTTTGATCTCCCAGTTAGACTCCATTATGAAATTCTGTCGGTTAATGTGTTTGGTCACAAACAATATTATGAGGGTTTGAACTAAGCACTGTTCTTTATAAAACATAAGCAGCACTGACTGTCCATTATAACCAAAGTGTTCTTTTTTTAATTCTTATATTTTATTAAGAGTTTTTACTTAAAAACAAGAACAATGGTGCAGACAATTATTCTTTTTGAATTAAGATATTTAAACATTTGTCAGTACATCCATTTCAAATTCTACCATATTACAGTGTTACAGCATGGCTCAAATCCGTTAACCTGGGTTTACACTGGAGCATGACACCCACGATATCCACAATTTAAGAGAATCATGATGCATGTTTGGGGGCGGGATCATGAGATTGAGGGAATTTGGCGGATTTGTGGATATCGTGCTAATTTTGGTAAAACTCTTTACCGTCAAATAAATATTTTACCATAATTATGATTTGAGGCCAAAAAATAATGTGACATGGGAAGCGCGGTAAAGTGCATTAGAGCTTAATGGACCACAATGCACCATCGCAGGGGATCTTGATGAGCTTGGTAACAAGATTATTGCAAGTTTCATCACTTGGATGCACCCTGCCACCTTTTTTATACCCCAAGCGTGACTCAGTTAAGGAACCCCATGCTTTGTTGAATCGTAGAAAATGCAGACATCATGTCTCAGTGTAAACCCAGGGTTAGACAGACAGATTTTAAGATATGTGACTGGAGATTTAGACCACAAGCCACATCCCTATTTTGATATACAAATACAACTATGTCCAGATATGTCCCCAAATCACATGCCTCTTTGGACAGGACCAATAAGTGGGATATGATCCACCTCTGTATCACCATAGCACTCCAGCATACAAGGCTATTTGTAACAAAATTCTTGTAACAAAAATTCAAATCAATCAGCAGAATTTAGGGTCTGAAAATTCTCTAATGTTTCTTTTCTCCATAATTCTACAGTAAGCAATGGTTTCCTCACACATCCAGAACCAAAACACAGATCTCATATATTGAGGCATACAAAAAAATCTACATCAAATACAATCCATCTCAGTTTTTGTTTCAGCTGTACACACATTTAAATGTAAAAAGACACCAAAGGACGTCTTCATGTCTGATCACCACTCATCGCTTGTACTGGTAAATTTCTACAATTTCTGTCCATTTCCTTCCAACAAGCATCAAAACAAAAAAAATTCTAGTTTTCAATCGAGCAGCGAGATAATATTCTCCAAGATTTACCGCTCAGCTCTTCTTATTGATAAGTAATAAATGTACTGTAATATCCAATCTAAATAAATCTACAAATGTGTTTATCCTATTCTGACTGTTTGGGAATATAACGGGCAAAAACAAAAACATAAATAGAAAACTGAAAAAAAAGAAACACTTTAATGTTCTCATTTATTTTATTATTTATTTTTACAATCATAGTTTTTCAGACATCATTGGAACTTTGGGTCAATCATAAACCTAGGACCAATCAATGGGAAGTTTTTACCTACGTTCTGGGGGTGGGTTATTGGGCTCGTTGAATGGCATTTGTTTTTGTTTTTTTTAATGTATGTTGGGCCAAATCTTAGAAAATCATCTGGATTAAAAAAACAACAACAACCAAACACCAGCACATGGTGGCTATAGAAAAGGAATTTTTAAATTTAAAATTTTTCACATTCTGTTGCTTTGAATTCTGAACTATAGACACACGTTTTTCAACTGTATTAATTCAAATTAACATGTGGTTCAGTTGTGGCATCACAGTGGTGTCCATGTGGACCATGTCTACCTTAAAACAACTCAGCAAGGGGGTTCCTGTGTGGAGTTTGAGTGTTCTCCCCATGCTTACTCAATGGCACACTTATAAAAACATAATACTCTTTATAAGGTTAACGGGCATGTCTGATGTAAATAACAACCAACCATGTGTTAAATTTGACATATCTGACTTTTTGACATGACCACATGCAGGTTTCATATAACCCCTGTGACCTTGAAATTAGGTCAAGTTGAGCCAGTTTCAGTAGGTTTAAGACCTTGACACTAAATATAACCGGTATGAATTGGAAACCAATCTGACAAAAACAGCACCCTCTAAAGTGTTAATGATAAATTTTGATGAATTGACCCCTATGACCTTGAAAAATGAGTCAGGGTGACCCAGTTTCAATAGGCTTGTAGGGTGTGCTGTAGGGACCACTCAACATAAATATAAAATAAATAAACAAAAGATCAGGCTAGACTGCTAGGGCCGCAGAAAACATAGAATCCCCTGCATTTCTCTAGGGATATAATTAGAGTGTCATTCCCATGTCATTCCACATCAGTATTTTGTGGAATCGCATTCTGCTTTGATTACAGCCACGAATCCTTTGAAAAAATTCTCGACTAGCTTTGCATGTCTATAGATTTGCCAACCCCTCTTTACAGACCTGTTCAAATGATCTACAAATCAACCAGGTATTCCCCAGGCTTTCAGTCAGGGTCTCTGACAAGGCCTCACAAGGACATTCACCTTATTCTTCTTCAGCCACTGTGTACTCAACTTCAGGTCACGGTCATGTTGGGACAGTGAACCTTCCAATCTTTGACAACTTTGTGGCAGAGGGCAGCAGGACTTCAAGAATTTGATGGTGCCTCCTGCCCTTCGTTTTCCTTTGCATCTTGAGAAGTGATGATGATGTTGACAAGTGTCGCAGTCTCTGCTACAGAAAGCAACCCCCACATCATGGCGCAACCACATCCATGCTTATCTGTAGCTATTGTGTTCTTTAATAGTTAGCTGGCTGGTATTGGCTTTCCACCAGATACACCATTTGGTATTGAAGCCATATAATTTGCTTTAAGTCCCATGTCACTATTTCAGCTTTTTTGATTTGACTTCAGAATCTACAAGGTGCCTTTTGGCAAAGCTCAACTGAAACTTTTCTGTTTTCCTGTGACACAACCAGCATTTGTAAAATTAACTTTGTTCAAAATTCCTGCAACGGTTCCAAAAGTTGTCATCGGCCTCTTGGTATACTCTTGAACTGGTGTCCTTTTCACTTCTCCAACCAGTTTGAAGGGACAGCCTGATTCAAGAAGGGTTCTATTAATACCAAACTCTATCCACTTCTTATTATGAACTTTACTGTACTCCAAAGGGTTTGAGAAAGGCTTTGAATTTTTTTTTTTTGTACTCACTCTCCCAAAAATCTTTTGACAGGGCCGTGCCATCCATATTTTGTTGCTTGCTTAAGTCATACTTTAAAGCAGTGTAATGTTCTAGGGAGAATTGTTTTTATGCTTAAATAAGTAATATTTACAAGTGGAGTTTGTTGTGTAATGGAGAAGATGGGAGGAAGAGGGGAGGTCCTTTAACCATTACAGCAATTCATTTCTTTCTTCTGAAAAGTTGCTGTTTATCTATTTGTGTCTCTCCCCTCAGGCTACAAAATGTAAACGTCTGGAAGAGGGGGCTTCCTTTCTATACCAAGTATATGATGTGTGCGCATATATATCTTCCTTGTCGAACTAAAGTCTTCAGTACATTTACAAAAGGAAAGATAAAGGCTGTTTTTTTTATATATATAAAAATATTCATAGTAAGTACAGAGAAATTCAAATGTTCTGCATGCTTCACCATTAAAATGTTGAAAACATATCCCTGCTCTGATAGCCGATATTTTTTTTCTGACAAATGTATTGGGAACAGAATCAAAACAAAAATGAATATCAGTCTTATATCTCATCTGGTTAGAGTTAAACTATGGAACTCTGTCTGCTGAAGCTACCTAAATAAATAAATAAAAACCTTACCTGCAAGGGCCTTGATACGGGAGCGTTCAAACAGACGGGCAGAGCTGTTCTCATTGTCCCATTCGTCCACATCCCAGCGATTGTTGACATCGCCTGGACTGGTGTACTGCTGCTGGATCTCCATATGTTCATAATCGGCGGCTACTGACGTCATTTTGAGTCTTCACAGCCTCCAACTACACATCAGCCCCTTTTCGGAAAATGCCTGAACACAAAGAAATAGTCAGCAAAGCAAACTGTAGAATTTTTTTTTTTTAGAAATTGTTTTAAATATTCATCCTTTGCAACTGCAACTTCTTAATGGCCAACCTCTAACCATGACTAAAACGCTTCGCTTGGGGAAAATAGACTACAGTGCAGTCATAATATTACATCGAAAAACAGTGTCAGTCATATGATTGAATTTCTTTGGTCCGTTGTCATGCATAGGGTCATCGACTAAATGTATAGCACCAAGGCAGCACAGTAAAGTAGTGGTTAGCACATCTGCCTCACAGCAAGAAGGTCCTCCAGCACTCTGGTTTCTTCCCACAGTCCAAAGACATGCACATTAGCCTAATCAGCTGTTTCAATTGTCCAAAGGGGTGGATATGAATGGTGTGTTTAGACCCCCAATGGACTGGTGAACCGTTCAGAGTGTATCTCGCCATTGACCAGTGTCGGCCGAGATAAGCACAGCCTCCCAGTGACCGGAGTAAAAGGATCAAATGGTTCAGCAAATAAATGAGTGAGTGAGTGAACTGCACCACCTAATGGTTAAGGAGCTCTACAGATGAATGGTGCCGCCACATTGCCATTAGCAAAGATGTAAAGGGGGTCATATTACACTACATAATTTAAAAATAAATAAATAAATAAATAAATAAACCCAAGAGTTTATTTACAAATATTATTCATTAATTATGCAAATGCTTTCAGTTGAACAGTGCAGCACTTTTTATAGAAAATCACTTTAACCAAAAGTATTAGACCAGCTATCAATCAAATTAAATGGTCCCTTTAAATGCTTTGTTGTAAATCCACTTTCATTGAGGACGTACTCAAGAATTCATAAAAGGTTTTCCATGCTTATAAGTGGTGATGACGCCAACCGATAAGTGGCAGTAATGTTCAACACACTGTTTGCTTCTGCTGAGAGAACTTCCAGCTGCTTCAGATTTTTTATTTTTGCACTCTTATTTTTTCCACCTCATTGTGCTTAATTTGTTTTTTTTATTTTATTTTTAAAGACTCAAGATAATAAATATCTTAATTACTGCAACAGTCAGTCCACATACAAGGCACAGACACATTTGTTGTAGCTGTTAAAAACAATTCTTGTTTCCAGTGCTTTTCAAGTGCAGTCTTCTATTTTTTATGTTTTTTTATCTTATTGTCTGTAATATGACTAAATATTCAGTAAATTCATTTGCCAGTGTTGTCAGAGCAGAAAGAACAAGGTACGCTGTCAATTTCTGTCTGTGTAATTTCTGTCTGTTTAATGCTTATTAGTTCAGTTTGTATTCATTATGCATTTGTGAGGGTCTTGGAATTCAATACAGCTGTTCAGCACACATCATCATCACTCGTATAACAGTAGAAAGGTGGTTTACTCAACATTCAGTACGACGTACACCTGACATCCGCGAGTTTCCTGTTCTGTTACCCAGAAACAGAAAATTAAGAAAACATGTCAGTTTCCCCAGTTTAGGTTTTTGGACTATATGCTCCAAATATTGATATAATGATATCATATATATTGATATAATTAAATATAAATATTTAATTAAGAATAGAAAATTGAAATGACAAGTATTACACAGACCAACACAAACTGTGTTCAGTACCAGATGAGGGGAAACACTGGAATATTAGCCTATGGCTATTTATCCATTCCAACAGAAAACTCACAGGTCACATTTGGCCCTGGGGACAAAATTTGGATAAACCAATCTAAACATGAATATATTGAATAACTTCAATAGTTAGTTACAGTACAGAGAGAATTTCAGAATAATTTAGAACTACAACCTTGAAGTGGGGCCGGTAGCGTAACGGTTAGGGTGCTCGCTCATGATCGGGAGGTTGTGTGTTCAAATCCCAGTTAGACCCTCACTGTGCTAAGACCCCTGGGCAAGGTCTTAACCACAAGTGTGCCTCTGTTCACCCAGCAGTATAAATGGGTACCAGTAAAAATATACTGGGAAGGTAACCTGCGATGGACTACGAGTTGAACGCCTAGTCCTTCACGCGATGGAACCCGGGGATAAGCATGAGCCACTAAGGCTCGGGTGTAAAAGTCCAAGGACTTTAGCTTTACAACCTTGAAAACATTTTAATTTAAAGTAGAAGTGAATAATCTGCAGGCCGCATTAATTATAGACCAATGTCAATGTTTTTGCAAGTAGACACAAGTTGCTGCCTCATATTTTGTTCATTAGCACATTTTCTCATTTATGGCTATTGGGTTATTGCTCCGTTTTGCCCCCTAGTGGAATAAATAAAAATAACTCTTCATCATTAAACAATTAACACCGAGATTCAAATTTTATTTATTTTATTATTTTATTTATTTTTTTTTTTTTTTGGGGGGGGGGGTGGATTAGACTGCAGCACATTTTACACTTTCAAATACAAGCCCTAACTGTAAAAGATACTTATTTTCCTGGCATAATTCAATACTATAAACTGGCAAACTCGGAAACCAGGAATGACACCATCACCATGCATGGCATCTCTGCAGTAACACATATTTTAACCCCCCCCCCCTTTCCAATAGAAAAGCAGAAATAATGATGTCTGCATTAAATATAAAACATAGTGGCACTGAGCACCTGTACATTTACATGTGCATGTACTAATCAGTCACTTATGTGACAGCAGTGCAATCATGCAGATAGAGATCATCAGCATGTGTGAGGTTGTTTTTTTTTTTTAATGTCAAACATGAGAGAAATTTTTTGATCTCGGTAATTTTCACTGTT
Source organism: Plotosus lineatus (assembly GCA_024760905.1). NCBI lineage: Eukaryota > Metazoa > Chordata > Actinopteri > Siluriformes > Plotosidae > Plotosus > Plotosus lineatus. Next base: position 16,517,690 of record CM045746.1, read on the forward strand.
ACATGAATGCTGGTCACACACATGCTGTAGTATTTTCATGTATGGGCCATTTTTAGCAAAAGGTACACAGAATGGTAAGGACATTTTTTAAAAACAGACATTTTATGGATTAAGCTGAAAACAATGACTTTGCATTCTATGTCATACCCCTTCATTTTGGTGATTTTTACTATTGGTAAGGGTAAGAACATGTTGTACAATTATCAGATAGCATTTCCTAATAGAAAGGATCACTGACATGCGCTTGGTAAAGGAAATAGAATTTAAAAAAGCTCACAAATAATGAAATTCATATACAGTGATCCCTCGCTACTTCGTAGTTCAGTTTCTGCGGCTTCAGTGCATCGCGAGTTTTTCAAAAATATTCATCGAAAAATAAAAAAAATAAGGAAATTAAGGAAAAATAGGGGAAAAGTGAAGGAAAAAATGCCACAAAACAAGGCCAATTATGCAAAAAAAAAAAAAAAAAAAATACAGTACTTACATGTTTATGTGAGGTGCACATCTGAGCGTGTCTACGCGCATCTGTATGTGTGTGTATTTATATTTTATTTACATCTTATGCATTATTTTTGAAGTATAATTGTTATTATAATCATCTATTGAATTGAATTTGTATTTATTGATATTACATACACGTATACATGTCGATCCTACTTTGGGGAAATCGGCAGTCGTGGGGGTCTTGGTCCCCATTAACCACAGAAAGTGAGCGATCCCTGTACTATCTTTAGTCATTGTTACCTACTTAATACATAAAAAGACTGTCCTTACCATTACTGTGCACATTTTTCTGAAAATAGCCCATATGCTATTATTCTGGGATTTTTATAACAACCATCCATAGTCATATCATTACTATAAATAAAAAATAAATAAGAAAAAAACACCCAGGGAGCAGCATTTCTGTTGATGGAAACATCTTAGTACTGAGATTGAGCTCACAAAAAAGGCTGCACCACTGTAATAACTACTCTTTATGATGTTAATGATAGTATGCATGATCTGATGGCTGTTGCGTGGTTCAATAACTTTTTCTCTGCCCACCCAGACTCAACCAGAACGCAAACATCAAATAAAATCAATCTTTTTCCTCCACACACCCCCATCAGTATTTGCCAAAAACTGTTACATCTAACTAACTGCTTCCTTGGTGAAATATATATTGCAAAAGCTAGGAAAGCAAACAGAGTTGTGTACCATGAGCAAAGCCTCATTTCAAATGATAACTGTACAACTGGACATAGACAATAACTTTCACTTAATTTTTTAATACTTCCTTTTTCTGTGGGGTTTGGGGTTAGACAGTGGCAAATAATTAACTTAAACTTGTTAGTTCGGTCAGTACAGATAAATTCCTCACCATCGCTCAGTCAATACATCATCGCCTTGCTCTGGAATTTCACAGTACTGACTTCATGCTCAGCTGATAGAACATGCAATTCGTGTGAACAGAAAAATGTCACACAATGCGTCATCTATCTGCAGCAGCAATAAAACTGTACAGAGCTGCTGAGGGGGCAGTAATTATCTATTAAGATAAAGACTAATACAAGCTATGGCAAAAATTATGGAATCACCAGTCTTGGAGGCTGTTCATTCAGTTGTTTAATTTTGCAGAAAAAATTAGATCACAGACATGACACAAAACTAAAATCATTTCAAATGGCAACTCTCTGGCTTTAAGAAACACTAAAAGAAATCAGGTAGTCAATAACAGTTACTTTTCAGACCAAGCGGGGGAATAAATTATGGAATCACTAAATTTTGAAGGTGAAAATTATGGAATTACCCTGTAAAATTTCCATTCCCAAAACTAAATCCTGCATCAGATTAGATCTGCTCATTAGTCTGCAGCTAAGCAGGAGTGATCACACCTTGGAGAGCTGTTGCATCAAGTGGACTGACATGAATCATGGCTCCAACAAGAGAGGTGGCAATTAAAACAAAGGATAGGATTATCAAACTTCTTATAGAAGGTAAATTATCACGCAATGTTGCAAAAGATGTTGGTTGTTCACAGTCAGCGGTGTCTAAAGTCTGAACCAAATACAATCAACATGGGAAGGTTGCTTAAGGCAAGCATACTTGTGGACCAAGGAAGACATCAAAAGCGTCAAGACAAAACTTAAAGTATTATGTCTTTAAAACAGAAAATGTACAGCAAAACAAATGAGGAACAAATGGGAGGAAACTGGAGTCAACGTCTGTGACCCAACTGTAAGAAACGGCCTAAAGGAAACAGGATTTACAAACAGAAAAGCATGTTTTCTTCAGGCAATCATCTTCATAAATTTCATTGGAATGGCACCAAACAAAAGTTCCAGCATCATCACCTTGCCCAATGCAGATTCACGATTCATCATTGAATATGACTTTCATCCAGTCATCCACAGTCCACGATTGCTTTTCCTTAGTCCACTGTAACCTTGTTTTTTTTTCTGGTAGGTGTTTAATGATGGCTTTCGTTTAGCTTTTTTGTATGTAAATCCCATTTCCTTTAGACGGTTTCTTACAGTTAGGTCACAGATGTTGACTCCAGTTTCTTCCCATTTTCCCCCTCAAAATTTAGTGATTCCATATTTTATTCCCCCACTTGATCTAAAAAAGTAACTGTTATTGACTACCACATTTTTTTCTTGATTTCTTTGTGTTTCTTAAAGCCATAAAGTTGCCACTTGAAATGACTTCAGTTTTGTGTCATGTCTGTGATCTGCTTTTTTTATGTAAAATTAAGCAACTGAATGAACATCCTCCAAGACTGGTGATTCCATAATTTTTGCCAGGGGTTGTACATCCATTGGCTTTCAGCATTTGTTCATGCAACAAACATACCGATGCCACTGTGCATTCGTCGCTTATGGGGCGATGAACTCGATGGACAGGACCGTGTGGCGGTCGAGGTATCTGAGCAGGCGGACGAAAGCCCGAGTCTTTCGCTCCCTTGTGCTCCCTGTCTTGCTCTACTCGAGCGAGACATGGACGCTCACGGTTGAGCTTGGACGACGACTGTACTCCTTAGTTATGACTTCTGCATCTTCGGATACCGCTGGTGGGACTTTGTTACCAACTGGAAGGTGCTCAGGGATGCGGGGATGGTAAGAGTAACCTGCTTGATTCACGACCGTCAGCTGCGCTACTATGGGCACTTGGCGCGTTTCCTGCCTTCGGACCCAGCACACCGGATCCTGTCCGTTCGGGATCCTAGGGGCTGGAGCCGATCGCGGGGACGACCGCGTGCGACATGGTTGTCGCAGCTGAGGGCTGCCCTGCCGGGGGATATGGGCCCTGCACAGGCCTGGTCGATCGCCAGGAGACGGCCGGATGAGTGGAGGCGGCTGGTAGGTGCAGCGAAGTGCCATCCCGGCGCATGTCCTCATACCTGACCTGACTGTGTATTCATGCTTCATGTGTATTAGTAAAATGAAACATCATAGCCATGTTAAAACTTCCATATTTAAAAACTATGGAAGGTGCTATAAGTTAATCATGTTCAATCATTAACAAGTCTTTTCTTATATGGAAGGACAACACGTCAAATAAGAACATAACATTTCCAATGACAAAGGGAGAGAGAGACAGAGAGAGAGTATTTTTAGCTGATGCAGTGGCACAGGGTGAATACTGACGCTGCAGTACAGTGGGGGCGAGAAACTGTGCAACCCAGCAATAGTCTTTCCGTTAAAGAGATCCCATACCAAACAGCAGGAAAAAAGCTTCAGAAAAACAAAGAAATATGTTGTATATTTAGTTTATGAGCTGTAGAACTATTAACAAGCCATATTAAATGACACTCCTGCCATGCTGGATATGCACTAAGCACAATAACTGACAAATGTAATTACCATTTTAAAACATCTCCTTCTAGGTATAATGGAATAAATATTATGAACAAATATCACTGAAATTTATAAAATTGAAAAGACGTTTTTATCCACCACGACTTAAAATTTCGTGTCACAAAGGCTTTAGGCCCAGAAGACCTGGCGCTCTGAACGCTCTGTGGCGATCATGGGACCTGAATTCCACCAGTTCAAAAACTGGTTTCTCAGTTGTATTGGTAGGAACCATGAAGTGCCGATAATTTCAATGCAACTTATTAAACCACTTTTTTTTATTTTTTTTTATTATCCTTTATCTTGAGTCATCTCAGTCTAAAAGGGATCTTTAGTGAAATGTTATTCCATGTCTATGACATATGCAACACAGACCAAATGCACTCGGTTCCTACGCCAGAGTAATGTTGCAAGTCTGATGCCACACTGGCGCATTTCTGAATTACGTATGTGCAAGTATTAGCACATGTTGGAGAGTCTGGTGTGGAGACTATTCCTGTGGATTAGAAAAACTACATGGTGGTATAGTGGCATAGTATTAAACTCTTCTGCTTCACAGCAAGAAGGTCATGACTTCGAGTACTGTGTCTGAGGAGAGCATTTCTGTGTGAAGTCTGCATGTTCTACATGTGCTTATGTGGATTTCTACCAAGGTGATCCACTTTCCTCCCACAGTCCAAAGACATGCATATGAGACTAATTAGATTCTCTTGATTTCCCCTTGGTGTAAATGTGAATGTGAATGCTTATGTCGATCTTGGTCTTGCAATGGTCTGGATGCTATCCAGGGTGAACCTTGCCTTCACCCAGAGTCAGGTTGGACGTGCTCCAGCCTACATGTTACTAAAAAAAGCTAAATTGATTCAGAGATTAAAGGGTACCTGTGGTGAATTTATATTATTAGCCCTTTAAAGCGATCACATATGGCATCAGCAGTTCTGTCAGGCAACTTCAGTCCTTCCTTCTTGTCAAGTACATGCGAGTGCTGAGACACTTTATTACGACTAGGCATGCACAGCAACATGCTCCCTGCGTCATTAACATTTACAGCTCTAGTGATGCAAATTTGTTGTTTTGCTCGATTGGCTGGGCTGTGTGCAGCAGACACCATGGCCCTGGGGAAAAGACAGGAGGCAGAGCTGGAGGTAGCGGAGATGAAAATGTTGAAGTTCTCTTTGGGAGTAATGAGGATGGATAGGATTAAGAATGAGTACATCAGAGGGACAGCACATGTAAGACGTTTTGGAGACAAAGTCAGAGAGGCTAGATTGAGATGGTTTGGACATGTACAGAGGAGGGATAGTGAGTATATTGGTAGTAGGATGCTGAGGTTGGAACTACCAGGTAGAAGACCTAGAGGAAGACCAAAGAGACGATTCATGGATGTGGTGAAGGAGGACATGAAGGCAGTTAGTGTAAGAGAAAAAGATGCAGAGGACAGGGTGAGATGGAGGCAGATGATTCGCTGTGGCGACCCCTGAAGGGAAAAGCCGAAAAGACAAGAAAAAGAAGAAGTGTGCAGCAGACACCAAAGTCAACACATTTTCAGCCAGTGCTGAGTGCAGTGCATACGGCTGCACAAACAACAAGCACAAAAATTATAGAAAACATAACACTGGCATGGACCATACTCTGAAAACGTTTCCTGTCAGATGCAATTTGGTAGTCTGCAAAGCCCGCTTCAATCCAACCTGCTATTGGTATGACTGGTATATGGCTCCAGGTAGGCAAACTCGTTGGCACAAAGCCCAAGCTTTTATGTCTAAATTTCTCTGGAATTCCTGTATAAACAGTCAAAGGATGACAATGGACAGAGCAGCGCCTCGCCAAAAAAGGAACCAGTCAAAGATAAGAGCCTTTAGTACGTGGAGAATTTTATTGCTAAAAATCTAGCACGCTGCTTGTTACTTGCGCTGGACAATGACACTTCCGGGGGGAAAACATGGCTGAAATGTATTACATTACTCTCAAATTCTGCTGTAAGAACGACCAATAGTGATACTCTAAATGCACAAAAATAAATTAGTTAATTTATTTTGGCAAACAATTTAATTGACTTAAAGTTTTGTTTTTAAATGAATAAAAATACAAAACTTGAAAAACATTTACATTTTAAATTTGATGCATTTAATAATGACACCCCACTTTTATTTTATTTTTATTTTTTTTTAAAATGACATTTTTCCAGGCCTAGTGGTATGGGGGTTCGAGTCCCACTCTCCATAAAGTTGTCACTGCCCCCACCCCCCACCCCAGTTCAGCTAACTGAGTTATCAAAGGCCGGCCATATCTCTCACTGTCTATGGTGCGAGGTTGTAAAAGAACCATTGCTGACTTTCAACAAGAGTAGCTGCAAAGCCGTCAGCCTGTTTCTGCCCTGCGATGGCCCGGCGAGCTGTCCAGGGTGTACTCTCGTCGTACGCCAGCCTCCCCGTGACCCTAATTAGGATTAAGCAGTTACAGAAAATGAACTGAACATTTTTCCAAACAAGGAGGATTTGAGTCAGTTACGTGACAATGCTACGGTAACTCAACTGATGATACAAAGTGTTTCATATTATGAACAGCAAAAGTGTTGGATTACCACTTGATCTGGATAAACACATGAACACTGTGTGTAAATTTTACTGTGTGGAGATCAATGCAAAATTGTTTAAAGAGGAAGTCAATATTTATACCCCCATCCCCACCCCAACCCCTTCTTAACTCCCACTAATAAAGTAAACATGTCCCATGAAAATTCCCACACTTACCCTACAGATATAAACATTAGAAAGTAGGATATGATGCAACCTTCTAATGACAAAAGCTTATCACAATATATATTCAAATGGTTTACCCGGACACCAAAATTATGTGAAAACTCTTACCATTAGATGTGAAGTTTGGAGAAAGGTGGCTACAGAGTGAAAGTCCAACAGAATGATCAAAATGTGAAATTTGCTTTGAAACAAATCCATCTATATCACAGTATTCTTTCCCGAGTGGTGCAAAGTAGCAACTTTTGAATGTGGAATGCTCTGGTAAGTACAGGTCTTAGATCGTGTTGCCAAGAAATGCAAACAAGCGCTGGAGGTTTTCAATAGTTTTCAAAAGCTTAGTCAACATTCAGAACATTCTCAGACCTGAATAAACATGGTCATATAACAGTCTGATAGCTCTGTGCTGTGCTTGGCTAGAGTAAGCGATGAAGAAATGCTCCAGTCATTTTTGTTTTATGATTAGCATAAATTAAAAGTATTGCTAAGCAGTTCCAAACAAAACCCCATTCGATTACAATGAAGACATCAGAATAAGAAATAGAAAAAAAAAAAAAATACAAAGCGAGAAAACATTGATTCGGAACTCCTAAAAATACAAAAAAAATTCAAAACTCAAGCCAATGTACTGAGCAACGCTAACTTAACTCTGTCAAAACTTTTGTACAGTCACCCTATCGAGGTCTGTTGACCAAGTGGGTCATGCCAAAAACTCTTTGATTCTGCTGCTAATTTTCCGTACACATCCTTAATAATCATTTAAATCTTGGAATTCACTAAATATTTAAACAAAAGATTCTGATGTGTATAGTAAATGGTCAGGGACATAGCTTCTTAGTCAAGGCCCTACACCCATCATTGGCCATTTAAAGTGAAATAAATGGCGTAAATTCCAAAGTCTCCGTGACATATGAGCACATGTATATTTTCATTATCAGGTGATTTGGACTTATATTTAGTTGCAATCTGCTAAAAAAAATAAAATAAGAAATCCATTAGCCAGTTTGAAAAGTCTGTCATTTCACTCTCATAAGGTTGAGGAATAGGACATGATTTTCTAATTTCATATAAAGCAAGATACAGTGGTACCTCACTTTACGAAAGTCTCACCAAACGAAAAATTCAGGTTATGAAAAGCATTTTCATAAATTTTTTGTCTCCGGATACGAAACAAGTTCATGTTACGAAAGTGCCGTCTTAAAAATTCAAACGCGCCATTCAAACATTCAAACAATGCACGAGCTGCTCTCCCATCAATGACGTTTAAACATCCCACCCCACTGGCCTCCCATTGGCTAACAACTGAGCTGTTGTTTATGTCGCCTTCACTCAAGCGCCATCTTGGACAGGTCCACCTGACGCCATCTTGGACAGGGATCCCATTGCCTAGGATGAATGATGCATCTACCTCCCATTGCCTATTATAGAGCTGAATCCACCATGATGCTTTTCTTGTAAAGGACAGAGAGTTACTGTTGTTTTATGCTTTATTTTTTTACTCAGGCTTTTAACCTTCCATAAACATTTGCAAGATTATAACTCTGCTAAGAAGACACGGTCAACACGCGCGCGCGCGCGCACACACACCCACGCGTGGGAAGAAGAAACGGGCTCGAGTGATATCACAAAGGAATGTGGCCAAACCCGTCTATCATCAGTACGATATTGAAGCAGAAAGAGGTCTTTAAAAGGTATATTTTTATCATTTATAAAGGGTTTATGGGGTAGTATTGGGAGCCTTGGAACGAATCACGCCTTTTATATGTAAAATGCGGTTGAACTTACGAAAAATGCAGGTTACAAAAAAAGCTCTGGCTTTGAGTGAGTAATAATTATAATATCATAACTTCATCAAGATAAAAAGAGGGTTTTTGATGTACCATTATGTAACATTATATACTGCCAACACTTCAAGTATGTTGTCCATTTATGCACAGTAGGTAACAATGCTATTTGAAATAACCCCCCCCCCTCCCCCCAAAAAAAAAAAAAAAAGAAAAAAAAAACCCTACAGAAATCTTTAGGTTAAATTTGCCAAGCTACTTGAAGTCTCCATGGAAAGGGGCAGTGGTGGTCTAGTGGTTTCGGGCGCTGGATCGCTGATCCAAAGGTTGGGGGTTCGAGTCCCACTCTCTACAAGGTTGTCACTGTCCCCCCCAGTGCAGCTAACTGGGTTATCAAAGGTGGGCCATGTCTCTCACTGTCTATGGTGAGAGGCATGTAAAAGAACCATTGCTGACTTTCGTAAAGAGTAGCTGCAAAGTCGTCAGCGTGTTTCTGTCCCTTGCTAAAAGGGTTGTGACAGGAAGGGCATCCGACGTAAAAACCTCTGCCGAATCAAACGTGCGAATCAGATGATTCGCTGTGGCGACTCCCGAGTAAAAGGGAAAAAGCCGAAAGGAAGACAGACAGACTTGAAGTCTCCATGGAACTAGTGAAGAGGCTAACCAAGCCAAAGACAGAGTTCAATGAGCTCATTCAACAGTGGCTGAGCTGTGCTCTATGCCGCCATGTTATTTTGAGCACTTAAACAGACGGATATATTTTTGATCATTTTTAATTCAGAAATACCAATAAAATTCTTGTTCATTTTTGTGTAGGCAAAATTTATTAAAAAAAAAAAAAGAATCAGACCATGAACCCAGTAACCTGACTTAAATCAAATCATAACTCGAGTATATAATCAAATTTCTATCACCTGATATTAATTGAGCTGAAATGAGAAAGAATAAAAACACCCACACAGCTATCGATAATTCTAGATTCATCTGGCTCAATTACTGTTTTATTTAGTGAGAGGGGTAAAAGGTGATGTTTAAGGTGCATTTTTCAATAATTACCCAGAGCAGGCTACTAGTCATAACACGTAAAGGTTGGCAGGTCCGTTTATAGACCATCAAATAAGAGCCCATTTCGCAAGCAAACATGAACAAATTAGTCATTCATATTTAAAAAGTATACAGTACCAAGATACAGCTGTGAAGTCTATCAGACTATGAAAGTGGGTGTATGAATAAGACAGAAGAGAAAATGGGAAGAGAATTACCATAAGGAGAGTGGGAGGTATAGAGGGGGCTTCAAGAGGTGCAAAGGAAAAAAAAAAAAAAGAAAGATTGAGAATAGTTGCAAGCTGGATTTTCACTTGTACCACTAATAGTATCACTTCACTCCAACACATAGTGGGCGAGGTAATGATTGCAACCTGCCGGAGACAAGGACGACGTCAATCCATGACTGGCTGCTGGTCTTCTACAGCCAGCAGACCTCACGAAACAGTCTCTGGTTATGAAGTGCTTGATGTAATAATGGGCTTTTAATGGTCTATTATACTCAAAACTCCCCTGAGACAAAAACAGGAATGCTAATCATATTTCCCTCTAATGCAACTTGCTAGCAAATCCCTGTACAGGCTCGTGGCATTTAGTCGGTAAGCTTAGTTAGCAATACGGCTAGTGTGAAATCTGACAGTATTTGTACATATTAAACACAACGTTCCTATTAAACTGTCATTCATTAATTTTCTGTAACCACTTAATCTCAATTAGGGTCAGGGGGAGGCTGACGCCCATCCCAGCCGACTCCGGACAAGGGCAGAGTACATCCTGGACAGCTCGCCAGGCCATGGCAGGATGGAAACATGCTGACAGCTATGCAGCTACTCTTGTTGAAAGAGCTGCACTGGGGGGACAGGGACAACCCGTTGAGAGTGGGGCGTGAACCCCCAACCTTAGGATCAGTGATCCAGCACTTTTACCACTAGGCCCCCACTGCTCCCTAGGCTGCAGTGTTTTGCGCCAAATTGTACTGACTTACCAAGATGGAGGCTAGCACTGCCCGAGGTCCTGATTAGTATAATACAATTTCAAAGTTTCTATGCATGTGTCATAGATTGTTTTGTGATAATCGATTCCGTTATGTTTTGCCTCACCGACTCCAAAATTGACAGCGTTAAAAAAAGATCCACCGTGCCTTATTATTAACTTTTAAACATCACGTGATGTCGGTAGGTTACGTATAAGTCCACATTTCCTTTTCTTCTTTATGACATTTCTTGCTCACGAAGGTTCAGCGGCCGGACATGTTGGCTTTTTTTCACCGGGGTCAAAGGTCATTGTGACGTAACATCGTTGACAGTCGTATCGCCAATTGCAGAATGTCAGTATATTTTCCTCAAGCAATTCATGTTCTTTACAACAATCGCACTCCTGATCGGTTTTTTGACGCACGCATCTTCCACAAGAGCAACAAATATTTGCTGGTCGTTTGCTACGATTTTCCCGTGTAAGAACTTCTGCAGACTCTCCGATATCGTCCTCCGAGTCGTCACTTTCCTGGTCCGATTTCACGAAATGTGGATAGTCTTTCTTCAGAGGTTTATATAAATAACCTTCTGCTCCTTCTACGACATCTTTACAAGACATTATACAACATGTCTTCGTACATGGTTTAAAAATTTTGAATTTGATCATTGTGAGATTAATAAAGCTGTATCTTATCTCTTATCTTATCTTATCTTAAAAAAAAACTATTATAATGTCTATTTTTTCCAATTTACCGTGAGCTTGTGTTGTTGTGTCAGGTATATAGCCTTACGTTTACATTGCAATCTCGCAGTTCCGGTCGAGGCTTTGTCAACGGTATGACGTCACGGCAAATGCGCCGTTTTAAAACTCCTGTGCTCTGAAACTTGACGTTAGTGAAGCCCTTAAATCGCTTAAAGCTGGTTTGTGAGAGAATATAATAAACACCTTATAGGTGTATTGTCACTAGATATACACAATACATCAAATTAGGTATATGAGCGCTTTCACTACAGGTACCCTTTAATCAATTCAAGGTGGTGACAGGTGGTGGTTTGTCTCTAGTCCTCCAGGTGGTGCACTTAATTATTCACATATTGGTAGGTAGCACAGAATCCTGTGTGGGAGAAGGAAAGTTTGCTGATCTTGTGTTAGTTAAACAATTCACAACCTTTATTTTATGGTTCAAGGTTTCATAGGTTATAACAATAATAATTTTACATTCACATTATTCACAATATTCATAAAATCTGCACTGAGTATTCATTATTTTTGCATACCAGGTGGTTCTTGGTAATTCCAATCCCTCAGTACACATAAAACAATAAACAAAATTTAACATGACTCATCTGAACAGCTGCAGTAACAACGTTGACGCCTT
>CM045746.1:16536965-16594465 GCA_024760905.1 Plotosus lineatus
GGACATGTTCAGAGGAGGGATAGTGAGTATATTAGTAGTAGGATGCTGAGGTTGGAACTACCAGGCAGAAAGCCTAGAGGAAGACCATAGAAGAGATTTATGGATGCGGTGAAGGAAGACATGAAGGTCGTTGGAGTAGGAAAAGAAGATGCAGAGGACAGGGTGAGGTGGAGGCAGATGATTTGCTGTGGCGACCCCTGAAGGGAACAGCCGAAAAGACAAGAAAAAGAAGTGCAGCAAACACACCAATCAGCCATAACCTTAAAACCATTCACTTAATATTGTGTAGGTCTCTCTCATCATAGCACCAACACTTACAAAGCTTAAAGGGATTGTTCTGGAAGGTGTAAAGTGGGACCTTGATGAATCATTCATATTTGTTCAGCACATTCTACAAATGCTTGGTGGTGTGAGATCTGGAAAATTTGGGGTCAAGTCAAAACCTTTCACGTCCCAAATTAATCCGCTCAAAGGATGCACTTATCCTTAGGAATACCATCGCCACACAGGGTGTATGTAGTCTGCGACAGTGTTAAAGTAGGTGTTACCAGTCAAAATAACATTTGCATCAATTCCAGGACCCAAGGTTTCCCAGTAATGCATTAACCAAAGCATAACGATGCCTTTTCCTATCTTGAGATCTTTCCACAGGATTGGTTTTCTGCATGGGAAGGTGCCCTGAGTAATATAATTATTATTGCTAAAATAAGAAATATGAGGTCACTGCATGATGCGAATAAACTTGTTCATGCTTTTGTTACTTCGAGATTAGATGATTGTAATGCGTTACTGTCTGATTGTTCCAATAGGTGCATAAACAAGCTCCAGTTAATCCGGAATGCAGACGCGAGAGCCTTTACTAGAACCAAAAGATACGAGCACATCATCCCGACCTTGTTTATACTGCACTGGCTCCCAGTTAAATTTTGAATTGAGTATAAAACACCACTTTTAACCTCTAAAGCACTTAAGGGTCTCGCGCCACATTATCTGAACGAATTTCTCTTCATTTATGATCCGGCACGCCCCCTTATATCTAAAGGTGCAGGAGGCTTAGTGATACCTCGAATAATGAAGACTGCAGCAGTGGGCGGAGCTTTCTCTAACAAAGCCCCACAGTTATGGAATTACCTTCCAGTGAATGTTCGGGACTCAGACACAGTCTCTATTTTTAAGATGAGGCTGAAAACGTATTTGTTTTGTCAAGCATTTTATTAAACGGCCTTCTACTTGGTCAAGGTCTGGGGGTCTCAGGCATAGAGAGTTCTGGGAAACTGTGATATTGGGATGCTGTCGCCCCCCCCACCCCCCCACTCTACAAGCTCACCCAGGTCCGTTTGACAGTGGGGTGGCTGATTGCCCAACATCACACGGTGTACTCATGTCTGCCTTCCTTCTGGTTCTCTCTCTTGTAGTTTTTCTGCCATAGCCAGTCATACCAGTGTCCCTGCTGACGCTCAGCAATAATAAATTCTTCTATTTCCATTACACTATTACAAGTACTGTATACCAAATAATCTCAATCTCTCTCTCTCTCTCTCTCTCTCTCTCTCTCTTATTCTTCTTCTGGGATGCCAGTGATCCTTCTGCTTTCTGAATCCCGTGGTCAGTCTTGGTATGCTGATGTTGGTTGCAGTTCATCAGTAGGTAGAATGGACTTCCAAAATGAGAAGATCCATATGGACTTATATGTGCACTAACAGACTGTGAAGATGACTTTTCACTTACGGTGATATAAACTCTTTTCCCCACAATTACAGTAAAACCTCCGCTGACGAACGCTTAAGCTCACGAACTTTTCGCCTCAAGAACATTAAATTTGCGAGCATATTGTCTCTGCTGACGAACTAGTTTTCGTGGATCTAATCAAACCACGCGGTCGAACAGCGCCACGGTGGCGACCACGAGAAGCTGACGACGCCACGGCGTCACAGTTCGTCACACCCCTTTCTTTGAGTGCGGAAGTGGTTTGTGTTTGCTAGACATTTTGGACCATATTGAGTGTACTTTTGCTATTATGGGACCGAAAAAGACCCCACCACAGGCGGAGATCATTGAAAAACACGAACGAGGTGTGCGTTTGTGTGACTTAGCGTCCCAGTACCAGTACGCCAAGTCTACCACCATCCTTAAGAACAAGGAAGCTATTAAGGGTGCGTGTGTGGCTAAGGGTGTTTCCAAACAGTAGGCGTTTCCAAACACTCCATGGGGACCTGGGAACGGATTATTCTCATTTTAATGGTTTCTTATGGGAAATAAATGTTCGGAAGACGAACTTTTCGCCTCACACACACTTTCTGGGAACCAATTATGTTCGTGAGCAGAGGTATCACTGTATTTAGGACTTACAGTTGTTCAATAATTAACCAGGCTACATTTTGGATTGTAATGCATTTCTAATATGTATAGTTTGTATCTTTGTGGTTTCACCCAAATGAAGATGGGTTATCATTTTGGGCCTGGGTCCTCTCAAGGTTTCGTCCTCACATCAACTAAAAGAGTTTTTCCTTGCCACTGTCGCTGTGGGCGACACTCATTAGGTATTCATAGATTCTTTAATACTGTGGTTTGTAAACTCCGACTTTTACTGTGTAAAGCTGATTTGCAACAATGTCAATTGTAAAATGCACTATACAAATAAAGCTGAATTGAATTGTATACATGGGCTTTCGTCCAATCAGAATCAGGCATCTATGCAATTTTCATGGACTTTTGCCAGATTATACCCTCTGATATATTACAGCCCTCAAGTATTAGAGAGAGCACTTTATGGGCATATGACCTAAATCTGCCATATGTCCAGATTGAATTTGTAGTGTAACACACACACACACACACACACACACACACACACACACACACACACACACACACACAGAGTCCAAAAAAAATTTAAACGTTAGCTTTCGAGGATATTATTGAATTAAAGAAATTGCAGATTACACAACAGAGCACTTTTCAATACACTGAAGAACCATCACCTTTTCTTTCTAAACCTGCACAAATTTTTACCTCTCGCTATTGCATTTATCCTTTTGAAGCACTGTATCAAACTAATTGATTTGCATTTACTGCTCTACTTTTAAATGTAGAAACATTTAATTTATAATATTTTAAAGCATCTTTGCTCTACAGCATTTCTTTACACGTGGCGTAAGACTTCTGCGCAGTTCTCCATGAGTCACAAATATTGTTTATCCCATGTTATATTAAGTGGGATACCTTCTGACATCACTGCTTAAAGTGAAATGAAAGAAAAGCTTTCAAAACTTTCCTGTTATACATGAATACATTTTTAAATCATCAGGCAGTTTTCCACTTGCATTTTCAACCTGCTAACATAAGTTCGATGAGATTGTATTAACCAGTTTGTAAATGGGTGTTTGCGAGAATCAAGATTACAAGAATACTATGTGAATCTTCCAGTTCATATAAGGAAATTTACCGGCAATAATAACAGTATGCAGATAATAAACTACCAAATCAGATATAAACTTTTAAATAAAATAAAACTAGGTACTTCTACAATTCATACAAGATCCAATTTACATATATTAAAACTAGTATGTGCTCATACATGAATGCTGCACCATGTATTCATACACAAATTAGTCTCATGTTGCCCGCAGAAATGCGAAATGATCATGTGACTTTTTGCTAAATTTTCACATTACAATATTGCTCAACTAAGTACAGGGATCCCTCGCTACGTCACGGTTCAATTCATGCGGCTTCAGTGCATCGTATTTTTTTTTTTTAATATTCATCGAATTAAAAAAATAAGGAAATTAAGGAAGAATAGGGGAAAAGTTAAGGAAAATGCTGCAAAATAAAGCCGATTATGCAAAAACAAACAAACAACACACACAAACGATCCAAAACCCCCAATCAAAACTACTTCCATTTTTATGTGAGGTGTGCATTATTTTTTAATGTTTAATTGTTATTGTAAGCATTTATAGCATTGAATATGTATTTATTGATATTATATACACGTATACATTTAAATATACGTCAGTTGGGGGATTTGTTGGGTTAATCCTACTTGGCGAAATTCGGCAGTCGCGGGGGATCTCAGTCCCAATTAACCGCGGAAAGTGAGGAATCCCTGTGATTTTCAAGTAATTAATTGTGAGATTTTATTTTTCATACATTATAGAAAGTTTCCGAAATAGCGCAATTTAATTGAAAAAGAAAACTGCATGCAAGCCATCATTGAGTTTGTTTTCATTTCCTTTTTAACAGACATGTGGAGAATGTACACTTCTGGAAGACAATAAAGGATCTGAAATCTTCTTAAGAGTTAAGCAAAAATCTGAATTTGAACACATCACAAAAACAAAGATATAGCTAACCATCACTTGCCCTGACCAATTTCAAGGCAATATTCTAACAACATGTGCAAAAACGGTGTAAACAGTGGCGAGTTATACTTAGGATGGTTACTAAGTACATGTTGTGCTTTATCAGCATGGTGTCTCCTCTGCTGGCTCCTCAAAGACAGAAAAACACATCAATCTTTTTGTTTCAAGATTAAAAGTTCAAATCCTGACAATGTCACAGACGTCCATGGACAGAATTCTTAAAAAGGGAAGCTGGCAGTTTTCTATGACATGGACAGAATTCTTAAAAAGGGAAGCTGGCAGTTTTCTATGACTGGAAAGGAAGGCATTAGTCTCTCACTGATCACAATAGCGTCACACTATTGCAAGCATGTTTAATTTCATGTTGTGGAATATGGCTGCTAGTGCTTTCCCGGGATAAAGCATGAGCAGCAGCATAAAAAGATGCAACATCTGCCTTCAAGTTGCAGACAAAGCATTTGTTTGGCATCTGTTAGAAATGAGTAGTGGGTGGGAATTGATAGATGAACAAATTGGGGGGGGGGGGGGTGTTTGTGGGATAGTGTGGGAAGTGAGGGGGATGTGTCCTCTGGAGTTTAATTTAAATACTCATTGACACCAAGTCAAAATCTTCGTATGAAGTTTAAAATGCAGAACAATAAAACAGATGTTTTTAAACAGATGTTGAAAAAGATTTCTAACAAAAACTTTTCAGAGTTGAGTTCTCGTTTATTTCTGCTATCACTTTCTCAGACTTAAACTATTATAATAGGCCCATGCCCCAAGGACATCATGGGGCACCTGACTCACTGAGCTGGCACGCATATCTAAAGCAAATTCCGACCTTTGTACAAGTTAGGAATGTGAATATAAGAGTTTAGAAAGGATTCTCTTGATTTTATTCATGATATATCCTGGAAATCATCTTAAGCTGAAGTTGTAATAGAACAATTTAAATAACTTTAAATATCATAACTGCTACAGTACAAATGGACATAAGAAAAATGTACCTATAACACTATAGCACATTATTGCAGTGCTGCTTACTGAGCCCTACTGTTAAAACACATGCCCAAGGACACATCTCAAGGTCCTTCACATAGCTCACCATGGCTTTCCTACATGCAGTGGCAAGTGCTATATTTCTGGACATTCGGATACTATATCAAATCCTCTTAATACCCCCATATGACATCCACATGTACTGCTTTAAATACTCTAAAGAGCATATGCGCGCACACACACACACACACACACACACATACATACACAGTAGTCTTTGTTTTGTTTTTTTTAAACATATGATACTATTGATACCATTATCGGTTTCAATAATAAAAATACAACTTATGTCAAAAATCATTGACTCAGCATTTGTACTTAAATTATCAAAAAAAAAAAAAAAAAATCACTTTTAACAATTTTGCCTTCTTGAAGATGACCTCAAAACAACGGTGTCTGAATTTGCATTTTCTCTGCATGCTTGCGTGGGTTTACTCCAGGTATTAAACTTTCCTCCCACAGTCCAAAAACATGCACATTAGAATAATTAGCCGTTTTAAATTGCCTATAGGTGAGAGTCTAAGTGTAAATGTTTGTGTGTTGCCCCTGTAGTGGCCTGCTGAGCTGTATGTGTACCCTACACACAGTCAGTGATTGAGTGTCAGTGCTGGCTTTCATTTGACTTTTCTATGTGCGATTCCATTTCATTCAACCAATTTCCACATTATGTGGAATACTGCTTTGACATTTCAATCCTGATATTTTAATGTAGCAATTGGACTACTCTTATGGTTTCCTTTTAATTCTCCCATTTTGTTCATATTTACACCAAATTTGAACCACAAGTGACTAGTAACCAACATCTTTTGGCACATTTTTTTTCCATTAAAAAAATGCCTATGACTTGAACTTATTCAGTTTTAGTTTGTTTTGTTCAATTGGTACTGTAACAATGTTCAACTCAAATACAAAAATGGTCTGCATCATGTGTGTTATTAGTTTGTTTACCAAGTAAGAAATTTGACAACCTCAAAATTTGATTACTTTTTTTTTTAACCAGCAGTTGTATTATATTAATATTATTGTTGCATTTTGTTTATAATGCACGTTTCTGAAATACCTCTGGTAATGTTCAGCTTTATATAAGAATTTTTAAATCCGATTCTAAAGGAGCCAAGTAGATATTAAATGACTGGTGGAGCGAACTCACGCTTTCGTCTACATTTCACGTGGCACCAACTGGCATATAGATCATATGTGACTCAAATTTTACTTTTCGTGGGTAAACTATGCAAAAATTTGAAATCTTATTTTAGTTTAAGTTACAAATGATTGTATAATAATAGGGCTTAACATTAGGTTTCATTACCTGAATGACGTGTTTACGCTAATACCGCTACTAATATTACCACCGTTGTGACATTAGACTGAGACTAGAAGGAAACTGAACTATATTAGTAAATAATGTTTAAAAAAAAAAAAAAGTTCAATCTTATATGCTACATTTTCTTGTCTTCTTCTTTTCCTTTCGGCTGTTCCCTTCAGGGGTCGCCACAGCGAATCATCTGCCTCCATCTCACCCTATCCTCTGGATCTTCTTCTCTTACTCCAACTACCTTCATGTCCTCCTTCACCACATCCATAAATCTTCTCTTTGGTCTTCCTCTAGACCTTCTGCCTGGTAGTTCCAACCTCAGCATCCTACTACCAATATACTCACCATCCCTCTTCTGTACATGTCCAAACCATCTCAGTCTAGCCTCTCTGACTTTGTCGCCAAAACAAAGCCTCTCATACCAGAACTAGAACTTCATTAATTGATATTAATTTGGTAAGTGTTTTATTGAGGGTGTTCTGAACCTGAGGTTCAAAACCTTGTATGTCACTCTGAGTAATTTCGCTTTGAGTGTCAATATTTAATGTCAAAACCTCAGATGTAGTTTACAGGTTAATCCTGACTGGGTACAGCCATTTAAATGATTTGTAAAGGAAAGATGAAGTTTTTATTTTTCACCATTTTTTCTTTGCGAAGTTGTTTCATAAAATAAGTTGAAATGAGTTTTTTCATTCCTCCTGTAAAATCTGGTTTCAGGCACATAGAAGGTTTTGACAGGACACCCTCGATACAGGGTTTGCAAGTACTGTAGTTAGATACTATGCAAATCACTATATGCAAACATGTTCTGGGCCTTTTATTTAGAAAATTATATTATTTAGAAAAACGGAACATGTGGCATATTCACATCAATCACACGTTGCTGTTTCATTTTCATAGTTTAGGAATTACATTATACAGTATTTTATATTTTAGCATTATTTTATATCACCACAGATGCCATATTTTCTGTAAAAATGTAAAGGGAAAAGTACAAGGAAGGTCAGGAAGTAGTTTTTTTGTGAACTTGGACAACGCACACAACAGAGTGCCAAGAGAAAAGTTGTGGTTCTGAAATTCAGGAGTAGCAGAAAGGGAAATGTGGGTGGTACAGGATACTGTATGTATGATTGTGACAATGGTGAGGTGTGCTGTAGAAATGAAGGACTGGTTCAGAGTGTGGGTGCGACTGCATCAAGGGTGGATTCTATGCCCTTTCTTGTTTACAGTAGTCATTGACTGGTTAATCGACAAGGTTAGACAAAAGTCCCCATGGACTATAATATTTAGGGATAAAACTTTATTTAATCTTTAGTGACAGCAGAGAATATGTGGAGATGAGTCTGATAAGCTGGAGGTATGCATTGGAAATTTTTTTAGATTTAACTATCCAGCTATCCAGGCAGGGTGGAATGGGTGGAAAAGTGTGGCTAAAGGGATTTACCATAGAAAGCTATCTGCAAGAGTGAAGGGAATGGTTTATGAGTCAGTAGTGAGGTCAGCTATACTCTACCGTTTGAAGATGTTAGCATTGACAAAAAGGGCTGGCGGAGATGGAAGTGGCAGAGATCAAAATGTTGCAATTTTTCTGCAAGTCTGTTGTACTTTTTACATCCGAGACTACAGGCTCAGCAGGCTAGAGCTCATCTTTGGTTTCCATAGCATGAAGAGACGATTAGTTCAGGTCCTCTTGGATGGGATGTTATTCCACTTTCCATTTACTGGTACTGTACCTATTGAAACTACAGGGGGGGACAGAGGCACACTTGTGGTTAACACCTTGGCCAGGGGTCATAGCACTGTGAGGGTCTAAAGGAGGTTACAGTCAAGTCACAACTTCTCGATCATGAGCCCAGCACCCTAATCATTACTCCCCTGATCCCACTTGGCATGTGGAGAGAAACAATGAAGAATACATTGGTAGAAAAATGTTGAGGATGAAACTGCCTGGTAGAAGGAGAAGAGGAAGTATAAAGAGGGGATTTGTGGATGTTGTGAGCATTCACCGGCAATGACATACAATAGATGACTGAGAATCACCCATATATTAAATAAATCCAAATTCCGGCATCAACATCTTACAGATTAAAGGCATATAAAGATATGTTGACAGACTTTCTTGCCAGCAGATGGTCCTAATTACAACGTCCTCAAGTACCAATATGTACGGTGAAGTGTGTGCCTTGTCAACCCTGTTATTTTAGTGAATTCTGTTACTCTCATTAATTTCATAAAAATGTAGAAATGACAACTGATAGAACCTAACAGGTCATTTTGAATAAGACGCTATTAAGAAATATTGATTTTCTTACATCGATATTTTGAAAAGTCATTTAATCTTGCCTCTAAAGTAATCTATTAAAAAACTTGATATTACATAATCCCGGAGAAAATTGTGTGCACACAGTTACTCCATAGAACAAGAATTAGAAAAAAAATCTCCATAAAGAAAAATCACAAATAATCCAAATGAAAGGAGGGGTCAAATACTGCAGTTATCTATAGACTATTAAACCCAATGCAGGGATCCCTCACTCTCTGTGGTTAATTGGGACCGAGATCCCCCCGCGACCACCGAATGCCACAAAGTAGGATAACCCCCCCCCCTGCCTCACTGACAGACTTATACGTACATGTAGGTGTATATAATATCAATAAATACATATGCAATGCTATAAATGCTTATAATAACACTTAAACATTCAAAAATACATAAGATGTAAATAAAATATAAATACACACATACAGATGGTATTATGAGAAGAAGCAGACACAGATGCGTGTGCACGCACTCAGATGCGCACCTTACAAAAATGTAAGTAGTTTTGATGGGGGGGGGGTTTGTTTGTTTTTTTTCTTTTTTGCATAATTGGCCTTGTTTTTGCAGCACTTCCCTTAACTTTCCCCCCTATTCTTCCTTAATTTCCTTATTTTTTTAATTCGATGAATATTAAAAAAAAAAAAAAAAAAAACAATGTACTGAAGCCACATGAATTGAAGCACGAAACAGCAAGGGATCCCTGTACAACCCAAATTATGATCTCAAAGAAAAGAAAAAATTAATGTCAATATTCAAATTACATTTTGACAGCATTTTCACTGGCGTTTGCACTCAGCTAAATGTAATCAGCATAAGCCTCACCTCTTCGACCTCTCCTGATGATGTATAGCTTTTCTGGAAAATTTTTTGGCTTAAAAATGGATTTTGAAGTTCTCCTCTTCCATTAACCACTGTGGTAGGTAGGTAAAAATCTGTTGGGTTTTTACACCCAAGCCATAGTGGCTCATCAGGCCGGTGCTTATCCCCGGTTTCCATAGCGTGAAGCAACCAGGAGTTCAACTCCTCCTGGATGGGACGCTAGTCCATCACAGGTTACCTTCCCAGTATATTTTTACTGGTACCCATTTATACTGCTGGGTCAATAGAGGCACACTTGTGGTTGAGACCTTGCCCAGGGGTCTTAGCACAGTGAAGGTCTCGGTGGGATTTGAACTCACAATCTCCTGATCATGAGCGCAGCACCCTAACCACTATGCCACCGTCCCCACATTAACCATGGTGGGCATAAAAAATTCTAACTTAAATGTATTGTGTGCGGGTTGCTACAGACTTTTCAGCTAGTTTTATTCAGACAAAAACAATCAGAGGAAAATTGCTGACATTAATCTAAGTCTGTGCCTCTGATCGTGTTTAGGCCAGCAGAGACGGCTTTGTTGGCTCTAATGGCCCTTAATTTTGACAATGCAACTATAGTACTATAGTTTTATATATATATATATATACACACTATAGTAACTGTATTGTATCATAGCTTATATTTATGTTAACATTTAACTGAAAATGATGTAAAGGAGATGTATATAGTACATCTAAATTGATGAGTGTAATTAATAATCAAAGCAATGCTGAACAATACCGCACTTGACCTGTACATTCCGCAAATTAAATAGAGTAGTACCTTGTCTAACGAGTGTCCCCAAAAACGATTTTTTCATGATATGAGCTTCAAATCCACCAAAAATGTGCTCCATCCCAAGAGCAAAAATTCATTTTATGAGGTCTCCTCGAAATGGCTTTTCCGAGCCGATTAGCCTCGTATTCTTCTGCGTGTATTCCTACGCGCTCCGGAAACGCGTTGTGCAGTGCTTCTCAATTATTTTCTGTGATGCCCCCTCTAGGAAGGGAAAAGAATTCCCCCCCAGCACCCTGCGCATTACGATAAATACTGTTAACTTCACTTCATATCGTTTGATCCTGCATGTACCACATTGAAGTCTAATACAGTGCTTCTCAATTATTTTCTGTGGCGCCCCCTTTGGGAAGAAAAAACATTTCATGCCCCCCCCAATCACCCCGCGAATGACTATAAATAGTATTCTGTCTGTCTTCCTTTTAGCGTTTTTCCCTTTTTGTTGCCACAGCGAATCATCTGATTCGCACGTTTGATTTGGCAGAGGTTTTTACGTCGGATGCCCTTCCTGTCACAACCCTTTTTAGCAAGGGACAGAAACACGCTGACGGCTTTGCAGCTACTCTTTACGAAAGTCAGCAATGGTTCTTTTACATGCCTCTCACCATAGACAGTGAGGGACAACCCAGTTAGCCGCACTGGGGGGGGACAGTGACAACCTTGTGGAGAGTGGGACTCGAATCCCCAACCTTTGGATCAGCGATCCAGCGCCCTATACCACTAGACCACCACTGCCCCGACTATAATTATTTGTTTATAAAATTGTTATTAGTACACCTCTGCAGAACATTGTATCTTTATTAAGATTAAAAACAAAAAGAAAGAAATATAGTTCAACCTACAATAAAAAAACTTCATTCACATTAATCTGTAATAGAAAAGATTTAAAGTGCACCAATGTGCCTGAAATTTAAAAAAATACATCCTTATTTAAACTCATTCAGCTTATTTATGTCTTAATATTTCCATCTCTCTCCACCTTTCTCTTCGTTCCTGTTCGAAAATTTTCCGCGTTGTTTACTGCACTTCATATCGTTTCTTCGTGTGAAAAACTGCTACACCATAGCGTGCAATGAGAGTGCCACTGCCAATACTGGAGTGGAGGTGCAATAACGCTCAATTCTCATACACTATTCCAGAAACGCATGTTCCCCAGGATCATACGTGATCCCCCGGCATCATACCTCAAGGGGGATGCCCCCACTATTTGAGAAGCTCTGGTCTAATAAAGTAGCCTCGCTAAGATCCCCTCCATGTGGCTTCAGAATTGAAACACTCATGTGTGATCTAGACTGGTTTTTGAAGATCATTGGTTTAAACAGGTGAAAGATGTGGCTCCAGCCTGGTTGGAATGGAAACCACCATCCACACCAGCCCTTTGCGGATGACTGAACATCATTGACTGAGTCAAACGCTAAAAAGCCAAACTGGGCAAGCTTCAGCTTCGCTGTTAAATTACGTCATTAAATACTTTGGAAATAATCCAACCATTTTATCCATTGCCAAGTAAATTAAAAAGTAAAAAATTAGGACGAAACATGATTCTGGAAGAAAATTTTTTTTAAAAAAGGTTCTTCTCCGCCTACCAAACAAGAATTTCACACCGTAGAATATTGTGTTGTGGTTATGCGCTAACTAATTTGATGTCTATGATGTGGAATGTGGCAAGAAAAGCACAATGTGGAAAATGTAGGGTCGTCACAGTTGGAAAGAACGACAGAAAGAAAGAAAGATATAAGAAAATATTACATCATCAGTAATGGCTCCATGTATGATGTCGGCATTTATCCAGATTTTTTTAGTTCTGGTCAGCACCTCTTGTTCTTTTGTTTAATAGCCATTGTGTATTATAAAATTACTAACATGCTGTTGCAACAGTTTGTGTACTTTAAGGCAGTTCAGATAGAAAGGCTCGTGAACTATTTGCAGACACAGACTGACCGAAAAAGAGTGAGAACCAGTCAAACAACAGGTTGTGGGTAACCAAAATAAACATTGATTACTGTTATTGAGAAAAAGTTTCGTTATTAATGTGAAAGTGAGTCCAAGTCAGGAAACTTCAAATCAAAATCTAGGCATCTTCCAGGCAAGACTTATTACCTAAATGGCTTATTTCCACTGGCATTCAAAAATCTTAATTCTAAAAATTTTGATTTAAGCCCAAAATACATGTAAAAATATTTGGAGATTAATGCAAACATAGTGCTTGGGTAGTAATGCTTTGGTATGGGAAAACTGCAAAAATTAATTTAACACAAAAATAAACTAAGGGGTGTGCAATAGCATGATGCAAATAAGATTCTGTGAAATTCTGGTTTATTTAAGATGACGGACTGAGAAGTATTTGAGGATTAAAAGCAAGTGTGATGACGGTCAAAAATAATACGCATGATGACACATGGCGATCCCTTTATGTCGCACTACAGTACTGTAGTTTCGCTGGCAGTCAACAACAATGATATAAGATGGATTTGCTCTGCTTTAAGTGATAACGTCACAATATATACACATGTGATCATTAAGAATATTAAAGTCTTTGTGGTAATCTAAAGACTTCAACTGCATCTTGCAGGTCTTCCAGAAAATAAACTGAAGATATTACGACATCAACAAAATGTTAACTTTTGTACAAGAAAAATCCATAAACTTGTATTCTGACCATGCAGCTGTACTTACCCAATGACAAAATCTGAGCATGACACAGTGTATTTAGTTCAAGTCATAATTGCAAACACCACACATAGCAAAGCTCAGAGAACTGAAAATGACAAAATGATGACTAAACTGGAATGAATGCCTCCTAAGCACAGGATGCACTAAATCTTCCAGTAATGCAGCTCAGCCACTGCAATGCATCAGCTATTGCATGAGTGTGCACATTATATATACGTACATACAGATACACATTATATATATGAACACACATACATGAGTGTGTGTAATATATATATATATATATATATATATATATATATATATATATATATATACACACACACACACACACACACACACACACACACACACAAACTTACACTCATGCCTCGGTTTAACGGACTAATAGGGGAGAACAGTGATCCAAAGTACAGTAGGCTCTAGACACTCGCGGGGATTCGGTTCCGAGCCCTCCCGCGAATCAAGATAATCCGCGAGTTCTGTACCCGGAAGTAAAAACCCATGTAACACGTCACATGTGCGAATGAGCAGCCGGAAGTAAAATACTATGTATCTATTACATGCGTTAAAATATGCTTCTTAAACACATTCTATAGACAGTCTTACTCATTAATACAGTATTAATGTAGTAAAATATAGTCATGATTAAGAAAAACTTTTCAATTTTTACTCTTATTTTTATTGATGATAAAATATATAAACATTATACAGCATATACTGTTGTAAAGCATTCGTTTTAAAGTGTTTTTCAATTATTATTCCAGTACAGTACCTAAGTTAATTCTGAGAATGTTTGTGTGTGAGATTTTATGTTCTATAGAATGTTTAACAAATGATACCAAAAAGATAAACTTTATTACGCTTCATGTCCTTTTACATTGAACTTGGAATGACGTCTTGGAGTGACGTCTCCAAGATGGCGCTGCCTAGAGGGCAAAATCGTGGAGTTCTCAGAGTCAAATTGTTTCTTTGTTCATTTTACGACCCTATTACAGCTATGAGCAGCTTCAGCTTCGGGCAGCTAAACACGCAACAACTTCTAAGGTGAGCTGCTATGCTATGGGAGCTCAATGCTAACAATAAGCCCAGGCGGAGTTCTCAGATTCTCCGGCGCTTGGTTAGCACTTCCAGCCATACTGCTTGAAAATATTCATTCCCTGCGAAACAAGATGGATAAGCTTCATGCTCAGATTGCAGTGCAGAGGGATCTACAAGACTGTTTCTGTGAAACATGGCTCGAGGAGAGTACACCCGATAAGGCGATTATACCAGCCGGCTACACGGCCTTCATCCCCTGCAAGCCCAAGCGCCGGAGTCGTCATTCGGCCCCTTCCCACCTGGGCTTCTTTGTTAGCTGGGATGCGGCTCGCATTGAGCTGCCTACCATAGCATGTTAGCTCTGCTAATAGCGTGTTAGCTCTGCTAAGTTAAACACGCCCAAATATACTCGAACTTATAGCTATAGTAGAGTCGTCCGGTCGTAGACAAGCATAGTGCAAACCATGAACAAACAAAACAACAAATAAAACAAAATGAACAAAGAAACAATTTGACTCTGAGAACTCCGCGATGTCGCCCTCTGGGCAGCCCCATCTTGGAGAGGTCACTTCAACTTCAATGTAAAAGGACATGAAGAGTACTGTAATAATGTTTATCCTTTTGGTATCGTTTGTTGCTACGAAACATATGCTACGGAACATAAAATATCACGCATAAACATGAACGTAGGTACTGTACTGGAATAATAATTGAAAAAGATTTTAATATAACAGTTCAGAGAAAACTGTCGTTTCTCAGGAGAAAGTCTTATTTCTTCAAAAGAGACATCCAGCGTTTTCTATTGCTTAGCCAGAGTGGTATCATAGAGCTGGTAATTAAAACACACACAAAAAAGAGGCTCATTGGTAACTTGTGCTAGAATGAGTAAAAAGGGGTGGAACATCAACTCAACCAATCAGGAGAAAGGAGGACAGCCATTGGCTGAATTTGAATCACGTGCCGGTTGCTCGGCAGTCAGCGAATACTCAAACTGTGGTTGCAAAACCGCGAATAGTCAAGGGCATACTGTACCCGATTGTCCGAAGTTTCTGATTCCATATATTTCAACGTCACAAAAAATACTGTATACTCTGTAAATGAACACCATAAGATCAGGGGTCGGGAACCCTTTTGTCGAAGAGAGACAAAAAAAAAAAAAAAAATTTCAAAATCTAATCCTCCGGGATCCATATATATATATATATATATATATATATATATATATATAATATATAATATATACAGTATATATCAGGAGTCAGCAACCTATAGCTCGCGAGCCAGATATGGCTGTTTTGATGAGTGTATCTGGCTCTCAGATAAATCAGGTGGCCTTTTTTAACAGAATAACGAATACATAGTTTCACTGTCATTTAAATAAAGATACAAAAAAAGCCATCAAGTAAAACAAAAACAGATGAATCTCACGCCTTTAAATCTATACATCTATTTGCAATGCCATGTCACTGTGGCGCAGCGGCGAGCCAATCCTTTCTGTACGCCAGTATGCGGGCGAGTCCGATACCTTCAAACTCTTAATTTTATAGGATTATAACAGCCACAAACTGCGCATGTTGTTTTTGAGTAAAGAGGTAAATTTCCCTCGTTTTGATCAGCTCATTTCCACAAAGCCAAGCACAGCTGGCAAGCAAACACAAATGGACAGACATGGAAAAACTTCAACCTGCAGAGCAGCTGACTGCTAAAACTTGGGACGCGCTTCCTGTCACATAAACACTGCAGCGTGTGAGTCCAATAAAATTAGAGTTTCAAGGTATCGGACCTGCCCGCATACAGAAAGGATTGGCTCTCCGCTTCGTGCCACAGTGACGTGGCATTGGAAATAGATTTTAATGCGCGAGATTTCTTCAAGCCAGTCCGGTCATCTGGCGGTCACTTTCGGAAACAACGGCCCGCGTCCAGACAATCCATTAAAGCGAAGTTTGTAAAACTGAGGCATGAATATATATATATATACACACACACACACACACACACACACACACACACACACAGGTACCTCACCTTACGAAAGACCCAACAAACAAAAAATTCAGGTTACGAAATGCATTTACCTAAAATTTCTGTCTCTGGATACAAAACAAATTCCAGTTACGAAAGGCGCCATTTCAAAAATCAAAAACACACACATGTGCACACACACACACACACACAAAACACACACTGCATAGTATTTGAACTATTTTAAAAAAACTGTTGAGTAGTTCAAAAATGTACCAATTTCATGAACAGACCCATGTATGTATGCATGTATGTATGTATGGATGGATAGAAAAGCACATTCATATACAGAGAGAGAGAGAAAGACAGAGAGAGAGCGAGCAAGCAAGAGAGCAAGACAGAGCAAGAGAGAGAGCGAGACAGAGCAAGAGAGAGAGAGCGAGACAGAGCAAGAGAGAGAGCGAGACAGAGACAGAGCAAGAGAGAGAGAGAGAGAGCACACGAGAGAGAGAGAGAGAGAGAGAGAGAGAGCGTGCGAGACACTGAACAAGCTAATTTTATTAGTTTTACAGGGAAGCAGGAACCTAACTCAGCACAGTCTGTGCAAAGACAGGGTACACCCTGAACTGGTGGTCAGTCCATCACAGTGCAATAGGCACAAAAACCATTAGCACTTACATGCACACCAAAAAAAATTTGGAACAGCCAATAAGCCTCATATGGTGTTCTTCAGATTATAGGCTGCATTGGCTTTCAACCGTATACTGTTTGGATTTGAGGTCAAATAGATTCATACCAGAACACTTTTTTAATGTGACCTCAGAATCTTCAAGGTGCATTTATCCAAATCTCATTAAAGCCTTGGCTTTTTTTCTAGGAACTTTGCCATCTAAGACACATTTGTGATCGTTACCACATACACAAACTGAACACTCTTCGCCAAAAATTCCTGTAACTGCTTCTACGGTGCTGTAAGTGTACTGTCCGGCACTTCAGAAGGACGTCCTGCACTGGGACTAATGAATACTTCAAATCTTTTATCTATATTCTGCCTGTCTACAACTTTGATCTTTTGCCAATACTTTGCAACCCATGGTTGATTGTTTGCTTTTGTTACGTCTTAAAGCACTAAATGCTTCTGGAATAGCTGTTTTTATGCTGAACTATTCAGGTTAAATACCGTTGATCACAAGAGGAAATGCAATTATCCTGTTTGTCTTTCACTTGGCAGTTACAAAGTGCATTAAGTAATTAAAGCTGAGAAAAAACTGTGTCCACATTTCAGGTTGCAAAGCAACAAAACATGACTATTTAATGGCGATGATTTTCTGCACTTATAAATGTGCATATATCAAATATTTCATCTTAGTGAATTTCTTTGGGTTAGATTGAGATGGTTTGGACATGTACAGGGGAGGGATAGTGAACATATTGGTAGTAGGATGCTGAGGTTGGAACTACCAGACAGAAGGCCTAGAGGAAGACTAAAGAGAAGATTCATGGATGCGGTGAAGGATGACATGAAGGTAAGTTGGTGTAAGAGAAGAAGATGCAGATGATTCGCTGTGGCGACCGCTGAAGGGAAAAGCCGAAAAGAAAAGAAGAATGAATTTCTTTGGGTATACAGTGGTGCCTTGGTTCTCGAACTTAATCCGTTCCAGAAGGCTGTTCGAATTCCGATTTGTTCGAATTCCAAATCCACTTTTCCCATTACAAATAATGTAAACGGTTTTAATCCGTTCCAAGACGCTAGAAAATTACCTTTTTTAAACATGTTATTTCATAATGTCGTTTATATATCAAATAGTATATTAACTGTGAAAAAAAAAACAACAGGACAAACACACGAAATTCTTAATAGAGTAATTTATTTTGTGTCTTTTTTGTTTATTTTCGAACCAGCCTCGACTTGCTTTAAAGTGGAACCCTTCAGGATTCAAGCTAAGGTCTTTTTTTCACAAAATCATCGTAGACTTCACGAGTTTTGCAGCAGATCACATCCTCGCCAACACTATCTCCTGCTAACTGCTGCTGGTTTATCAAAAGAAGCAGTAATTTTTACACCTCCTCCAGCACTTGTAGTCTTTGTTTGCTGATAACCGTCGAGCCTTTCGCCACATCACTGGCTTTAACACTCTCTTTGTTCTTCAGGATCGTGGATATCGTTGATGCCATATTGCTTAGCAAGATCAGTAACACGCACGCCTGATTCATGCTTAGCTATCAGCTCTTTCTTAAACGCAACAGTTTTCCGCACAACTGACCTTTTCTCAGTAGCTTTCTTTGGAGACATGTTTATTAGCTAATCTAATCGAGTAAACAAAACAAAACAAAACAAAAAACACGGTATACTGTAATTTGTAGAACAGGAGCAAACACATCCACACGCACACGGTGGTTGAGTAGAGTCAAAAGAGACCGATTTTTGGAAGTCGTGCACTTTTCCTCACTCTCGGGCTCATTTTTTCTCGCGCATTTTTCGAGTTCGACTTCCGAATTTTTTTTCAACTTCCAAGATAAAAAAAAATCCCGGATTTTTTGTTCGAAATCCGAATTGTTCAACCTCCAAAACGTTCAAGAACCGAGGTACCACTGTATAAGCCAATTCATACAATCTCACATGAGACATAAAATGTTTTTGGTCGCTGGATTTTTACAAAGATATTATTTTTTTGTATGTACTCATCTGCGAACCGTATAAAATTGAAAAACTGAGTTTTAGCAAAGAAACCTAATAAACAAATAACAAACGGCTGTCACTGGAGGAAACTAACACTATATTTCCTACTGAGATCTTGCTCTGTAATCTGTATTTAATACTTAAAGCTGTGCACTTTTAAATTATAGTCATACATTTTGGAGGCTGGACTTGTTCATTCAGTTCATTTTCTGTAACTGCTTCATCCTAATTGGCCATCTCAGCTGTCTCTGGGTGAACGCAAGGTCCACCCTGAACAGCTCTCCAAACCCTTGCTTGGACAACACACACAAAACCATTCACACTCAAACCTAAGAGTTAATTTGGAAAACTTAACTAGCTACTGTGCATGTTTCTAGACTGTAGGAGGAAACCAAAGTACTTAGAGAAAACCCACGCAAACACGGGGAGAAAATGCAAACCCCATAGAACAGCGCCCGAGCCCAGGACTCGAACCCAGGACCTTCTTGCTGTGATGCAGATGTGCAAACCACTGCAGCGCCGTGAGGCTTGACTTATGTTATATAATTTCAAAGACATTTTATGACTTATTCATCATCAGAGGTAATTTTAGAGGGTGGGAGATTCTGGAGCCTGACCCATTAAGCAGGTGGGAACCACTGCAGGAACATGATCCATATCATCCAGCTCTGAGTGCCCCTCTTCACCCAGTTTAAAGGTGTACTCCTGTAAGGGTACAGTACCCTACACGAAGTGGATAAAGCACTGCGACAGGCCACTGCTTTGATTTGGGATGTTTCCTCATGTTTGGCTGTTAATAATGCAAACCTACAGCACTGAATGAAGAATGTCTGCTTATAGAGCTTTTCTGTGAATATATTTGCCCCCAAACATGTGCAACAAGCGATGTGAATCCAGGATAACCTTCAGGGAACTGATCATTCTGACAAGGGCGTGATATGACTCATGAGATAGTCATCATGAAGTATTCACAGATATTTTGGTAAAAGATATTTAATTCATTGCAAAAAATCAAGGTGTGCTCACAGTTGCATGGACTCCCACTCCTGCAATAAATAAGCCCAAAGCCTACAAAATACATACTTTAAAATAAACAATAGCACAGATGCATGCATATGACACAGAATGAAATAATAAATTATGATTAGAAAAGCCAGGCCTTTTTTTCCACCCCGCTCTCGCTTTTTTTTTTTTTTTTTTTTTTTGGGGGGGGGGTGCATGCGACATTTAAATCTCGGATGAAATTGCGTCGCCTACACAAGAACCAGAGCACAGAGCTTCTGCACTGGCACGCCATCAACACTGCAGAAGATGATGCACAATCTCTGAGCACCAGCAGCCATTCCTGACTGCACCGTGCAACGCAGGTCATCCTGTAGTGGATTCATCTCATAAGAGAATTAAATCTCCCCAAAGTCTTGAGATTGCTCTGCAACCTGCAATGCAAACGCGTGTCCAGCACGCGCATGCGCATGAGTCCACCTGTCTGAATAAACACGTTTGTTTAAACCTACCTTACAGAAGAAGTGCTGTCCAAACTTCACCGGTGATAGAAAAGGGCAGCTGGGAAGGAACAGGGTGGAATCAACGCTGCTGCCACAAGACACCGTCCGTGTGACACCAGCAGCATCATCTACATAGACGGAGGGAGGGAGGGAGGGAGTGGGCGGAGCTTCAGTGAGAGCACGCCTTCACACTAGCGCAACTTATCGACTTTATCCGAGCGCGCGCATACAGCCAGGTGCATTGTGGGTAGTGTGTACCCTGACTAGCTCAAAAGAATACTGTACTCAAATATGTAAATATATGTATTTATATCGTGATTTTCAAACACTGACTCACACATCAGGACCCGGATGTATTTGGACATGTAGAATTCAGTTTTTTATCTTATTACTTTTGTAAAATATGTATGTTTAAATGAGACTTAAAGTTATGTTATTCAGCCAGTGATGTTTGTATGTAAACAAATAACCTCATAACCTCAGATTTAGGGCATTGGTGGCCTAGTGGTATAGGGCGCTGGCTCGCTGATCCTAAGGTTGGGGGTTCGAGTCCCACTCTCCACAAGGTTGTCACTGTCCCCCCTGTACAGCTAACTTGGGTTATCAAAGGCTGACCATGTCTCTCACCATCTGTGGTGAGAAGTTCATGTGAAAGAACGATTGCTGTCTTTTGACAAGAGTAGCTGCATAGGCGTCTGCGTGTTTCCACCCTGCGATGGCCTGGTGAGCATGTCCAGGGTGTACTCTGCCCTTGCCTGGAATGGGTGCCAGCCTTCCCGTGACCCGAATTAGCATTAAGCGGTTACAGTAACTGAACCTCAGATTTATTTTAATTATTATATTTAATTACATATAATTTTTTTTTCTCATCTCTTCTTATATTCTTCCGTTTATTCTGGGGTCGGGGGTCGGGTCACAGAGGCAGCAGCCTTAGTAATCAGTTCCAAACATCCCTCACCCCAGCCACTTCCTCCAGCTCTTCCAAGAGGACACCGAGGCATTCCCAGACAAGCCGAGAGACATAATCCTTTCAGCATGTTCTAGGTCGACCCCGGGGTCTCTTCCAGGTTGGACATACCCAAAACACAAACCCACACCAGGGAGGCGTTCCGTAAGCATCCTGACCAGATGCCCGAGCCACCACCTCAGTTGGCCCCTCTCAATGCGGAGGAGCAGCGGTTCTAATCCAAGCTCTCCCCAGATGTTTGAGCTTCTCACCTTATCTCTAAGGAAGACCACCACCACCTGGCAAAGGAAGCTTATTTCAGCCGCTTGTATCCGTGATCTTGTTCTTTTGGTCACTACCCAAAGCTCGTGACCATAGGTGAGGGTTGGAATATAGATCGACTGGTAAATCGAGAGCGTTGCCTTGTGGCTCAGCTCCCTCTTCACCACAACGGACCAGTACAGGCTCCACTTTACAGCAGAGGCTGCAGCAAACCATCTGTCGATCTCCCGCTGTTTTTTAAATTTATTAATACAAACATCCAATACAATATGTACATAAATGGACTTAAACATTAAAGCCTTCAGGATGGGTTTATGCAAAATTGATCTGGAAAATACTGCGATGAATTTGTAAATAATGTTTCACTTTTCATTCGTCTTACATCCGTACCTGCTTCTTAAATTACATTTTATAGTTTATTCAATCAAACTAGCATGGCCATGTTGTTGTTCTATGGAAATGTGGTTTTTTTTATTCATTTTTGTAGTACAAATTTTGTTACTAAGATAACGTCGATATATACAAGCGAGATAATGTGTGCTTTTAACCATTGTAGTAGATTACAAATAAAGTTTATTGTGCTTGCTGTTTACTGAAAGTTTAGAGAGAATTAGTATCAATTAAGGTTGGAGTGGTGGACTGGCGGTAAGGTGCTGTAATGCTGTACCGATCCCAAGGTCGGGGGTCAAGCACCACTACCACCGAGTTGTCACTGCTGTCCCCCAGTGCAGCTAACTGGGTTATCAAAGGCCAGCCATGTGTCTCACTGTCTATGGTGAGAGGCTGTAAAAGAACCATTAATGACTTTCATAAAGAGTAGCTACATAGCCGTTAGCATGTTTCTTCCCTGCAATGGCCCGGTGAGGTGTCAATGGTGTACTCTGCCCTCGCCCAGAGTCAACTGAAATAGGTGCCAACCTCCTTGTGAGCCTAATTAGGATTGAGCAGTTCAGAAAAGAAATAAATGAATGAATGAGCATTAATTAAAACACATGATTATTAAATGCAAAATAAGCAATTGCACACTTTTAACTATTCATGAAACACCAGTTAATTACAATAAGTTAAACATGAGTATGTTAGTATTAAGTAGGTGAGAAAACAATGTTAATAAGAAGATTGAAGACTGAATTAAAAAAAAAAAAAGGCATACAGTATACACATTCCCTTTTTAGAGCATAAAATCGAAACTCCACACAACTACTGATTTGGTTATTTTAAACCTTGGAATACCTTTAAGAAGTCATTTGTTGTCTTCAAAGATGGCAGCATTTCCCCAATCTGTGTTCAGGCAAAGCCAATCTCTCTTGGTCCAATCGCACACTGATTCACGTGCCTCAGTGATGAACATACATAGATACGCACTCATCATAATGTTTAAAGACTGTCTGTTTATTCGTAGTAAAAGCAGCCATTTTGTCATAAACAATCAGAAAGTCAGGGTGGCCTAGTGGTACAGGGCGTTGGATCACTGATCCTAAGGTTGGGGGTTCGAGTCCCACTCTCCACAAGGTTGTCACTGCCCTCCCAGTGCAGCTAACTGGGTTATCAAATGCCGGTCATGTCTCTCACGATCTATGGTAGACGCTGTAAAAGAACCATTGCTGACTCTCGACAATTAGAGCTGCATAGCCGTCAGCGTGTTTCCACCCTGCGATGGCCTGGCGAGCTGTCCAGGGTGTACTCTGCCCTCGCCCGGAGTTGACTGGAATGGGCACCAGCCTCCCTGCGAACCTAATTAGGATTAAGGGGTTACAGAAAATGACGAACAATCAGAAAGTTTGTCTCAGCAGCTTACTATCACTTTCTGACCTGAACAATTAAAAAAAAAAATTGAATCTTATGAATAATCGCAAATTTCATTAAATTAAGTCACAAAACTGACATTTCATTATTTAGCTTGATTCAAAGGAAGTTTGAAAGAAAACTAAAAACATAAGCAACTTACTACATGGATATGAAAAGTTATATACAGTAAACAGTTATGCAATATATTACAGGTAGTTATGATGAAAATAATAGGTTTTTAGGGAATAAAACATAATTTTAAAATAATTGGACGTTCTCGGTAGCAAGAAATGCTTTCCAATAAAGATCAAACTTAATAGGACTTAAATGTACCTGCGGTAAATTAGTGTCACCAACTATTTAAAACGATCACATATAACATCAGCGGTTCCTTCCAGCAATGTCAGTCCTTGCCTGATTTTATAGTGCTGCAGCATAAGTGCATACTCACATACATGTGGTCTTTCTGATTGGATGTTGCAGCCTGGTGGTGACAAAAACTCATTGGATTGTCTGGGCATTGTTCCTGCCTCGTGTAGCATAACACAATTTTGGGCAGCGCCGAACTTTGCAAACAACAGGCACAGGAATTTGCAGATGACATTTGTGTCCCTAAACCAAATGACGACAGGAAAGCCGAGTTGGCAAAACGTTAAGCCATTATGGATCTACTGTCATGCACATCTCTGGCAGCATTCACATCCCCAGAGTCACTAGAATGTCACGTCTCACTGTCTTCACAAGTCTCCTCCCTCCCTGGTTTAAATAGGTCACCATTTACACCCATTTCATCGAAATTGCTTGAAATAGTTGCCTCTGGAACACGTTTTTTTATCCCCTGAAATATCACTGACTCTGTAGATCTGCTTGATTGCATGAGCTGAACAACCCCACCCAACAAGTTCTTGACACTTCCAGAAGAAAACAATGGCTAACAATGGATTCATTAATCAAAATAAAAATACAGACGCTCCCCGACTTACGTTTTTAATTGGTTCCGGAGGGCCAAACATAAGTTGAAAGTGAACATAAGTTGTTACAGTGACGTATGACGTGTATGACGTGTGAGGTATGACGCTCATACTGTACTATACATCCATAAATACCATTACTGTATCTCATAAAACACCCCTAAATCAATTATTATAAACATAACATTGTAAAATAATATAAAATATATCAAATAATATCAACATTAATTTCAACTAAGTTACTTATTTATACCGAAGCACCTTACATGAAGCTTAAAACAGCCAAACAACGCTTACAATATGTGACGCGCTCAATACCGAAAGTAGCGTACTTGTGAAAGTAGTGTACTTGCTGTGGGTTATACGGACTTCTAGTCTTTCAAGTGCGCAAGGGTGCCGTTGAACTTGTTTAGAACACAGCCTGCACTGATGTGAATCACCAACCATATTTGCACAGGGTTACAAAAGTCCGCAAAACAATGTAAACACAAAGACCACAGAGACGACGTCAGCGTGTTTCCGCCCTGCGATGGCCTGGCGAGCTGTCCAGGGTGTACTCTGCCCTCGCCCTGAGTTGGCTGGGATGGGCACCAGCCTCCCCGCGACCCTAATTAGGATGAAGCGGTTACAGAAAATGAACTGAACTGAACTATGTACGCCATACTGTTGGACATTGTGATTTGAATCTGAAGCTATAATGTATTACTACGTCATCCTAATATTTGATTTTTCCATTACTTATAATTCAATCCTGAATAAATTATCTTTAGGAAATAGATGAATTATTTTTTTTTTTTAGCAAAAGCACCAGTAAAGGTGCCAATTTTCTAAAGCTCAGGTTTACTCTATAGGTTATAGTGTTTTTTTACTGAAAGACCCTGCCTAATGTGTTATCTTCTCATTTTAAAAGAGAAGCTATTCACAGTACCGCTTAGTGTGAAACAATTCATATTTCAATCATTAAGACAGAAGCCAAGTTGTCATGGATGCCTTATAGTTGCTTAGCAACTCCTGCCTCTCCAGAAACACTCAACAGGTATACTGTATGTTGGTGCACACTGTGAGTATCCTAGTAATAGAAATATCATCTACTACAAAAATACACTGGACTATTCTTGACTGATTTTTTTTTAACCTTTATTGGAACATACATTTGTAAATTAACTCGCTGCTAAAATATTTCATATCACAGGGTAGAGTCATATCCATGACAGCCATGCATTATTCCAGCATATCGCATTATACTGTATCATGTAATAGACAAGCTGTCCACTTGTGTAAGGCTACTTTACAACACATTTTCCAATAAAAAATGCCAGCCTTTTGTGTATGTTTTTGGACTGTGGATGGAAACTGCCGTACTTGGAGGAAACTCCACACAGAAACATACAAACCTGGAAATCAAACCCGGGCCTTCTCGCTGTGAGGTGAACGTGCCAACTATGCCACCAGTAGTAGTATTCATTCATTCATTTTCTGTAACTGCTTAATCCTAATTAGGGTTGTGGGGAGACTAGCGCTCATCCTAGCCTACTCCGGGCAAGGGCGGAGTACACCCTGGACAGCTCGCCAGGCCATCGCAGGGCAGAAACACACTGATGGCTTTGCAGCTACTCTTGTCGAAAGTCAGCAATGGTTCTTTTACATGAACCTCACACCACAGACAGTGAGAGACATGGCCGGCCTTTGATAACCCAGTTAGCAGCACTGGGGGGGGGGGGGGGGTGTTTACAGTGACAACCCGATGAGAGTGGGGCTTGGACCCCCCAACCTTAGGATCAGTGACCTAGCACCTTTACCAGCAGGCCACACTGCCTCCCCTGTAATAGTAATTATTTTAAATTATGATTGTTTATTGTTAAAAGTCATTCCGGTATGAAGGACCAGTCTGATGGTTGATTCAAGGAAATTCTTCCAAATGTTGAGTCGGCAGGGGTGTGTACTGATTCGCATTACTCTTGCGTAGACCTGCTTTGTAAAAGCAGTTGCTATGACCACGAAGCAAAGTCTCCCGGGCTCCTGTCAGTGGAGAAAGGGCCATAATGAAGAGGAGGGCCAACAGTAAAATAAATAAATAAATAAATAAGCCTGAATTCAGGCAAGCGAATGTCAGAGAGTGGGTGGATGTTTACACACTCTTGCACTCACTCACAAATTTATCTTTCTGCCCACGTTTGGCACCAGGACCATCTAATAGTATGTGAATTCAATCAGTTGCTCTGTTAAGAACAGTTTCAGTGCATTGCGGGTTTTTCAAAAATATTCAGCGAAAAATAAAAAAAATTAAAAATTAAGGAAAAATAGGGGAAAGTTAAGAAAAATGCCGCAAAACAAGGCCAATTAT
This sequence comes from Plotosus lineatus, assembly GCA_024760905.1. NCBI lineage: Eukaryota > Metazoa > Chordata > Actinopteri > Siluriformes > Plotosidae > Plotosus > Plotosus lineatus. The sequence goes on from CM045746.1 coordinate 16,563,849, forward strand.
GCAAAAAAAAAAAAAAACCCAAACAACAACAAAAAAACCCCAAACAACAACAACAACAAAAAAACCCGACCCAACAAAACGACTTACATTTTTACATGTGATGTGCACATCTGAGTGAGTGCGCGCGTCTGTATGTGTGTGTATTTATATTTTATTTACATCTTAAGCATTATTTTGAGCGTTTATTTGTTATTATAAGGATTTATAGTGTTGAACATGTATTTGTTGATATTATATACACATATACATGTACGTATACGTCAGTCTGAGGGCTTGATCCTACTTTGCAGAAATCAGTGGTCGTGAGGAAGTCTCGGTCCCCAATAACCGCGGAAAGTGAGGGATCCTTGTATACCAAAACCTAAACTGCAGAACTGTTTTGAGCAACAGTTCCTCATACAAGCGGCATTTTTAAAAAGTAATATCCCTTTATAAATATTACAAAACTCTCAAAGTAGAGTCAAATCTAATGATGGGTACATCTGCTAATTTTACTGGAATCAGCTAAAGTTACTGCAGCCAGGAAGCAGACGCATTTAATCATGTTACAATTAGTTCACAGCGTACAGACCAACACTTATAAACAGTCTTGATACAGTGCCCGGCTAAATAAAAAGTTTCCCAGTTGAAATTAAGTGTGAGGAGAGGTACATCTTCAATAAGTTGCCAGTCTGTTGCAGAGCTACACACACAACCATTCACACCTATGGGCAATTCAGAGTCATAAAAAATGATTGAATGTGCCTGTCTTTATACTGTGAGAAGACATCAGAGCATCAGCGGAAGCCCAAGGAATACATGTAAACTTGACAGAAAAAGTCCCTTCGCCGAGATTCAAACTCTGAACCTTCTGACTATGAGGCAACTACTCCTCTTGAAGCACATTAAATGTAAATGTAAAGTCAATCGGGCTTCTTACACCCAAGCCTATTGGCTCTTCAGACTGGTGCTTATTTCTGGTTTCTGTAGCGTGAAGTGCCCAAGAGTTCAACTCCTCCTAGATAAGGATGCTAGTCCATCATGGGTGAACAGAGGCACACTTGAGGTTAAGACCTTGCACAGGAGTCTTTGCACAGTGGGGTCTAACTGGGATTTGAACACACAACCATCATGATTAAGGTATAGTCTGTTGGACTTTTTACACCCAAGCCTAGTGGCTCATCAGGCCGGTACTTATCCCCGGTTTCCGTTGCGTGAAGCAACCAGGAGTTCAACTCCTCCTGGATGGGACACTAGTCCATCACAGGTTACCTTCCCAGTATATTTTACTGGTACCCATTTATACTGCTGGGTGAACCTTGCCCAGGGGTCTTAGCACAGTGGGGGTCTAACTGGGATTCGAACCCACAACCTCCTGGTCATGAGCCCAGCACCCTAACCACTACACCACCGGCCCCACTCCAAGCACATTCGTAAGATAAGTTAATGTAGGCTTTATACACCCGAGTGGGCTTTATACACCATGAGCCTAGTGGCTCATCAGCCAGGTGCTTATCCCCGGTTTCCATAGCATGAAGCAACGGGACGCTAAGTCCATCGCAGGTTACCTTCCCAGTATATTTTTACTGGCCCCCATTTATACTGCTGGGTGAACAGAGACACACTTGTGTTTAAGACCTTGCCCAGGGGTCTGTCTTAACACAGTGGGGTCTAACTGGGATTTGAACACACAAGCTCCCGATCATAAGCCGAGCACCCTAACCACAACACCACCCCACTCCAAGCACATTAACAAATATTTAATTCATTTACTCCTGAAATAATTTTACATAGGTATATGTAAATAGGGCGGCATGGTGGCGTAGTGGTTAGCACGTCCGCCTCGCAGCGAAAAGGCCAGGGTTCGATTCCTGGCCTGGGCGTTTCTGTGTGGAGTTTGCATGTTCTCCCCGTGCTTGCGTGGGTTTCCTCCGGGTGCTCCGGTTTCCTCCCACAATCCAAAGACATGCACAGTAGGTTAATTGGCTGCTCTAAATTGCCCGTTAGTTCGCATCGTGCAGAAGGCAATGGCAAACCACTGCACTAATTTTGCCAAGAAAACCTCCATGAAGATGATAACCAGGGTTTTATCCTTCATGGTGGGTCGCCAATGGTCGTCCTACGACTCAGGCACGAGATAGATAGCTATATAAATATACACATACTGTGTATAAAAGTCATGTCCACTAATCTAGATAAATCATTCAGTTAAGATTGCCACTGTAAAAGACAGGGTCAGGTATTGTAAAGACCAGGTATTGTGTGTGATGCAACGCTACTGGGGCCAAGACTAAGTCACCGGTGTGGTATGTCTGTCTCAAGCTATATTGCACTGTACATTGCACCCCTACTGTCCTGCATGTAAATTTCCTACTCACCTGCTTTTCCAAGGCGTCCTGGAGAGCACATTGGTATGTGACAAAAAAATTCTGGCCTTAAACCAAGTGTCTGGCCATGTTGCCAGATACTTGTCTTTAAAGAAAAATGGCTTACATGCAGTATTGTTTCTCCTTTTTGTCAAATCAAACAATTAAATAATGCACATTTTTATTGGCGTGAAAAAAAAAAACAATTTGCACTTCTACCTTTGAGGAAGTCTTGTGTGAGCTGTTTGTCATTTTAGTGCTGCGAGATTTGACTTTAAGAGTTTTGTGAGTATCCATAAATGTAAATTAGTGCTGTTATATTATGTTATGTAGTGGACGTATATTGCGCTTTATCCCTAGTGAATATTATGCTCAAAGCACACTGGGGAGTGTTCAGTTAATGATGATAACTCATTCCTGATCCTATCCATCCTTGTTACTCCCAAAGAGAACCTCAACATTTTCATCTCTGCTACCTCCAGCTCTGCCTCCTGTCTTTTCCCCAGTGCCACTGTTTCTAAACCATACAACATCGCTGGCCTCAACACCGTCTTGTACACTTTTCCTTTTATTCTTGCTGACACTCTCCTATCACACATCACACCGGATACTTTTCTCCAACCATTCCAGCCTGCCTGCACGCGCTTCTTCACCTCTTTTCCACACTCTCCATTGCTCTGGATTGTTGAGCCTAAGTACTTAAAATCCTCCACCTTCTTTAGCTCTGCTCCCTGTAACCTCACCGTTCCTCTTGGGTCCTTGTCGTTCACACACATGTATTCCTAAAAGATTGATTAAAGATGCTAAATGTTAGGTCAGGTCTCTAAGCAATGCCCATAGTGATGGGCAAATGTACCTTCCTCTTTCACCATCTTCTTCCTCCCTATATATCTACCCACACGCTGTATTAAATTCAGCCTCTACCATACTGCATTGTGAGAAGAGACAGATAGAAGAATAGACAGTATTATGGCATGTAACAGTGTGTGAGCTGTAGACTCTCTTGCCTCAAGGCTACTTTGTTATTTGTTAACTGGGTCCAATGGGATCAACCCCCACCTCTCAGCCTCCCCATGAACTCAACCACACAGTCACTGGTTCTCACCAGTATTTGAAGTGTGTGCTCTCTATCTTATATATTTTGAGACCATACAACTTGAAATTGCTTCTTTTTTTCAGTTCACTGCAGCATCTTACCCCTTTCCATTTAAATATCCTCCAGTTACTACACTATAATAGTTCAGTGCCATGGTTTTCAGTACAGTAAGATAAAGTATGGCTATATTACATAAGCGCTTGAATCAAATACCCATCCAGTCATCTCCATGGAAACGCAAGCACTCTGATGAATACCATGACACACAGACAAAAGCTGGAGGGTGCAATCAATAGTGGATTGTGGTTATGTAACTGGGACAGATTGGCACTCACAGATCTCCATGGCCTTTTCACTCAGGATATAAATCCTGTGGTTTTTGGCTTGCTCCAATCATTTATTTCTGGAAAGCAGTAGGATAGTAGGCATAACCGGCTCCCTAAAGTGTGGGAAAACATGGAAATATGATCAAACTGAGAACTGAGGTTTTAGTTTGAAAATTAATCAAACTGTTAAAGATATCAGTGGGACAAATTTTGCCTTGCAGACTTTGAATATATATTTAAAATTTAAATACTTACTGAGATCCTTTCATAAGCATTTAATAATACAGAAGTAGAGTGAACTGTTGCTTTGGTTTTTCCTGTATTTCATTAATTTATATGAAATAAACAGAATCCTGATTAACTGCAGGTGTTTGAGAGACTGTAACTTGCTGTTCTTGACACATGCTGGACGGAACATGAACCAGTTAAAAGGATAATTGAACTCGAGAACCGCTCCCAGAGTGCAAGGCACAACAGCCAGGCACCAATGATTATTACAACTTGACAATTATAATGAAATGACTCTCCCTCGTAGATGTTTTATTTTGGTTCAAGTAAAAGAAAAGACATAATTTGAGATTTCAGGGATTTTTAACACAATCCCATGTACAGATCACTTCCAGAATTTATTGGGCTTTTCCCAGGTTCTAACCTCAGCCCTAATGAAAATATATAAGATATTCTTGCATAATCTTGCTGCGTACAATACTACACAACACATGGCATCTTTTATTGGATGTTCAGGGTGTTTATTGGGTGTGCCTCCACATCTGTTCATTGTGGCAAAACCAATCAGTGATACAGGAAGAGTATGTGGCTCAAGCATTCCAACACAACAGGGGTGGCTAGTAGCCAAGAACGTACATTCTTTGATGATATGGGCCATTCAGCCTGGTCTCCATCCATGATGATGCTCCCCTGCCTAATAATCAGTCTGTAGGGATGTGGACCTCTTTTTCCACTCTGATGAACAACTGATTGTCCCTGGTGGGAGATATGAATGACATGATTTTCACAGAAAGGTGACTAAATCAGGATGTTGTCTACAGAGGGAATTAAAAGGTTCAGCAACATGTTCCTTAACACTTTGTTAATAAAACATTGGAACACTACCAGAGTGAAAGATGGGCTTTATGCCATAGGTCCATATTGGTGGCAGCCAGAGGTGGTCCCAAAATAGGTCTTCCACTCAACCCAACTTGGATCCAGGCCCATTTTTGAGCATTCTGTGGGTCTAATCCCACTATCAGGGTGGTTCTAAAGGATAAACAGCTCTCCACCCCTGACCTAATACAACCACATAAAATATATTGAAAACAACCAAGATCCATGGAATTTGATAAAATGACATATCAAAGTGTACTCAGTAAAGACTATAAATGATAATCACTCAAAACGGGAAATCCCAGGATAAAAGATATGATGACCAGTAGTTCCCAGACTAAAAGGTATCATGAGCAGTAGACTTCAGACAAAATGGTCCCACTGCCAGTAGTTCCCAGACTAAAAGCAACTATTGCCAGTCACCACCAGGCTGGAAGCTCTTTTCCTCCACAACAGGAAAATCATCCTCATCATCATCATCATCATCATCATCATCATCATCATCATCATCATCATCATTAGCAGCAGCAGCATCTTCCAATGCTTAATTAATGGTCAGGTCATGGGGGCATCAGCTGAAGCAAAGAGGTCCAGACATCCATTTTCCTAGCCACTTCCTCCCGCCAGCTCTTCCGGGGGGACACCGATACATTCCCAGACCAGCTGAGAGACAATCCCTCCAGCGTGTTCTGGGTCGACTCTGGGGTCTCTGTCCGGTTGGACATACCCGTAACACCACACCGGGCAGGTGTTCCAGAGACATTCTAACCAGATGCCCGAGCCACCTCAACCGGCTCCTCTCAAAGCTGAGGAGCTTCGGTTCCACTCTGAGCTCCTCCTGGATGACTGAGCTTCTTACCCTATCTCTAATGGAGAAACCTGCCACTCTGCAAAGGCAGCTCATTTCAGCCGCTTGCATTGGTGATCACAATAGGAATTTGAAACTTGAAACTGCTGCCTAATGACCAGGGGCCTCATTTAACAAAGTGTGCATAGGATCCTGAATAAAAGTGTACCTGCATGAATGCAGTCTGTATATAAACGAGCCTTTAAAGGGAGGTGAAAGCATAATAAAACATGATATTTGGAGACCACAACAGCAGAGTCACTAATTTTAAAAAAATAGCATTAGCATTAGCATTTAACCCATGCAAAGTGAGCACACACGCACATAAACAGCGAGTACCCACACTTTTAACAGTGGGCCGTCACACACTGTGGTGTCCAGAGAGCAGTTGGGGATCAAGTGTCTTGCTGAAGGGTACTTCGGCCTTGAAAGTGGAGGAAGGGAAGGTGCTGCTCAGTCGCCCCACGGCCAAACATTACCCCCTGCTTGTTTGGGAACTGAACCAGCAACCTTTTGGTCCCATACCTGCTTCTCCATCCATTCCGCCATGGCCACCCCATTATTTCCACACTTTGATATTGATTATATGATAACAGTGTTTGAGGAAACTATTAAGACAATTACATCATATTAGATGTACTGGATGCTTTAGTGATGCAACACTGCCATCCTCTCCTCCTCCTGTGGTAGTAAACAATATGATAGTGAGGTAATGGTAGTTAAATATAAAGAAACAGTATTTATTCCAAATTTCAATTGGATTTAAAGAATGATACGGCATAAAATAAAATGTGTGAAGGAAATCAATAATTATAATTGTTTCTCACACTACATTTCTACAATATGACTTCAGTTCACCACCATACTTTCTGTGTCTCTAGTTCTTCTTTTCTCCAAAATATGCAAAGTTGAGGAAATCTGCAAATTTGGGCCTGGGCGTTATCATACAAAGTAAACAGGCAAACTAAGCAACTAAACACATAATACATAAATAACATGATCATAATAATTAAGTCCTACCAAAGATAGACTGTATTGGCTGAAACTAACTGAATGACAATAAGTGATTAGTGTAATGTGAAAACCTGTGAATGATGTGGTGTTGTGACATGGATCATATGAGTCAAAGTCAAGATTATACCTGCAGGCAGATGGGAATTATGGGAAATGGAGTTTGAAGAAGATTCTAGAAAAAGACTTAATACAGGTATACCTCACCCAATGCCATTAATTGGTTCCAGGAGAGACGACTTAATTCGAAAAATGACTTGAATTTAATTAGCTAGTCTCTAGGCTAGCCGGCTAGGCTACATCAATATATATATACACATGTGTGTATATGTATGTATGGATGTGTGTGTATATATATATATATATATATATATATATATATATATATATATATATATATATATATATATATATATATATATATATATATATATATATATATATATATGTGTGTGTGTGTGTGTGTGTGTGTGTGTGTGTGTGTGTGTGTGTATATACAGCCTCCCATGATTCTAATTAAGATTAAGCGGCTAAAAAAATGAATGAATGAATGTGTGTAGTAAAGAGCACTTTTATAAAAAAGAAATGCAGCTAGGTGACAAAATGTAACATGAAAGAACTTTAGGACATTCTACACCAATTTTTAAAAATAATGTTCAGCCATGACCTATTCCAGAAATTGGCGAGTGTGTACTGAGAGCCCTAAATAAAACAAAATCTATGACAGCAACAAACAACAAGAACAACAAGAAACAGAAAAAGAAACTAATGCGGTCAGCTACTTAAATAGTTAAATACAATTACAGGTATAGCTAGTACAGTATAAACCAGGGACTACCAACATGGTACCCGCGGGCACCAGGTCACCCGCAAGGACAACATGAGTCAGCCATGGGTCTGTTCACTGCTATTTTTAGAACAGACCCGTGGCTCCATAGCGCCATTCTCCATTGAGCAGCATCTAATTTTTATTTTTGCTTTTTTTTTGTCAAATCAATATCTTCACATAGTTGAATATCATTAATTATTAATAATAACATTGTTAAAGGTAAATTGAGCAAATTTGTTATTTCAGAAGTGTGTATCGACCTGGTAGCCCTTCACATTAATTGGTACCCAAGAAGTAGCTCTCAGTTTCAAAAAGGTTGATGACCCCTGGTATAAACCCTCAGCTCTTCCATCTTCTTCACCCGGTTAACCACTTCCATACATTTTATCTCATATACATTTCTCATTTATTTTCTGTCCTTTATATATTATTTTCTTTTTGTTCGTATATCCAGATAAAGTATACTGGTTACTGGTGTGTTGACATGCTTCTGGCATCACTGGCCCTTGCATGTATCCGCTCTCTCTTAGCAAGGGCAGAATCCCTCCTGGACAGCTCACCAGCCATCACAGGGCAGAAACACGCTGACAGCTATGCAGCTACTCTTGACGAAAGTCAGCAATGGTTCTTTTACATGCATCTCACCAGAGAGACATGGCTGGCCTTTGATAACCCAGTTAGCTGCACTTAGGGGGGGGGGGGGGGACGGTGACAATCTGTTGGGAGTGGGGTTTGAACCCCCGACCTTGGGATCAGTGATCCAGCACCTTTACCACCTGTATGCTATGTTTGATTATGAATCAAACCATAACCATATTTTAAATTATCATATTTTAAAACATAACAAGATTCTTATGTATATTGAGGTTTCCTGACCAAATTGTCATATAACTCTGTAGTCATGTGAAAAAAAAAACAACAACATTAATTTAATTTAAATTCATTTTCTATAATTGAAATAAAAAAAGCCAGATCAGCCACATGGTATTTTTGTTACTGACATGTGTGGTGTTTTTATGCCAAGATCTAAATAAACTCTCCAAAGCCTTCAGAAAGAAAATGTTGTGGATAATTATGAATCTGGAAAAAGGTGAAAAAGATTTAAATTAGAATTAAAAAAAAAAAAAAATATATATATATATATATATATATATATATGTGAATAATCATTCTACTGTATGGAAAATCACCAGTAAGTGGTTAATTTATCAACAATTTAAATTTATGAGATAAATACATTTCTAATTTTAGGTAAACGTAAAGTAAGATAGGCTTTTTACACCCAAGCCATAGCAGCTCATTAGGCCGGTGCTTATTTCAGGTTTCCATAGCATGAAGCGACCAGGAGTTCAACTCCTCCTTGATGGGATGCTAGTCCATCGCCGCGTACCTTCCCAGTATATTTTTACTGGTACCCATTTATACTGCTGGGTGAACAGAGGCACACTTGTGGTTTAGACCTTGCCCAGGGGTCTTAGCACAGTGGGGGTCTAACTGGGATTTGAACACACAATCTCCTGATCATGTGCTCAGTACCCTAACCACTACGCCACTGGCCCATCATTTTGAATTTTATCTTTGATTATTTTATGCAATATGAAGAACCACGACATTTCATTAGCAGGATCTTCAGGTAATGCAATAATAATGTAGCTGTTGCTATGAAAGTGAAGGTATCTACGGACAAAAAGAGATTTCACATGTCAGCGGTGGCCTGGTTGTAAGGTGCTGCATCACTGACCCTAAAGTTGGGGGTTCAAGTCCCACTCTTAATAAGTTGTCACTGCTGTCCCCCCAGTGGCACTAACTGGGTTATCAAAGGCCGGCCATGTCTCTCACTGTCTATGGTGTGAGGCATGTAAAAGAACCATTACTGACTTTTGACAAGAGTAGCTGCATAGCCGTCAGTGTGTATCTGCCCTGCGAGCTGTCGAGGATGTACTCTGACCTCACCCAGAGTTGGCTGAGATGGGTATCAACCTCCCCATGACACTAATTAGGATTAAACGGCTCAGAAAATGAATGAATAAATCAGCCAGGAAGAAGCATTTAGTTGAAAAATATACAGTGATACCTCAGATAACAAATTTAGTCCATTCTGAGGGCAAGCTCTCGTAAGTCAAAATGTTCGTTAGATACTGTAAAGCAAAAATTCCCATAGGAAATAATACAAAACCAATTAATCCATTCCAACCCCTTCCCAAACTCATATAACCTGCTACAAACACGTACATTTGACCTAATATATTAAAGATAAACATGTTAAATCAACAAATATTTCATAATAATAATAATAATAATAATACATGTACATTAACATTAATAATAATTAATAATAAATAATAATAAAACAAGAATAAACAATAAGTCAACTCACCCTTCCAATCATTGACTGCGGCAAAGATGTCACATGGGCAGGCAGGAGGAGGTGCGTAACAGAGGATATGGAGGAGAATTTTGTGCGTGTGCAAGCTATGAATGCCAGCGAGGAAAGGCTCGTGGTGAGCTCCCACAAGGCTTCTCAAATAGTGGGGCATGCACCCCCTGGGAGGTGCGGTGTGATGCCCCCCTTGGGGGAGGTGACCCTGGGGAACATGTTTTTTTGCTATACTGTACTAGAATTAAGTGTAATTGCGCATCCACTTTAGTAGTTGGCAGTGGCGCTCTCATTGTCGCGCTATGGCGTCCAAAAAAAGCACCAAGTAAATGATATGAAGTGAAGTAAACACTATTTATAGTTGCGCGGGGGAGCTCAAAAAGTGAATTCTTGCTTGTTGGATGGAGCAGGGGCAGTGGTGGTCTAGTTGTATAGGGCGCTAGATCACTGATCCAAAGGTTGGGAGTTCGAGTCCCACTCTCCACAAGGTTGTCACTGTCCCTCCCCAGTGCAGGTAATTGGGTTATCAAAGGCCGGCCATGTCTCTCACTGTCTATGGTGAGAGGTTCATGTAAAAGAACCATCGCTGACTTTCGACAAGAGTAGCTGCAAAGCCGTCAGCGTGTTTCCACCCTGCGATAGCCTGGCGAGCTGTTTAGGGTGTACTCTGCCCTCACCCAGAGTCGGTTGGGATGGGTGCCAGCCTCCCTGTGACCCTAATAAGGATTAAGTGGTTACAGAAAATGAACTAAATGAATGGATGGAGCAAATTTTTGGTGGGTTGGAAGCTCCTAACATGGAAAAATTGTTATAAGGGACACTTGTTAGACGACGTACCACTGTATACTCATTCATTAATTTTTTTGAAGGCTATCACAGACAAAAATAAACAAACAATGAAACAAACAAAAATATACATGTATAGTAAAAATAATATTCTCTAAACACAAGTCAAACACAGAGTGGCTTTGCTACATGCACAGTATGTGCAACAGGAGAAGACCCTCAAACCAACTGAGAAGGAAGATGAGTAAATGTCATGGTTTAGTCTTGCTTTTCAATTTGTTGTAAATGATGTGCTGGTTGATGCTTGGTTGTGGGATTCGTAATAATGGGTATACAGTCTGATACATAGTAATTCAGAAACAGAAGTGGCTGTCCGGGTTGGATGTCAAAATCGTGTGGAAAAGCCAGAGAGCTCCAGCTTCGGGATGACCTTCTCATTTTTGAAAACTGCTCGAGTGATTCGGCTGCTGGGGCTTCCTTCTTTACTCAGCCATATCTTCCTGTGGAGAACAGCAAAATGAAGATTTAAATGAAAAACATGTAAACAATAAATACGCCATGGCAGCGAAGTGGCTAATGATATTTTATTTAACTTTTGTGTTAATTTCACCACTGGAAGCCTCTACAGCAGCCCCTGAAATCTTTAAGTGTGTTAAAGAATATCAGTTTCTCGAACTAACTTCACAATTATGCCCAGAAGATCAATATAAATTCTGGTATATTTATTCTGAGCTGATGCAACATCTGTGACACATAAATCTATTGAGATGCTTCTTTATTGCTCCCATTTCCTGTCGCGTTCTCTCTGAACAAGTGTGATGTAATATATGTAACTGTGAAGGGTTGGTGGGTTACACCAGCACTGCTCACGAGTTTGCTTGCATGATTCATGACCTTCTCTATTGACCCCATCAGATCCGCGAGATGTCTTCATTGACAAGCTTGCAAGTGGTGGCAGCATAGTGGTGCAGTAGTTAGCACTGTCACTTCAAAGCCAGAAGGTTCGATGTTCAAACCAAGAGTTTAAATATTCTCGTCATGTCTGCATCTGTTTCCTGCCACAATCTAATGTCATGTGGATTAGGTCAACCAGATAATTTCCCCTAGATATAGATGTGAGGGTGAAATATCTGTTATAGGTTGCCCTGGGTGTGCCCCATCTCTCATCTGAACTTAGATTAGATTGATAGTGGACTGGCTGATTGTCTTGTGTTACAGGGTGTCCTCATGTCTGTCTTCCTTCTGGTTGACTTTTTAGTTATGCTGTCATGGTTAGCCATGCCAGAGTCATGCTAGCACTAATAAACTCTCTTCTTTAACATCTTTCTCACTCGCTTTTGTTGAGGTACACATGCTGCTTCTAATTATTCTACTTTCTGAATACCATGATGTAATTCATTTTGGTGTGTTACTACTGGTTTAAGTTCTCCTTTTAAAAAGCCCTCCTTCCTGTTGATGATAATCCATATGAACTTAAATATACACTCAGAAACTGTGATAATTACTTTTCACTGCTTAAACTCTTTCACTAAAATGATTCAGGATGACAATTCCAATTACAGTTATAAACTAACCAACCAGACTTCATGTTAAACTATAGCGAAGTTTCTACATGGTTTGTTATTTTGTCTGGTTTCACCCAAATGAGGATAAGCTTCCTCTATTGAGTCCGGTTCCTCTCAAAGTCTCTTTCTTGTGTTAACAGGGAGTTTTCCTTTGCCACCGTCACGCTGGGCTTGCTCACTGTGGATATGTAGAGATTACAGAGAACTGTTTAATTTGTTTATCAAATTAGTTTTCATTATATTAAGCGGTTTTGCAACAATGTCAGTTGTTAAAGGTACTATACAGACAAAATTGTGCTGCAGCTCACCCATAACCCTGAAATATAAGAGCTAGAAATGATGAATGGATGTATTGTGTGTGAAATACTTCAGATATTTTGGAGATAGCAAAGCAAGAACAAGTAAATGTTGTTAAATGCATGTGCTGGAGATCTTAATTATTGATAAATTAATTCATTTTTTGATCTGCTGAATTCTAATTAGGGTCACTGGAAGGCTTGTGACCATCTCTACTGACTCTGGGTGAGGGCAGAGTACACCCTGAACAGCTGGCCAGGTCATCGCAGTTCAGAAACATGGTGATGGCAACTCAGTGGCTTGCTCCTTGCAAATGACAGAAATGGTTATTTTACATCCCTCTCACCACAGACAGTGAAGGGCATGGCTGGCCTTTGATAACCCGGTTAGCTGCACTGAGGGAATCTCAGTCATATTGACATTAATATATAAAAAATAAAAGGGATCACTGAACAAGGTAATGAGGAACAGGCCATATGGTATTTTATGGGATAGTTCATTATTATAGGCAGTGGTGGCCTGGTGGTAAAATGCTGGCTCACTGCTCCTTAAGGTTGGGGGTTCAAGCCACACTCTCAACAGGTTGTCACTGCCCCCCCCCCCCCCCCCCCAGTGCAGCTAACTGGGTTATCAAAGGCCGGCCATGTCTCTCACTGTCCATGGTATGGAGATGCATGTAAAAGAACCATTGCTGACTTTCGTCAGGGGTAGCTGCATAGCCATCAGCGTGTTTCTTCCCAGTAATGGCCTGGCGAGCTGTCCAAGGAGTCCTCTGCCTTCACCTAGAGTCGGCTGAGATGGGCACCAGCCTCCATATGGCCCTAATTAGAATTAAGTGGTTCAGAAAATGAACGAGTTCATTATTCACAATAGTGCCTTTCGCATTAACCTGCATGCACTGTACTTGAAAGTATGAAGACCGGGCCAAATTCACCCCCTTCATGGAGTAAGGCTGAGTACAAGAGAAAGCGATACAGGAAAGATGGTGTTTGCAGCATACAGAAAAACTACTCATCACTTTCTCCATGTGCCACCTAGAGTCCAGATATAACATCACACGACATATGATGACCAAGAGCTCACTTTTACAGCCAGTTCAGGGAAAAAGAGTAGGAGGTAACACTTGTGCCTTGTAATTGATTATTAGAAATCTGGTGAGAACCATTAAGCATAATCTGACCATCAATTAAAAAAAAAGATTTATAACCTCAGTACTGTATTTTGTTCTATTCACATAGCATGAAATAATGTTATATATCTTGTCTTAAGGTTACTTATTTTTTCTGCTGTAACACTTACTATTTTTTGCATATTTGCTGCCCAATGTGGGTCATAGGACCTCTGGGGAAATGGCAGTGCTAAAGTAGTCCAGTTGAGCACTGAACACTTTTGTTAAAAAATCCCGAAACGAGCAGAGGAGATAGAAATATAAACCTTTCCTATGCTAAATGTCAAGGTGTATCTGTCTTCTATTCACTGGTATTTGTAAGAATGGTGGGCTTATTGATCTCATTTATATGTTTTATTTTTACTAATAATTGCAAACAAGGCCATGTTATAGGACTTTTTACTAAATGATAAAATTCACAGTCGTAGCACCCTGTAAGAGAGAACAGGTCTGAATCCTGATGGGCGTAATGAAACTCAGCAGGTTTCAATTATACACTTCAGCTAACATAAGACATGGTGAATTATGGACTGGATAATATGAATAAAGCAGAATTAATGAAGCCTAGAGTGGCACAGCCCGAAATCATCATCAGAAAAACCATCGAATTGGAACATCTGGAAGCACTGATCACTGTTAACTGATCTTAGAGATCCTGTGTAAATAAAGGAAAACCTTATTAGAGATACTACAAAGTCCTGCATATAGAAGACTGGAAGCAATGAAACTAATGATGTAATCGCATCTTTTTTTTTTTTTTTTTTTTTTTGCATGTAAATGTACTTGCAAAGGATGCTTTTAACGCTTGAAGGGGAAACAAGTGTTGTCAATGTCATTTTGAGAAAACTGAAAAACAAACTTGGGAGACTCCTTAACCTCAGCAAAGGACTTTTTCTCCTGTTTAATTTGTTTTACATATTTCATTAAAGGGTCAATTAGCTTTGGACAAAAAGAGATTGACACCGCATTTCAGCTGATGCTACTGAACTGTAGGAATTGACTTTGAACATTAATTCATTCATTCATGTTCTGAACTGTTTAATACTAATTAGGGTCACGGGGAGGCTGGCCCCAATCTCAGCCGACTCCAGGTGAGAGCAGAGTACACACCCTGGAATGCTCGCCGGGCCATCACAGAGCATAAACATGCTGAGGCCTATGCAGCTACTCGGCCGGCCTTTAATAACCCAGTTAGCTGCACTGAGGTGTCTTTGAACAGACATGTTACATTTATTCTCGACTTTTCCAGTCAAAAATAATGCTCTTATTTTAATCGTTATTTTTATCAAATAGGTTAAAATAATACAAATAAATTTTTAACTTATATTAGCTTATATTGTATTGTATATAATATTTGATGTTTTTTGCCCCCATAATTTAGCCTACTTAATTTTGGCTATTTAATTGCAGTTGATCATGATGAAGCAGGTTATTGTCTTGTTGTATTCTTCCATCTACTGGTAGAAAAGTGTACATGCATTTACATGTTCATGTGTAAAGAAGACAGCAGAACACTTGTACTGTATAGGAAGAAAAAAAATTCCATGAATCAAATATTCCCGGAAAACGATTACATTATAAATCCTACATATCTTGTTTTTTTTCTTTTTTTGTATTTCTGAACCACTTTGCCTGAATATGTTAATAGAATAACACTTGTGTAAATACAGGGGGTTGAAAGTTCGCAAACCCTTTAGAATTCTTTCATTTCGGCATAAATATCACCTAAAACATAAACAGATTTTCACTGATCCTATTAGGAAGTAATAAAAACACAGTTATACCAATATGGGAAAATATTATACTTGTATGTGGTCATGTATGCATTGAGGATATTCCAGTATTAATTACTGTATATGCGAATAGCAAATTATGTAAACCACTATAATTAGATGGTAATGGTAAAATTAGAGTCATGTGATTCCAGTCATGGGTAACAATCGTGTTTTGAGTGATTAATCTGTTTCATGTGATGATTTCCTTTCGGCTTTACCCTTTATCAGGGGTCGCCACAGCGAATGATTCGCACGTTTGATTTGACGTAGGTTTTTACACCGGATGCCCTTCCTGACACAACTCTTTAGCAAGGGACAGAAACACGCTGACGGCTTTGCAGTGAACTCTTTACGAAAGTCAGCAATGGTTCTTTTACATTCCTCTCACCAGAGACAGTGAGAGACATGGCCGGCCTTTGATAACCCAGTTACAGTGACAAACTTGTGAAGAGTGGGACTCAAACCCCCAACTTTAGGATCAGCGATCCAGCGCCCTTTACCACCATACCACCGCTGCCCACATGAATTAATCTGTTTCATATAAAGAGCAGAAATCTTTCAAAGTCTAACATTCACAACCCATATTTTTGGAGGTGTATCACAACATGAAGAAGGAAGATTTCAGGATTTTAGAAAAGAATGTGTTGATGCCTGTGAGGCAAGAAAGTTGACTGAATAATTTATATGGAATTTGGACTGCAGGAGTGTGTGATAATCTGTGAAGTCCAAAATGAACTTGGGGTTCAATTTCTAATCAGTGGCCTGTCTTACATTAACAAATATAAAGGTTCTAATGGAAATGGCTGCAATGGGAAAATAACTGCTCTCCAAAAACGCTGTCCGTGTACAGGTTGCTGATGATTACTTGGACAAGCAAGTTTTTTGTGGTTAGATGAGACCAAAGTAGAGGGCAGTGGAGGCCTGGTGGTAAAAGGTGCTGGATCACTGATCCTAGGGTTTGGGATTCAAGTCCCACTCTCCACAAGGTTGTCACTGTCCCCCCAGTCCAGCTAACTGGGTTATCAAAGGCAGGCCATGTGTCTCACTGTCTATGGTGAGAGGCTGCAAATTAACCATTTGCTGAATTTCATCAAGAGTAGCTACAGAGCCGGCAGTGGGTTTCCACCCTGAGATGACCTGGTGAGCCATCTAGGGTGTACTCTGCCCTTGCCTGGAGTCGGCTGGGATGGGCGGCAGCCTTCCCCAGATCCTAATTAGAATTAAGCGGTTACAGAAAATGAACTTGATCCAACAAAAGAGACAAAAAGTTAGCAATGCCACAAAGGAAGCGCTCTTCTTCTTCTTCTTAATAATAATAATAATAATCATAATCATAATCATAATAATAATAATAATAATAGTAATAATAATAATAATAATTCTTTCATTAATTTTTTATCCATTAACCTAATTAGGGTCAGGGGAGGTTGGACTCTATCTCAGTTGATTCTAGATGAGGGTGGGGCACACTCTGAATAGGCAGACAGACCATTGCCAGAGCAACACACATACAACCATTCACATATACGCTCATGCTCCCTGGTAGCTTACTGTGCATGTTTGTGGACTGTTGGAGGAAACCTGAGTACCCGGAAGAAACCCATGCAAGCACGCCTACAACATGTAAATGCCATTATTTATTTATTTATTAATTAATATTTGTAGGTGGTGTGTGTGTGTGTGTGTGTGTGTGTGTGTGTGTGTGTGTGTGTGTGTGTGTGTGTGTGTGTGTGTGGCTTAAAGTGGAAAAGTGTTGTGTTGTCTTCAAGGAGGAGTTGAAACAGGCTTTGGGTGGTCAGGAAGTGCTTCCAGATGACTGGACAACTACAGCTAATGTGATCAGGGAGACAGGTCGAAAGTACTTGGTGTGTCATCTGGAAGGAAAGTAGATAAGGAGACTTGGTGGTGGAATGAGGAAGTGCAGGAGTGTGTACAAAGGAAGAGGTAAGCTAAGAAGAAGTGGGACATTGAGAGGACCAAGAGAGTAAACAGGAGCACAGGGATACACAGTGTAAGGCAAAGGTAGCGGTGTCAGAAGCCAAACAGAGGGCGTATGATGACTTGTATGCTTGGTTGGAAGGTAAAGAGGGAGAAAATGATTTATACAGATTGGCACAGCAGGGAATTAGAGATGGGAAGGACGGGAGGACTGGGAAGATGGAAAGAATACCTTGAAGAGCTGATGAAATAGGAAAATGAAAGAGAAAAAAAGAGTAGAAGAGGTAGCCATTGAGGACCAGGAAGTAGCAAAGATTAGTAAGGGTGAAGTGAGGAGTGCATTGAACAGGATGAAGAGTGGAAAGGCAGTTGGTCCTGATGACATACTGGTGGAGGTATGGAACTGTCTAGGAGAGGTAGCAGTAGATTTTTTTGACAAAAACATTCAACAAGGTCTTAGAGAGTGAGAGGATGCAGGAGGAATGGAGGAGAAATGTGCTGGTGCCCATTTTTAAGAACAAAGGAGAAATGCAGAGTTGTGGCAACTACAGAGGGATACAGTTGATGAGCCATATGATGAAGTTATGGGAAAGAATAGTGGAAGCTAGACTAAGGGCAGAGGTCAGCATTTGTGAACAACAGTTTGGTTTCATGCCAAGAAAGAGCACCACAGATGCAGTGCTTGCTTTAAGGATGTTAATAGAGAAGTGCAGAGAAGGTGAGAAGGAGCCGCATTGTGTCTTTGTGGATCTGGAGAAAGCATTTGACAGGGTGCCGAGAGAGGAACTGTGGTATTGTATGAGGAAGTCGGCAGTGGCAGAGAAGTATGTTAGAGTGGTGCAGGACATGTATGAGAGATGTAAGACAGTGTTGAGGTGTGCTGTCGATGTGACAGAAGAGTTCAAGGTGGAGGTAGGACTGCATCCACGGTCAGCTCTGAGCCCCTTCTTGTTTGCTATGGTGATGGACAGGCTGACAGACGATTTTAGACATGATTCCCCATGGACTATGATGTTTACAGATGACATTGTGATCTGCAGTGAGAGCAGAGAATAAGTGGAGGAAAATCAAGAGAGGTGGAGGTATGCCTCGGAAAGAAGAGGAATGAAGGTTAGCCTCAGTAAGACAGAATACATATGTGTGACCCCAGTGCAGCTAACTGGGTTATCAAAGGCCGGCCATGTCTCTCACTGTCTATGGTGTGAGGCATGCAAAAGAACCATTGCTGACTTTCGACAAGAGTAGGCTGCAAAGTCGTCAGCGTGTTTCCGCCCTGCGATGGCCTGGCGAGCTGTCCAGGGTGTACTCTGCCCTCGCCCGAAGTTGGCTGGGATGGGCACCAGCCTCCCCGCGACCCAAATTAGGATTAAGCGGGTACAGAAAATGAACTGATGAACTGAACATGTTTGTGAACGACAAGGACCCAAGAGGACCGGCGAGGTTACAGGGAGCAGAGATAAAGAAGGTGGAGGATTTTAAGTACTTCGGCTCAACAATCCAGAGCAATGGAGAGTGTGGAAAAGAGGTGAAGAAGCATGTGGAGGCAGGCTGGAATGGTTGGAGAAAAGTGTCCGGTGTGATGTGTGATAGGAAGGTATCGGCAAGAATGAAAGGAAAAGTGTACAAGACGGTGTTGAGGCCAGCGATGTTGTATGGTTTAGAAACAGTGGCCCTGGGGAAAAGACAGGAGGCAGAGCTGGAGGTAGCAGAGATGAAAATGTTGAAGTTCTCTTTGGGAGTAACGAGGATGGATAGGATCAGGAATGAGCACATCAGAGGGACAGCACATGTAAGATGTTTTGGAGACAAAGTCAGAGAGGCTAGATTGAGATGGTTTGGACATGTACAGAGGAGGGATAGTGAGTATATTGGTAGTAGGATGCTGAGGTTGGAACTACCAGGCAGAAGGCCTAGAGGAAGACCAAATAAGAGATTTATGGATGTGGTGAAGGAGGACATGAAGGTAGTTGGAGTAAGAGAAGAAGATGCAGAGGATAGGGTGAGATGGAGGCAGATGATTCGCTGTGGCGACCCCTGAAGGGAACAGCCGAAAGGAAAAGAAGAAGGAGTATGTGTGAGTATGTGTGTGTGTGTGTGTGTGTGTGTGTGTGTGTGTGTGTGTAACACTCACACACTCACATTTCATTGACCAGATGGCGTGGTCCCTGAATCTGTCCCACCACTGTCTCTTTGTTTGTGTTCTTGACCCAGCCAACCACACCAAGGCTGAGTCCCTTCCTCTCTGTATACTAAGAGTTGTAGACAGAGATATAAACTTTTAGAGAGGAACGCAAGGATTATAACTTTATGATCCTGATAAATGTATTAATATGTGGAATATTCATGCAGACACACAGTTTAAAAAGCAGGCCCATGGTGTGTGTGTGTGTGTGTGTGTGTGTGTGTGTGTGTGTGTGTGTGTGTGTGTGTGTGTGCATGCTCACTTTAGATTGGGCTAAATGCAGAGGCAATCCTTTCCCTTGCATGTTTAATTCAGAATAGCAAACAGTATATGGTACAGTTACGTGTTCAACATTTCCCTCTCCGTGCGTTGGTTTGGGGTTGATGGGATGAGACGAAGCAAGACTGTACACTCATGCTCAGTTCTCAGATAACACATGTTGGCGACTCTGCTGTGAACCCTGTCCTTAAACAGCAATCAGCAATATTACACTTACACATGCACTATGTCTATATAGAGGGACACAGAAAAATTAAAGCTCCTCGGGTTTACTCACCATACGAAAGCAGACACCTGGGTCAGAGGTGAAAAACAGTAGAATGTTAAATGTGAGGAGCAGAGATCATCTTCAATTCTCCATACATACTTCTCCATTACATCATGTAAAGCTCACTGTATGTTTGTTATGATGAAAGTAACACTGGACTAGGGAAGTGATGGCCTGGTGCTATTGGGCGCTGGATCACTGATCCTAAGATTGGAGGTTCAAGTCCATCTCACCACAAGGTTGTCACTGTCCCCCCCCAGTGCAGCAAACTGGGTCATCAAAGGCCGGCCATGTCTTTCACTGTCTATGGTGAGAGGTTCATGTAAAAGAACCATGCTGACTTTCGACAAGTAAAGTCCATGGGCTTTTTACAGCCAAACCATAGCGGCTCATCATCAGGCTGATGCTTATCCTCGCTTTCTGTAGCATGAAGCGACTCGGAGTTCAACTCCTCCTGGATGGGACGCTAGTCCATCGCAGGTTTACCTTCCCAGTATATTTTTACTGGTACCCATTTGTACTGCTGGGTGAACAGAGGCACACTTGTGGTTGAGACCTTGCCCAGGGGTCTTAGCACAGTGAGGGTCTCAATGAGATTTGAACTCATGACCTCCCGATCATGAGCACAGCACCCTAACCACTACACCACCAGCCCCATCACTGATCCTAAGGTTGGGGGTTCAAATCCCACTCTCCGCAGGTTGTCACAGTCCCCCTAGTGCAGCTAACTGGGTTATCAAAGGCCGGCCATGTCTCTCACTGTCTATGGTGTGAGGAATGTAAAAGAATCGATCACCGGTCCCGATCCCAGCCAGCTCCAGGCGATGGCAGGGTTAAAACATGCTCACAGCTATGAAGCTACTCTTCACGAAAGTCAGCAATGGGTCTTTTACACGAACCTCTCACCATAGACAGCGAAAGACATGGACGGCCTTTAATAACTCAGTTACCTGCACTGGCACAGCGATAACCTTGTGGTGAGTGGGGCTGAGTTGAACCCCCAACCTTGAGATCAGTAATTCAGCACTCCGACCACCGGGCCACTACTACCCCTGATATAATGATGCAAATGTCAGATGTAAAACTTAAATAAATAGGAAACAGGAGACAATCAACCATTTTTGTTGTCGTGTTTGAAATCATCATACCACAATCCATAATAAATAGCACATTTTGTATCTGAAAATTTCAAAAAATGTGTATATAAGTGTAATAATCCTGTTATAAATCATAAATAAATCATTCCCCCAATCCTATATATATATATATATATATATATATATATATATATATATATATATATATATATATATATATATATATATATATATATATATATATATATATATATAGAGAGAGAGAGAGAGAGAGAGAGGATTTTCTGAGTAGATCTTTCCGTAGGAGAGTGCTCAATACTTTTTGGTAGAGCAAATAACAAAAATAAAAGGACAGGACAAAGACTTTCTATATATATATATATATATATATATATATATATATATATATATATATATATATATATATATATATATATATATAGTCCTCTATAATCACCTGAAGAGAGAGCATGGTTTCACCACCCCTAAAACAGATCTGTAGTGATAAATGGAGTTTCAATAGAAAGTCTTTGTCCTGTCCTTTTATTTTTGTTATATATATACATATATATATATATATATATATATATATATACATACACACACACACACACACACACACACACACACACACATATATATATATATATATATATATATATATATATATATATATAAAATGCACAAGTTACCAAACTTTATTTAACTTTCTATCCCAAGCTATATAACTCGAGTCAAGCCATGTCGCTGTCCTGTAAACCCTTTAAATTCAAGCAAGGATCTTGAATGTTGTCGTTATGTAAATTAGGTGCAAGAATAAAATGAGCTCTTCTAAGTTCTATGAATTAAAAAGTGTTTACAGGTACACAGCTCTTATTAGCCAAAAAAATAAAGTTAGTCCATACCCTGAACATAACCAAATATCTCAAAGTCCACGGAGCAGAGATCACTGGCAGTCGAACCTCCTTCACCAGACATTGTGTCTGCCAGGCTGCACATGTGGATCAACTTACTTCTAATCTCAGACTGGAGCACGGAAATCATTTAAAGAGAAAGTTCCACTATTAAAAAGAGACATCAGAAACTGTTGCTTTCTTTCTCAGAAAGATTTTTTACAGAAATGGTCACGAAAACGACTATTGCAGGATGATATAAGACATATGCTGTATGTTTGGAAATTCCTCATTATACCCAATGTGTGTGAAGCGCAGAATAAAGTCATAATATAAATAAGATTATGTAATCAATTAAAAATACAATTACGTATCTAACACCTAGACTGAATAGTAGGCCCTTGGATTACTGATCCCAAGGTCAGTGGAACAAGACACACTGTCAACCTGTGTCACTGCTGTCCTCCCCCAGTGTAGCCAACTGGGTTGTCAAAGGCCGGCCATGTCTCTCACTGTCTATGCTGGGAGATTCCTGTAAAAGAACCATTGCTGACTTTTGACAAGAGTTGCTGCAAAGCCGTCAGCGTGTTTCTGCCCGGCGATGGCCTGGCGAGCTGTCTAGGGTGTACCCTGCCCTCACCCAAAGTCGTCTGAGATGGGCCCCAGCCTCCCTGTGGCCCTAATTAGGATTAGGCAGTTCAGAAAATGAAGGAATGAAAGCTTTAGATAAACAATAAATGTTACTTTTTGCATGAAAGTAAATTTCATCAGTTAAAAACATTTTATGTTTACTTGTTTACACTTTAAAATATTTATTAGTAGCAACATTTTACTTTGCAGCTGAGGACACTTATGACTTTGACACTGTCTCACTTTTTGTACCTCTGGATAGAACCCAGTTCTATGATGACTGAAAAGGCCAGGTGGGCCTGATGCACTGACAAGCATCGTCCTGAGGAGGGCAGTGTTTCCCAGATAACCATTTTCTGTCACAATGCAATTGCATGACTGTTAATGTCCAAATACATATGAGGTGTGTACACTATATTTGTGTAACGTTTTTTGCAAAGTAAAAAAAATAAAAATAAATAAATAATTGTAAAATAATTGTGTGATAAGGTGTTTGTCAGCACTGAAGATACTGGAAGAAAGCTTCTGCAAAACTCTCTGGATGTTGAGCTGCCTGTCTGTTTGTCTGCCTGCATTTATGGATTAAACTGTTTGTTTCAAGCTTGTAAAAATTTAAGATGTGCAATAAATATTTAGAGATTTTAAGAAGTCAGGAAGTCGAAACAGGGACACAGTTACAGGTTGTATTTTAGATTATTTGATTCGGGAAGAATCATCTTCCAAATAAAATTCAGTTTGATCGAATAGACTGAGCTTATTGGTAGTTTTCCTTTTATTTAGTAATATTGTTCACTCTGACAGTGGTGGCCTGGTGGTACAGGTGCTGGATCACTGATCCTAAGGTTGTTGGTTCTAGCCCCACTCTCCACAAGGTTGTCACTGTCCCCTCAGTGCAGCTGGGTTATCAAAGGCCGGCCATGTCTCTCACTGTCCATGGCGTGAGGTTCATGTAAAAGATCCATTGCTTACTTTCAACAAGCGGAGCTGCACAGCCGTCAGCGTGTTTCTGTCCTGGGATGGCCTGGTGAGCTGTCCAGTGTGAACTCTACCTATGCCCGAAGTTGGCTGTGATGGGTGCCAGCCTCCCCGCAACCCTAATTATGATTAAGCGGTTCAGAAAATGAAATGAAATGAAATGAAATTAGCTCTCTACCACAATAACTGTCTGTCGTTTTTTTTTTTTTTTTTTTAGCTTTGTTTAGACATTACTGAACCTTATTAATTCAAAAAATTCTAGCTGGGACCAAATTCTAATGATGTGAAGAATTATGTCCATAATAACTACAATATACAGGCACAATTGTTTTACAGCAAGAAGGACATGCGTCCAAGTCCAAGCCTCTGTGTTGAGTTTGCTCGTTGTCCACAGGTTTCCTCCCACAGTTTAAAGACATGCACAGTAGACTGATTGGCTGTTTCAAGTTGGCCCTGGATGTGAGTGTAAATGGTTGTATGTACCATATTGTCAGGCAATCGTGAGGCAAAAAATAAATTGCTAATATGCTAATATATTAGCATACAAAGGGGACAGTGATGGTCTAGTGGATAGGGTGCAGGATCACTTATGCTAAGGTTTGGGGTTCGAGTCCCCACAGGGTTGTCACTGTCCCCCCCCAGTGCAGCCAACTGGGTTATCAAAGGCGGGCCATGTCTGTCACTGTCTCTGGTGAGAGGTTCATGTAAAAGAACCATTGCTGACTTTCGTAAAGAGGAGCTGCAAAGCCGTCAGCGTGTTTCTGTCCCTTGCTAAAAGGGTTGTGTCAGAAAGAGTATCCGATCTAAAAACCTCTGCCAAATCAAACGTGCGAATCAGATGATTCACTGTGGCGACTCCCGAGAAAAGGGAAAAAACCGAAAGAAAGAAAGAAAGAAAGAAAGAAAGAAAGAAAGAAAGAAAGAAATTAGCATAGAAAGATAATTCCTTTTTAATTAAATCTGGATTATTTTTAAAAAGACATTTAGCATGAAAGGCATTTCAGATGAGTTTCATTCTTTGATTTCTTCTGTCAAATTAAAACTATATCTTTGTAGGTATCTTGATTTCAAATGTTATGTCTCACAGTATCACAAAATATCTGCATAACAGTTGCTACCACACTTATGCTGTGAAGTGTCAAGTTTTTGAAGAGCCATAGAACATATACAGTCTCTCTCATACATTTACCAGAACAATACGGACACGTCTATCAGAAATATTGATCAGAATGACAATGCGTGTGTGTAGATAGATAGATAGATAGATAGATAGATAGATAGATAGATAGATAGATAGATAGATAGATAGATAGATAGATAGGGGTGTGTAGATAGATAGATAGATAGATAGATAGATAGATAGATAGATAGATAGATAGGGGTGTGTAGATAGATAGATAGATAGATAGATAGATAGATAGATAGATAGATAGATAGATAGATAGATAGATAGATAGATAGATAGATAGATAGATAGATAGATAGATAGATAGATAGATAGATAGATAGGGGTGTGTAGATAGATAGATAGATAGATAGATAGATAGATAGATAGATAGATAGATAGATAGATAGATAGATAGATAGGTGTGTGTAGATAGATAGATAGATAGATAGATAGATAGATAGATAGATAGATAGATAGATAGATAGATAGATAGGTGTGTGTAGATAGATAGATAGATAGATAGATAGATAGATAGATAGATAGATAGATAGATAGGGGTGTGTGTATGAATAGATAGATAGATAGATAGATAGATAGATAGATAGATAGATAGATAGATAGATAGATAGATAGATAGATAGATAGATAGATAGATAGATAGATAGGGGTGTGTGTATGAATAGATAGATAGATAGATAGATAGATAGATAGATAGATAGATAGGTGTAGGTGTGTGTGTGTGTGTGTGTGTGTGTGTGTGTGTGTGTGTGTGTGTGTGAGAGAGAGAGAGAGAGATTTTGTTGTCATGTATTTGTTCACACTTCATCTTTGCGGATTGAATCGTCTGTCATGTGACAGAATCCTGAGTGTGTTCGGAATGAAATGTTGTGGAGCTCAGACTCCTCCCCGGTAATAGATCGGATCCCGTTGTCTTCTCGAACCGGGCTCCAGGCTCTCCGGACTGTCTGTGGAAGCCGCTGTGTGTGTGCTGGAGCTGAAACGATGAGGGTTGCACTGTGATCTGATCCAGTCATTCAAGATCCAGGCCGACACGATCAGAACCAAGTCTGCTGTGCGAGACCGCCGGGCCGGGGATGGCGGATCACAAAGAAGGCACCATGATGCTCCAGAGGTCCACTTCATTCAGCATCAAGAGTCTGCTGCTCCCGTCCAGGGCCGAGGTTCGAGACGAGAAGCGACCCGGTTCGGAAACCACCGGCGATCACGAGCATCCCAAACCCCCGGAAACGGAAAAATCAGAGAAGGTGGATGAGAAAGGTTCTGAGTCTGGGAAAGGTGGGAAACTCGACAAGCCTCCGTTCAGCTACAACGCGCTGATCATGATGGCCATCCGCCAGAGTCCCGACAAGAGGCTCACCCTGAACGGCATCTACGAGTTCATCATGCACAACTTCCCGTACTACCGCGATCACAAGCAAGGGTGGCAGAACTCCATCCGACACAACCTGAGCCTCAACAAATGCTTCGTTAAAGTCCCGCGGCATTACGATGACCCGGGGAAAGGCAACTACTGGATGCTGGACCCGTCCAGTGATGAGGTGTTTATAGGGGGGACCACCGGGAAGCTCCGCCGGCGCTCCGCCACATCACGCGGGAAGCTGGCGATGAAGCGCGGGCTGCGGTTCGCTCCACTCGGCTTTGGAATAAACGACAGGGCGAGCAATCCTCTGTACTGGCAAATCCCCTTTTTATCCCTCCATCCTCCTTCTTACACCCACCCAGCGCCCGGATTTCTAAACCAGGGCCACGCGTACGGCGCGCTCATCCCCGGAGTGGAGCAGCTGGGGAGCGGCGAGCTGGCGCGGCCCATCCTGGGCTCCTCCGGAGGTCCGCTCGGTTTCACGAACACATTCTCCCGTGTGACCGCGTCCCCGGTCGGACTGATACAGAGTCAGCCTGGGTATTTGGGAAGTCCGCAGCAGCAGCACCAGCACCACAACCAGCACCAGCATCATCATCAGCATCATCATCATCATCATCATCATCAACAGCAGCAGCAGCAGCAGAACCCAGCGCGCCCACAGCACAGCGCGTCCCCGTTCGCTGTTTCCGCCGCGTCCTCGGCTCGAGTGCTGCTCTCCGACACACTCCGGGCCACGTTTCCATCTTTCTCCTCCGTCGGATCAGGTGACTTCCCTGGAGTTTTTGGTCAACACAAAAGGGTGCTTCCGAATTCCTATTTAAACTGAACCCAAGCTGGATAGCCTGCGCTCTGGATGGCCCGGTGTCCTCCCTGCTGTCCCGAAGACATCCTGCAGTTTCCAGCCCTCAATCAGCACAATGTCAGTTACTCTTTCAGTTATTCCTGAACTTCAGCCCCATAAATAATCCAACCAGATCTCAAACCAAACACAGACCTATTTTAATAAGAGGATGAACTGCGGTGAAAGCGCATTAACGCAGTCGATGCTTTAAAGCTCAGCTTATTTCCCCTGTTTCCGGGGGTCGGATTTAATTTGAGGGAACATGTTTACCTTTGTGCCAAAACTGTCTAGATTTGCCAAAGGTAAAACCTCTAGGCTGGCTCATATTATTTATATCTTGTTTAAATCATTTCAGCACCTTGGAGATGTCCGACTGAAATCTTATATTTATGTAAAATTGTATTTAATTTTTAATGAATAATCTTATTGTATTAACCCGGTATTATAAAACATATGAAAATATAAATTATTTATGTAAATATGACTTGTCGAGTTAACTGTATTTTTTTCATAAAAAAGGTGAAAAAGAAAAAAAGCGGTCGACAACAAAATTTAAAAAAATCCAAGTTTCTTTATGATAACATTCATTTCAAACATTTCATATTTTATTATGAAGCCCTTATATTTTTCAACAAAAAAGTTAATATTTTAGGTCTCATATTACTATATCAACATGATAGTTATAATAAAAACAGGTAACTTAAACCGATGAACGGCCAACAGGACCATATGGTCCTCTTTCAAAAAACGTTAGTAACTACTGGACGCTTTCTATACTTGTTGTGGCGTCGCCTGATGCAACACAACTTGGTCCCACGTGCCTCAGTCAGATGTGAGACGACCTTGAGTGTGCAGGATTGTTCACACGAATTTGTGAAAGTGTTATTATTATGTTATTATTAGTGTTATTATACTTTTGTTGAAAGAAATGTGTTCAGGATGTTTCCATAGGTTTTTTTGATTAGGAAAAACTAGTGATTTTATATATATATATATATATATATATTTTTTTTTTTAAACTGAAAAAAAAAACCTAATTTGGTCCTTAAAGGGTTAAACAAACAAATAAATTAGACAGAATTATATAGGGCTATGATTTACGATTCTTACCACTGTCAACAATACACATTAAAATAATGAATAAAAAACATTGCATGAATTTGGTATAAACACACACACACACACACACACACACACACACACACACACACACACAATTCATTGACAGCTTATCTAACACCCCCTTTTTTAATGATAAAGGTGTGTACTAACCAAACACAGTCTTCGGAAAACTATACTAATCCCATGTAGGGCCTCAATCTCGCTAAAACTGCTTGGATTCTTCGTGACACGGATTCCATAAGATGTTGGAAACATTCCTTTGAGAATCTGGTCCATGTTCACATGATTGCATCAGAAAAATTTGGTACATTTTTTTTTGGATGCACTTTCAAACTGAGCAACTCCAGTTCTACCACATCCCAAAGGTGTTCTGCTGCATTGAGGAGAATAGGAGCCGTGGAGAACACTGAACTCATTGTCAGAAGTTATTCATGAAATAAATTTGAGGTGATTTTTGCTTTGTGGCATGTTGCATTATCATCCTGGGTGGAACTATTGAAAGATGGTAAATTGTTGCTAGGAGGGGATGAGCAAGGTTTGCAACAATAGATTGTAGTATTTAAGTGATGATTGATTGATTTTAATAAAAAAAAAAAAAAAAAAAAAAAAAAAAAAAAAAAACATGTCCCATACTATTACATCACTGACCAGCCTGGAGCCAGAATCATGTGTTGACTAAATTCTGAGGCTGAAATTTGTGTCTCTCAGCAGAAATTATAATACCTCAGACCAGACTGTGGTTTTCCAGTCATCAAACGTATACAGTTTTGGTGAGTCTGTGCTTTCTCCATGCTGTGATTTTCTGATCAGATCAATTCTAGAGTCCTTATGGAATTTACTGTTCTTCTGGAAGCTCAAACCAGTCTGACCATTTTCCATTGACCTCTCTGATCAACAGGGCATTTCCATCGGCTGAAATGATGCTCAGGGAATTATTATTATTATTATTTTTATCTTACTGGTAAACTGTAGACTGTTATGCATGAAAATCCCAGCAGGGCAGAAACGAGAGGAAAAACCCAAAACAGCCCCATGGCACCAAGAATCAGACCATGGTCAGAATCGTTTAGGCCACATTTTCCCCATTCTGATGGTTGACTTGAACAGCACATAAAGATGCTGGCTTGTATCTGCATCCAGCCCACTACAGCCATGTGATTGCTGGTGTGTTATGGAATAAATTATATATATATATATATATATATACACATACAGTTCATAGTAAAGTTTTGGGTGATCCTACAATATCTTACTGTTTCAGAAACTGGAGGAATCCATTTATTTTTTCCAAAATGATCAGTTATTATAATATTATGCAGTAAATACTGTTTAATAGGTAGAACACACAGGATTATGAAGTAGATCTACATTAAATAATATAAAGTTGTCATTAAGTTTATGACCAGATTTGAATGTCTCTGATAGGAAGTTTATTTATATCCAAAACCTTTTACTTTTCCTTTTACCTGGGTTATGAAAACTGTTCCATTTTCATTTAATTTAAACACAGATGCACGTTTTCATTTAAGGGACATTTTTTTTAGATTAGAATTTGGAAATTCAAATTACTAGAAGTGGTTAGAAATCTGCCAAGCTTTACATAAACACAGAACATAAAATAATCAATTGAGTTTTCAGGTATTTTACTCTGTTCAAGGAAAACATGGTTGTCTAAACAGAGCAGGTCCACGTGGTGTGATAAAACATTAAATATAACCCAATATTTACTGAATAAAACTGCATCTGTGCACCTGTCAGATTTATTAAAACCAAAATTACCAGCAGTTCAGGCCTACACTAAAGGTCTGCACTAATGTCTAATATTACACCCACAGTTATATAACTAACCACAAGTACATATAATAATAATCATCATCATCATCATGTTATATAACTGTTATTATCATCATCATCATCATCATCATCATCATCATATGATTATAATGTTATAATTATATTATATAATATAGTTATAATAATAATAATAATAATAATAATAATAATAATATGTCATATAACTACTATTCTTATTCTTATTTTTCTTATTGTTATATAATTCTATTGTTATAATTATATAATAATAATAATAATAATCATCATCATCATCATCAGCATCATCATCTTCATCATCATCATCATAATGTTATATAACTGTTATAATAATAATAATAATAATAATAATAATAATAATTATTATTATTATTATAATAGCTATATTATATAATTATAATCATATAATGATGATTATTATTATTATTATTATCATCTTCATCATCATCATCATCATAATGTTATATAACTGTTATAATAATAA
>CM045746.1:16601965-16671965 GCA_024760905.1 Plotosus lineatus
CTTTATGCTTGTAAATGGTTCCGATGATTGACAGAGCCATTTCGAAGAATCGTGCAACATTCACATGTTTTTCACCAGCGTCACTTTTCTTCATAATAGCCATCTTCGTTTCTGACGAGATGGTTTGCCGCTTTTTCTGATTACCACTATCACTAGTAGGCTTACGCTTCTGACCAACCATATTTGCTCAGGGTTACAAAAGTCCACAAAACAGTGTAAACACAAAGATCACAGAGACGACGTCTTAACACAAGGGTAACACGCAGTGAACTGGGAAGAAGGAGGGGCACGTTCAGTCTGTTGTTTGTAAACAATGGACGCAGCGTCATGCGGAAGTAGCGTATTACATCAGCGTACTACGTAGGTACGTCTCGTACTACAGAGAGCACGCTAAACTCAAAATTTGACATAGTTAAAAAAAAACGTAAAATCAAAAAATACGTAAAACGAATGAACATAAGTCGGGGAGCATCAGTTGTATATTTTATATATATATAGCGGGGATTTTGAAAGTAGGGGTCGCATCTTACATGTTAAACGCCTAATTCGTTCCAAGTCGCCAGTCCTTGGACTGGATAAACCCCATAAACCCTTTATAAATGATAAAAGTACACCAATTTTGTATGAAATATGTGTTAAAAATAAAAAATAATTTATTCAACCATTAAAGCATTTTCTTAACATATTAAACCATTTTATTAACATATTTATGAATTAAACCATTATTAAACATTTTTATTAACACACACACACACACCTCTCTCTCTCTCTCTCTATCTCCTTCTCTCATGCATGCTGTGGGCCACACCCACAAGACGTGGAATTCAAAGTGCATTCCCTATTTGACCAACTCAACTTTAATTTGATTCCATGAGGGATTGAAATTCCAGATGAGCTCAAATACGCCCACATTTATTAAACATTTACTGAATTAAAACAACTTTAAAAACTAAACTAAAAACTACAGAGTGAAGCTTCCTTCTGTCTCTATCTAGGAGGCTGGAGGCCAGCGGGGCGGGATGTTGAGAGACAGCCAATGAGAGATCAACTCACGCATCGTGTGAAATTTTGATTGGCGCGTTTGAACTTTGAATTTCTTTTCGTAAGAGAGGGTTGTTTCGTATTTCGGGGACGGAAACTCAAGAAAATGTTTTTCGTAATCTGGGGATTTCGTACAAAGGGGTCTTCGGAAATTGGGGGCCAACTGTATATATATATATATAAAATGTACTATATCAGACTTAACTTTAGGCTGTACACATAAGTAAACACAGGTTTTTTTTATATGTCGACTAATGCTGGCAAATCAACTATAATGAGTTACGTCTACACACAAAAAAAAAATAAAAAAAAAATTAATCCATCTTTTCCTTATAATAAAAACATTTCAACTACAATAAGGCAAAGAGATCAATTTTTCGACCTGGATGTGTTAATAGAGGCATCTTTCTTTCGAGTTCCTTTATGGACACTGTGGCCTTAATGACCCCATGCCCTCAGTGTGCTTGATGACTTGTAAACTAATCGGTCTAAGGACACTTGGGTTTGTGCAACAGTGACCCTACTATAGGGCAGGTGAAGAGGTTAAGCAAACTGAAGCAGTAATTCTCCCATTATAATGGTGCATTAACTAGTAAATCCACAATACTTTCATCTTTAAGTAGAAAAGACAACCCAGCTGTTAATAAAGAAATGAATGAGGTCAAACTTCATATGGTGTCCTTCCATTTTCATCGACTTAAATTGCTATTTAATCAACAGCAAGGCAAGATCTAGGCATATAACTAATAAAGGTTAATGAATTGCTCAAAAAGCCAACATAGCGCTTCCTGAAAAGTGTATCTGAACCACTGGAGTACGTTTTAACTCAACAGGATTCATAAGATATACCTTACAGTGTGCCTTAATGTTAGTGTGTTTATATCATTAGGTAAACGTAAATTATGTACGATATTCTTTAGTAATTTTGCTCTGAAGTGCTCTTAGCTATCTCTTAAAAATGTTGTCAGATCATATTGTTAGTGGCCACCAGTGACCGAATAGCGCAGCTCTGAAATGAACAATTGCACGTACAGAACAGTTACATCGAGCGACTAGTGTTGTTATACTGCTGTTATTCTATATGCCCAGTAATAGTTGATTATAAAAGTTTCGTAATGTTATAGGGCAGCGGTAGCCTGCTGGTAATGTCGGCCAGATCACTGATCTTAGAGTTGGGGCTTCGAGCCCCACCCTCAACAAGTTTCCATTGTCTGGGGCAGCTAACTGGGTTATCAAAGGCTGGCCACGTCTCTCACTGACTATGGTGAGAGGTTCATGTTAAAGAACCATTGCTGACTTTCATCAAGAGTAGCTGCATAGCAGTCAGCGTGTTTCTAATCGGGAGTCGGAGTCCCCTGAGGCAGTTCATTCACAGCAACGTTCTGGCATCTCCTGCAGCGGCACTGTAACCCAGTCGTACCGGCTTCTGCCCTTCCGTTGGATCCCTCCGGTGGCGGTGGGAGGGGGGACTTGCTGCTTGGGTAATATACTTCCTACCCAGGCTCTACGCACCGGAGAGTATCACCAGCTGGGATACCAGCCAGAGCGCAGCTCCATAGACCTTCGAAGACTGACGGAGGCCAGACAGAGTAATGTTATAACAGCTCTAATAATGTTTATAACTATACAAAATTAATGTGTGTGTTTTCATGCAAATAATAAATTGTTGGCTGTGTAATGAAGGATTCATGTTGCATTTTACTTAATTTGTTATTTAAAAAAAATAAATAAATAATAGATTGGTAAACAATTGGGACTGAATGGCTAAGAGTCAATACAGGAATTAGTGTGATCATAAGTAAGACCAAACGACAGTATTGTAGCAATTGAGCTGGCAGTTGTGTGCTTTAAGTTCTATCCTGGGTTTCTTCTCTTCAGGTAAGATAGGACTTAGACTTTTGAATAACTCTCTACTTGTTTCCGTTGGACTTGCATGCTGTCACTAATATTATTAAGGATTCTTAGCCGGTTCTGTAGTGCTTAATAAACTGTAGTTTTGGGATTCCTGAAGGTGTGAATTGGGGGTGGGACCCAGAGAGAGTACAGTGAAAGTATCCTCCACCACAAACTTCACGTTTGTAGTGGATAGAAACACCGACCATTTATTAAAACAAGTCTTTTGAATGGTGGTAATTAAATAATCTTTTTGGCTTTGTTGAAGTAGAACTATCAAACGTAACATCTTGAATATAAGCCAAATTGCAGTCATGTGCCTTAAACCCATTCCTGTTCTCAATTCTCATAGACCCAGAAGGTCATACTTCACGAGTACCTGTGGGGGTACCCTGTGGGGACTCGAACCCCCAACCTTAGGATCAGCGATCCTGCGCCCTATCCAGTAGACCACCACTGCCCCCGGTTTCCCCTTTACAATTGACTTACCTATTCTACCCAACACTAGCTCTCAGTTTTTTTCCCCTACTTGAGAAAACCTCCACACGGTATCTCCTTCATCTGTTGCATCCTGTACTCTATCTTTTCTTCTTAACGCAGTCTCCTAACACTTGAATCTGCGACTCACACTTTCCTCTCTTCACTCTCTGCTTCTATTGATCTCCTCTGCCCATTGTGACAAAAGTCAAGACGACTTCTTGTTCTGCTCTTTGGCTCTCGGGGCTACTTCGAAGCAATTGTAGACAACTCAGAGCAGCTGAGAGAAAGTGGAAGAAATTTCTATCATGCTCTCCTATCCACATTTTCATCTGATGTGACTTCTGCTGAGACAGCTTTCTACAAGAAAAAGTTGGACACTGCAGCACAAGTCCCACGCAAACTTCACAATGTCTTTTCATCATTACTCAATCCATGTGCTCCACCTGCACCATCCCTCCTGACCGCTGAAGACTTTGCTGACTTCTTTGATGGGAAGATTAAACAAATCTGTGAGAAATTTACTCCCACCCCAACTCCTGCAGTACACAGCATAGATTCCACTTCTGCTCTTGCATAGTTTTCCAATCTCACAAATGAAGACATCCAGCAAGTCATTTCATCATGCAACCCTACCACCTGTCCACTGGATCCAATTCCATCCTTAATACTTCAGACTATCTTTTAAGACCTTCTTCCATTTACATCCACTATCATCAATAACTCTATCATCTGGACAGGTACCAACAGCATTCAAAAGAACCAGGGTTTTACCCATCTTAAAGGAACCCTCTCTGGAGTCATCGGCTATCAGAAACTGCAGACCGGGATCACTTCTTTCTTTTCTTTCTAAAATTCTCAAATACACTGTTTATAATCAAATGTCTTTCTATCTTTTGCACAATAATATCATTGACCCTAATCAATTTGGCTTCAAAGCAGCACATTTCACAGAGACTGCACTCTTGGCTGTTACAGAGAAGTTACATGCTGCAAGTTCAGCCAAGATGACATCACTTCTAATCCTGCTTGACCATTCGGTGGCATTTGACACAGTCAACCACAAGACTCTCTTGTCCACCCTTAGGAGTCTAGGAATTTATGATGTAGCATGGCAGTTGTTTGCTTCCTACCTGGAAGTTTGCTCATATGAGATTACAAGGAGGGGATCCACAGCCTCCCCATGGTGAATTTTCACTGGTGTTTTCCAGGGCTCAGTTCTTGACCCACTTCTGTTCTCTTTTTACACAAAGTCCCTTGGTGATGTCATATTCTCATATGGGTTCTCATACCACTGCTATGCAGATGACACTCAACTTGTTCTCTCTTTTCCTCCCTTAGATACTGATGTTTCTGCCTGGATCTCTACATGCCTGACAAGTGTTATCCTCATGGATGGCAGCTCACCAGCTAATGCTTATTCCCAGCAAGACTGAATTGCTGTTAATCCCTGCTGACTCATCCCCACATAAATATCTTGCAATCTCCTTGGACAATGCTGTGATCCTTCCTTCAGGCACTGCACAAAGTCTTGGAGTAACCATAGATAAAGCCTGTCCTTCTCTTCTCATATCACTAATTTTTCTCTATCATGTCGAGTTTTTCTCTTTAATATCCAAAGGATTCATCCATTTCTTTTTAGGAAGGCCACTCAGATACTTGCTCAATCCCTTGTCATCTCAAGACCAAATTACTGCAACTCACTTCTGGCAGGTCTACCTTTGAGGGCTATTCAACTTCTGCAAATGATCCAAAATGCAGCTGCACTGCTTGTTTACAGCTTTCCCAAATTTCCCCACACCACACCATTGCTACAGCCTCTCCACTGGCTTCCTGTAGCTGGTCGCATTCAATTTAAAACACTAACGCTTGCCTACAAAGACAAAAATGGACCTGCACCTTCCTACCTCAAAGCACTTATTACACCTTGCACTGAACCATGTTCTCTCAGATCCTCTAGCACTGCGAGGCTGATCCCGCCCTCTACCAAGGGACCAGGGAAAATACATGTAAACTCTTCTCTTTTCTGGTTCCAAGGTGGTGGAATGAACTTCCTCTGAACATCCGGATAGCCAAGTCACTGGGTATCTTGAAATGATGACTGAAAACTTACTTTTTTTCAGCAGTACTTAGATTAACTACTATGTTGTATACACCCCCCCTCCACACACACACACACAAAAAACTTACCATCTGAGTTTGACTGACGGTATATGTACTCTGTGTTCTAACAAACCAGTACAAGAATATATTCACTGATAGAGACTTTAAAGCACTTCTGTAACTGGCTCTGGATAAGAGTGTCTGCTGAATGCTGTAAAAGTAAACGGAATCATAGACACCAACCGGGGAGACATTTAGAAGGTTATATGTTCATAATTTTATCCAAACACACCATGTATAAAATAAATCTATAAAGTTCTGCCTACCACACCAGCAACACTTGTAACTCAGTCTTGAAATCCAGCTGTTGGCAGCTCTGTGATTTCATGTTGTAGGGAGCTTTTTTGGAGGTAGCTGGAGATTTGTACTGGAATGAAGTATGCCACTAGGTTCCAAACGCAAGGTAATATTTTGAGGCTTGAATACAAAAGTCATGAGAAGTTCACACAACACACGAGAGATTTGTGATTGGTTTCCAGATGTTTGACGGAAAAAAGAGAATCTCCTGTCAAAAATCCTTTGCACTTTGTTTGCTTTTTGTTCTCAAACAATTCACTTTTTATTTTACTTTTTGCATGGAAGACTCAAACTTGCCGATTTTCCTTGAGAATGAAAAATGAATAATTTGTGAGCAAAACGGACAACTTTGCGACCTTCCTTGTGACATGTGTGGACTTTGAGACTATTCCAAATCTCAGCCTCATTTTGTGACATTCATTGAAATTGCAAATATTTGAAATCTTTTTCAATGAGCTCATGAATGACTCAAATGAACAAAATAAGTTGCCCTAAACGTCGCATTACGTACACTTTTTAGCATGAAAAGGAACAACTGTGAAGTGCCATTCACCTCAGTTGCTTTTCTATCACACCTCTCGTGTGCTCACCCCCTTATATTCAGAAAGCTGCTTTCATTTATCTGTTCAGTGAAAGTAAGCCTGTTTATTGGTGGGTAATAAATTTGCTAGTTCGGAATTTTATACCAAAAAATACACTGCACATAGATGGTATACCTTAAGCAACCTTGTAATGCATAGTTCCAGAAAAAGGCATAAAATGTAAACAACATTGGTGAGCTATTCCTTTATAGTCTTTATAGTGTACTAGGAGACACTGCTATTGAGAACCTGGAGCACATCACGTGCCTTAATTCAGTTCAGACTCCATTTCCCAGAATCCTTTCTGTCTGCAAACATGGTCACTCATGACTATGGCAAGCATACAGAGTCACTCCTACCCTGCACCTCACCCAGTGAGTGATACTAATGGGTCACAGGTTTTTTTCCGTCTCACTCATCAGTACACAGAATATAAGGCCTATTCATACATTAACCAGTTACAAAGCAATTCAGCCATTTCAGTCTGTTCTCAGTCTCTGTCAAGCCGTTTGTTTTTGTTTGTTTTTTTGTTTTTTAACTTTACTTGATTACCCATTCTGTGATTTTGTGGTTGCCCAGTTATGTCTGTTTGGTAATCACCTGAATTAATTATTGCTTGTTTGTATTGACCTTGACCTTGTCTGCTGATTTGAATTTATCTGCAATTTAGTTTGGTGAAGCTTTTAATCCACACACAAAAACACACACACACACACACACACACACACACACACACACACACACACACAGATACACAGATACACACATCTGTGTTTGCCTGGTTTCCTGTTCATGACTGAAAAGAAAGCAAATGATAGTACTGGAAGAGCACCAAATTCCAGCTCGCCATGAAAATTAACAGATTCGGAATAATTTATTGATCCCAGAGGAAATTGTGTACACATAGTCGCTCTATTATAAAACAAAAGATTCGTTTATTCATTCATTTTCTGAACCGCTTAATTCTAATTAGGGTCGCTGGGAAGCTGGTGTCCATCTCAGTCGACTCGGGGCGAGGGCTGAGTACACCCTGGACAGCTCACCAGGCCATCGCAGGGCAGAAACATGCTACGCTTTTACAAAAGTCAGCAACGGTTCTTTTACCACAGACAGTAAGAGACACGGCTGGCCTTTGATAACCCAATTAGCGGCACTGAAGGGACAACAGTGACAACCCGGTGATATAGGGGCTTGAATCCCAACCTTTGTATTAGTAATGCAGCACCCTACCACCGGGCCACCGTACACATGTTTATTTATTTATTTATTTTTTATTTAGTACTGTATAAGTAAGAGTCTCTTGAATGTTTATAAGGAAGTACATAATCATATTTTCCTTTATGTAAGCACAGTGTTACTTTATTTGTGCATGACTGGACCACGAGCCAAATTCTTTTATATCAGTACAAACTGACTACTAACCAGTAGGTTGTGGTGACTCAGTGAATCAAGTCCTGGGCTCATGACAAAAAGATTTGATTGTTCACGGTTGGTCCTGATGCTGGTTCACCTGCAAATGCTCAGCACTGTCCTTGATTTAAATTCACTTGGAAGCTGTTTTGGATAAAAGTATCTGCCAAATAAATGAATGTAAATATAAACTAAAAACAGTGCGTTCTGGGAAACAGTCTTCATGCTGCAGAATAAACCGACAGCACACCTGGAAGTATTTTCTTGCAAACAGACAGACGAAATATTTCCACAACAAACGTAAACATACAACCTTCCACTTCAGTTACATCATCACAACAGGGAGTTATGGATGTTAGCATGAAACACAGATTTCTTTGATTGATTCGAGTCCCTTTTTTCTTCAATCAGGTTTCGGGTTTCGATCACATTTAAGGAGATTTTTCCTTTGTCTCATCTATTCCAAATCTAAATCACAATTAATTAAAAACAACACAGAATATTCATTTATTTTCTGAACCGCTTAATACTAATGAGGGTCGCAGGAAGGATGGCACCCATCTCAGCTGACTCTGGGCGAGGAGTACACCCTGGACAGCTCACCAGGCCACCGCAGGGCAGAAACATGCTGCCGGCTATGCAGCTACTCTTGTTGAATGACAGCAATGGTTCTTTTTACATGAACCTCACAGAGACAAGAAGAGATATGGTCGGCCTTTGATAACCCAGTTCGCTGCATTGTGGGATCAGTGGCAACCCGTTGAGTGGGGCTTGAACCGAGAACCTTGGGATCAGTAATCCAACACCTTACCAAGAGGCCACCACTACCCCAACACAGAATATGTAGTAGGCTGCCGTCAGTCTCGAAGGACTATGGAGCGGCGCTCTGGCTGGTATCCCAACGGGTGATACTCTCCAGTGCGCAGAGCCTGGGTAGGAATTATGGAGGACAGGCTGTTACCCAAAGCAGCAATTGCCCCCTTTTGACGCCACCAAAAGGATCCAATGGAAGGGGAGAAGCCGATACAACTGGGATCCAGTGCCGCTGCAGGACTTGCCAGAAGGTTGCTGTGAACGGACTGCCTCAGGGGACTCCGACTCCTGATTAGAAACACGGCGAGGATAGCGTACAATGATCAGTTCTCAGATAACCTCAGATGATTTAGGAACACTTTAGGTTCTCTGCTAACTGTTGTGTATATGATTCATTATGTGCTGGGTGGAGTCTCAGTTATTATCGGATAAATGTGTAAGTCTATGAAAAAGTATAACGCAAACAAAAAATGTGATTGGATATGAAAGACATGTGCACTCAGAGAGCAGAAATGTCTGCCATGCCATAAAAATTCCTCAAAAGAAATAAAAATCGTATTACCCAAGTTAAATGTAAATTGATGGACTCTGGATCAGATCTGGATGAAATATGGTCTGACATACAAATTATTGGATCCTGAATGTTCATAGGAAATTCCATTCAAATTGGATAGGTTGGGTAAAGAGGTATGTTTTTTTCCCCCACCTGTTTTAAGAGCAAGTGATTTTTTTTTTTTATGTTGATAATTTTTTTTTGTTGAGATCCTTGTGTGATCTACGCATCATAAAAACTTTTAGATTTGCCTTACGATAAACAAAAAGAAAACAAATAAACATGAGGCAATAAACACATAGCTACCTCTGAGGAGGTAAAAAGCTGATACAAATGTGTTCGTGAAAGGCGTGTCAGGTTTATAAGACTCCTTTAGTGTTCCTAGCTTAATCAGATTGCTATAAATAATTATATTAATTATATTTTAGCTATTGGGTAAACTGCCAATTAATAATATACTGCAAACACTAAAAAGTTCATTTTTTTGATTTAGATTTAACATACTGTATTAATCTTGCAAAGGATATTCAGCCTGTGCATTTAATCCATCCAAAGTGAACATGCGCGCGCACACACACACACACACACACACACACACACACACGGAGCAGTGGGCTGCAACACAGTACTAGGAAAGAAACTGGGGCTGTGCCACCATACATTTTTCCTGCCACCCTTTGATCTCAAACCTGTTTCTCTAACCAGTACGCTATGGCTGCCCCCATTCACTAAAGGGATCCCTCGCTTTCTGCGGTTAATGGGGTCCAAGACAACACCCCCCCCCCCCCCCGCCATCGCCAATTTCCGAGAAGTAGGATCGACCCCTCTGACTGACGTATACGTACATGTATATAATATCAAAAAATAATGCATAAGATGTAAATAAAATATAAATACACACACACATACAGACACGTGGGATCACTGTACAGTGATACCACACCTTAAAATAGTCCCAACAAACAAAAAAAAGTACAGGTTATGAAAAACATTTTCCTAAAATTTTTGTCTCTGGTTACGAAACAAGTTCACGTTACGAAAGCACCATCTCAAAAATTCAAACAATGCACGAGTTGCTCTCCCATTGGCTATCTCTCAACATCCCGCCCCGCTGGCCTCCCATTGGCTATCTCCCAACATCCCACCCCGCTGGCCTCCCATTGGCTATCTCCCAACATCCCGCCCCGCTAGTCTCCCATTGGCCATCTCCAAACATCTCACCTCGCTGGCCTCCCATTGGCGAGGAGGGATGACGCAGCTCCCTCCCATTGGCTATCTCCCAACATCCTGCCCTACTGGCGTCTCATTGGCTAGGAGGGATGACGGAGCTCCCTCTCATTGGTTATTATGGAGCTGTATCTCCATAATACCCATGATGCTTTTCGTATAAAGGACAGAGTTACTGTTGTTTCATGAGTTTTTCGAGTGTGCTCATTGCAACTTTATTTTTTTGGCTAAGGCTTTTAACCTTGCGTAGACATTTGTAAGATTATAACTCTGCTAAAGACGACATGGTCAACATGAAGTAAGTACCTTAAAAGGTATGCTCTTATAATTTTTAAAGGGTTTAGGGGGTAGTATTGGGAGCCTTGGAACAAATCACGTGTTTTGCATACGTAAAATGCGGTTCTACTTACGAAAAACCCAGGTTACGAAACCGCCTCTGGAATGAATTAATTTCATAAGGTGAGGTACCACTGTGCTGTAAAAAAACTACTCAGACAAACAATCAAGCAGTCAGACCAACCACACCAGCAATAACACGAGCTGACAGGTAACCTGAGCAATTTTTTGACTAAAACTAATCAGCGGAAAACTTTTTTAAAAACTAAATCTTAATGTAAATTGTGCGAAATAGTCATAATAGGAAAATAAAATGGCAGAAAGGACAGACGGCACATAGTCCTGTGAGTAAAATATTGTGTTTTATGGAAACAAGGAGGAAAAGATGTCTTAATACTGCAAAAGTAGATAGATTTCAATTGTATATGAACATTTCTGTCCTCAAATCATATGAAAATTACTGATACTGCAGTCGAAGGCCCGCAACCTTTCTTCCTAATAGCCAAATGTTTTCATTTGAAAACCTTAAATTTTTCATCAGTAGCTTCAGACCATCACATTCCGGCTACAGCTGCATCTCAATATGACTGTAATCTATAGACAAACATCCACTCTGCATTTTTAGTTCTGTGATGGTCTGCTTAGGAAAGATAAACCTCTACTGTTTTTTTTATACGTAAAGTGGGGAAAGTGAAGGTTATGGAGTCGGGTCATCCCATTATCATTCTAACATTTTACAGATGCCACATCACATTGACTTCAATGTCAACATGTTTTATACCATTAACATGCCACAATGGTAATATACAAGATGCTCTTATTTTTAAAAATCAGTCTAGATTCTCTCTCTCTCTCTCTCTCTCTCGCTCTCTCTCTCTTTCTCTCTCTCTCTCTCTCTCTCATACACACCTGGTACATCCGTGAAATATAAGAGAACAATGTCAACTTTGTTCACATCTACTTTTACACTGGTATGATCCATCAGTCCCAATAATTCAATCATTCATGCTTGGTTATAAATAATACTTTCAATTCATTTACCCAAACTAAGTACGAACACACTTTTTTTTTCCCCCCCAAAAGAGTGGTTGTAAATTTGTGGAATACAAAAGATATCTGCACTTGGTCTTTGGAAAACAGGATTCTGTAATTATTACAAGCAATAAACAAACAAATGCTTGATTTCAGAGCTTGAACTGTGTAAATCCCCTCTGGTTGCTGCAAATGCATATGTGAGGAACCAAGCAGCTGGATAACAGATGCCGTAAATAAGGCTGCACTGCAAACAAACATTGGATTTTTCCCACATGAGTGGAATTCCTAAGCCCGAGAATGTAATGTTTACACTCATCTCAACAAAAGAGCTTGTAATGAAATTGTATGGCAGCATGGGTGGTGTTTGGTTAAGGAAAATAGGTTTAATAATTAATTAGTATTATGAACAAACAGAGACTGCATTAGAGAAGGAGACTGGCTGACAGATGGCATTTGCTATTCTATTCATTCTTAATCACAAAAGCAAAACGGAAGTATTTCACCATCATTTTACACCTCGGGATCAATCAATTCAAGCATTGTTTGTGTGTAAAGCCTTTTAAATATTTTTGCTAAGAATGCTTTCTTTGGTAATATGAAGAATTATGAGCTCCATTAACTTCAAATAATAATAAAAGAAAATTATTAAAA
Organism: Plotosus lineatus; assembly: GCA_024760905.1. Classification (NCBI taxonomy): domain Eukaryota; kingdom Metazoa; phylum Chordata; class Actinopteri; order Siluriformes; family Plotosidae; genus Plotosus; species Plotosus lineatus. Next base: position 16,614,443 of record CM045746.1, read on the forward strand.
AAACAATTATTACAACATGAACACGGAAAAAAGGAGAAAACCTCAACAGGGAACAATGAAGAAAAAGTGAAATCCTGGGGAACCAATTATAAAGATTATGATAATGACATCATGAAAGTGATGCGTACGATACAAAAAACCTGAAACTGTCTAATGACAGTACCTTCATTAAGGGGTGTGTGTGTGTGTGTGTGTGTGTGGGGGGGGTGTTTATGAGACCGGTCATTTGTATCTATGTGTTTTGTGTCTGTGATCGGGCAATGAGGCAAAAATCACCCAGAATAGCGAGCTCAAAAATATTTTCTGAATTATATGCTGAGATAACCAAGCTAATGAAGAGATTGCACGAAGTTGGTGGAGGTGGTCTCTCTCTGAGTGCGTTTCTAGTTTCAGCAAAGATCAATACAAGGAAATTTGAGCACTGAGGAGATTTTATTCTTTCATTCATTTTCTGAACCACTTAATCCTAATTAGGGTCACGGGGAGGCTGGTGCCCATCTCAGCAGACTCTGGGCGAGAGTGGGGTACAACCTGGACGGCTCACCAAGCCATCGCAGGGTGATATTTTATTCTATTTTTAATAATAATAATATTATGGGGTCCCTCACTTTCCGCGGTTAATGGGGACCGAGACTCCCTCGCGACCACCTATTTCCGCAAAGTAGGATCGACCCCACCTGACTGACGTATACGTACATGTATATTTTATATATATATATATGTGTGTGTATATAATATCAATAAATACATATTCAATGCTATAAATGCTGATAATAATCAACATAAAAAAATAATGCATAAGATGTAAATAAAATATAAATACAGTCCACACACACATACAGACGCGCGCGCACACTCAGATGTGCACCTCGCATAAAAATGTAAGTAGTTTTGTTGGGGGGCGTTGGGTTTTTTTTTTTTTTTTTGCACAATTGTCCTTGCTTTGTGGCATTTTCCTGAACGTTTCCCCTGTTTTTCCTTAATGTCTCATGATACACTGAAGCAGGAAGTAAAGAGGAATCACTGTAGTAATAATAATAATAATAATAATATTACAGGGATCCCTCACTTTCCGCAGTTAATGGGGACTGAGACTCCCTCACGACCACCTATTTCCGCGAAGTAGGATCGACCCCACCTGACTGACGTATACGTACATGTATATATATATGTGTGTATATAACATCAATAAATACATATTCAATGCTATAAATGCTGATAATAACCAACATAAAAAATAATGCATAAGATGTAAATAAAATATAAATACAGTACACACACATACAGACGCGCACGCACACACACTCAAATGCGCACCTCGCATAAAAATGTAAGTAGTTTTGTTGGGAGAGGTTGGGTTGGGTTATTTTTTGTTTTTGTTTGTTTGGGGTTTTTTTTGCATAATTGTCCTTGCTTTGCGGCATTTTCCTGAACTTTTTCCCTGTTTTTCCTTAATTTCTCACGATGCACTGAAGCTGCAGAAACTGAAGCAGGAAGTAGAGAGGGATCACTGTAGTAGTAGTAATAATAATAATAATAATAATAATAATAATAATACATTTTATTGAAGCTTTAAACTTTATTTAATATATTTTTCAAAATATCCTTATGAAATTAAACAGATCTCATAATAAATATCACTGTAGTTATGATACCGCTGAATTGGCCATAATATTAGCCACTAACTCCCTATAGTTTCAATTTAAACTAGACCGCTCCACCATATCAGGCCTTACCATATGCTCCAGATTTTCCAATGCTTTTAGGATATCATGATTATTAAAAAAATATTAAGAAAAAAACAAAACAAAAGTCTTCTATTTTCGGCTTTTTCCCCTTTTACTCGGGAGTCGCCACAGCAAATCATCTGATTCGCACATTTGATTTGGCAGAGGTTTTTACGTCGGATGCCCTTCCTGTCACAACCCTTTTAGCAAGGGACAGAAACACGCTGACGGCTTTGCAGCTACTCTTTACGAAAGTCAGCAATGGTTCTTTTACATGCCTCACACCATAGACAGTGAGAGACATGGCCCGCCTTTGATAACCCAGTTAGCTGCACTGGGGGGGACAGTGACAACCTTTGTGGGGACTCGAACCCCCAACCTTAGGATCAGCGATCCTGCGCCCTAACCACTAGACCACCACTGCCCCCTGAAGTAAACAAATTAAATTATCTGTTATAATTTGTGAATCTTCATTGTATGTTGATGTATGTAATGGTCAAGCAGAATGGTTTAAATTTGACTTTTTTAAATTTCAATTACAATATAAACAGATACCAATCCTTCTAAATCCAATGTACAAACAAAAATAATGATAAAAAAAAAACCTTTGGACAAATATAAAAATACACAAATACATATATATCAATAAATTGCTAATAAATGTTTTTTACAAAGTAATATCAACCCGTTTATTAAACATTGCTAATAGTAGATTTAATTCAACCAGCATTTCTACCTCCAGTGAGCAATTTAATTAAATACATATAAATAGCTGCATCTGCACTGCAATGAATGCAGACTGCTTTTAGTGCAATCAGAATGAATCAAAATTCATGCAATCACAATGCTGAACATCTGTAAGCTATGACAATCAGACTCAGTGACCTCGACCACATTGGTGATTGCAGGACACAAAGAACGTCCACTTCCTGCCACTAATCTGGAAGATGCTCACCACCACATCACACACACACACACACACACACACACACACACACACACACACACACACACACATATATACACACACACACACACACACACACACACACATAGATGAGAGAAAACAAAACATGCAACAGAAGCAAACCTGAGCAGATGTTCCTAATAAAAGTCCTAATAAGAAAATTATTCTGGAAAAAAAAAGAAAGCAATAAATCAGGCAAAACAGTATTTCTAAATTCAAAGAATATTTGACTTGCTTGCCATAACAAATGGTCCACTTTGATGTTCGTTGCAACCTGATAGTCAGACTGAAGTAAATAGTCAACAAATAAAATCCAGAATGAAAGGAAAAGAAATCAGCTCTTGTAATCTTTACAGGCTCGTAACACCACCCACCATTTTTCTACTTGTTTGTCATTAAAATAATGTAGAACACAACTGTAATCAACTGTGGAATTCAAGATAACTGTTGTAAATTTAATGCTAAAAATTCATAAAATCAGGGTTTTGAAAACAAACTCGTATAAAGTTAAATATGATATACACGTACGACTTTATTTTTGAAAAGAAAAGCACTTCTAAAGGAAGGAAATTAATCAGAAAGACAGTATAAGCACTGTTGTACACTTACACTTGGACTTTTAATGTAATATCTACATAGGTGTGCAGAGGTGTTTCAATGGCACATTGTGTTCGTCAATCCCATTTTTTTATGCTAAGCTAACTGATTAATAGAAAACCCTTTATTCTACTCTGTCGGTACAGATAAAAAAAACTTCCATTCTGATTACAGAGACAATAAAGCAGACCTTCTTTGGGCTTGTTAAGTGTCTGGAGAATTCATTTTTGTGTGTTTGAGTACAGACTCAACGATCTCAAATTCTTCTGAAATTCATCAGTCGAAACCTGTTCTGAGGAATGAAGACTATTCCTGATGAGAAGCTCCTCAGAAACTGAAAATCTTCAACAGTGTGTACGACTGGCTTCAAAGAACAGCGCAAACTAGCTCTAACCAAAATAAAACGAGACGACTGAGACCCTGGTGCACAACTGAGTCGGAGGACAAGTACACCCACGTCTCTAGTTTTAACACCAGAAGCTTCACAGGGCTTCAATTGACCGCTTCATTAAATAGTGCTCACAAAACACCAACACCAACAACAGTAAACAGATGACTCCTGGAGTTACAAAGTAAAAGCCATATACATAAAAATCCATATACATAAAAGCCATATACAAAGTAAAAGCCATATACAAAGTAAAAGCCATATACAATGCCATATACAGTCGGCCTTCAAATTACGAAGACCCCTAAGTACGAAATTCCCAGATTACGAAAAAACATATCCGTCCCCGAGATACGAAACAACCCCCTCTTATGAAAAGAAATTCAAGGTTCAAACGCGCCAATCAAAATTTCACACGACGCGCGAGTTGCTCTCTCATTGGCTGTCTCTCAACATCCCGCCCCGCTGGCCTCCCAGATAGAGACAGAAGGAAGCTTCACTCTTTAGTTTTTAGTTTAGTTTTTTAAGTTGTTTTAATTTACTAAATGTTTAATAAATGTGGGCGCATTTGAACTCATCTGGAATTCCGATCCCTCAAGGAATCAAATTAAAGTTGAGTTTGTCAAGCAGGGAATGCGCTTTGAATTCACGTCTTGTGGGCGTGGCCGCAGCGCTGCGAGATAGAGAGACAGAGAGAGAGAGAGAGAGAGAGAGAAGGAATAACGCTTTAGTTTTTAGTTTAGTTTTTTAAGTTGTTTTAATTCAGTAAATGGTCAAGCAGGGAATGCGCTTTGAATTCCATGTCTTGTGGGCGTGGCCCGCAACGCTAGAATAAACATGTGCATTGTAATGCATCTGTGTGTTTGTGTGTGTGTGTGTGTGTGTGTGTGTGTGTGTGTGAGGGAGATAGATAGAGAGAGAGAGAAAGAGAGAGGTGTGTGTGTGTGTGTGTGTGTGTGTGTGAATAAAAAAATGTTTAATAATGGTTTAATTCATAAATATGTTAATAAAATGGTTTAATATGTCAATAAAATGTTTAAATGGTTTAACAAATAATTTTCTTTTACTTTTAACACATATTTCATACAAAATTGGTGTACTTTTATCATTTTTAAAGGCTTTATGGGGTTTATCCAGTCCAAAGACTGGAGCCTGGGAACAAATTAGGCGTTTAACACAACCTACTTACGAAATCCCCGCTATACGAAAAGGGCTCGGGAACGAATTAATTTCGTAAATTGGGGGCCGACTGTACATAAAAGCCATATACAAAGTAAAAGCCAACAACAGTGAAGAGATGACTCCTGGAGGTACAAAGTAAAAGCCATATTTGAGACTGGTGAATAAAATGAAAAGATGATAGCATCAGAGCTTATAGGACAGCGGAAGACTGGGGGTGAGGATTGTGGGAAATGCTATAGAACTAAATTTTGGTCAGAAACAATATTTGCAGGGTACTAAATAAAGGAAAAGTTGCTGAAGGAGTAAATAAAAAAAAGTCCTTTGGGCTTTTTACACCCGAGCCTAGAGGCTCATCAGACCGGTTCTTATCCCCGGGTTCCACAGCGTGACGCGACTAGGAACTCCTCCTGGATGGGACGCTACTAGTCAATCGCAATTTACCTTCCCAGTATATTTCTACTGGTACCCATTTATACTGCTGGGTGAACAGAGGCAGACTTGTGGTTAAGACAATGCCCAGGGGTATTAGCACAGCGGGGGTCTGACTGGGATTTGAACTCACAACCTCTCGATCATGAGTGCAGCACCCTAACCACTACGCCACCGGCCCCACTCCAGGCATATTAATGAATATTAAATTTCATTTACAGAAGAAGCAGCCATTCATTTATTCATTTTCTGGAACCACTTAATCCTAATTAGGGTCATGGGGAGGTTGGCGCCCATCCCAGCCAACTCCGGGTGAGGGCAGAGTACACCTTGGACAGCTCGCCAGGCCATCACAGTGCGGAACCTCCTCTTGTTGAAAGTCTGCAATGGTTCTTTTACATGAACCTCTCACCATAGACCAGTGCTTCTCAATTATTTTCTGTTACGCCCCCCCGAGCAAGAAGAAAACAATTCGCGCCCCCCCACCACCCACTTTCCGCCGCAACTATAAATTATAACTTTTTTCTATAATATAGTTACAGGTATATCTCTTCATTATATCGTATCCTTGTTAACATAAATAAAACAAAAGAAAGAGATATAGTTCAACTTACAAGAATAACTTTTAACATTTTTTATTAGTCTGTAAAAGAAAGTGCATCAATTTGCCTTAAATTTAAAAATAATAATATCCTTGTTACATTTTTGACAAACTTACCACACCATTTGCTGCTGAAAATAAAATCAATAAATAATTAATTCAAATTTCATCCCTGTTAAAAATTTCTTCATGTTGTGAGGGTGTGTGTACTGCACTACAAATCGCCAGCTCGTAGCAAAAAAACCTACACCGTAGAGTTAATACTCGCTGCGCACAATGGGCAATGAGGGCGCCACTGCCAACTACTGGAGTGGATGTGCAATTACACTTTCTTGTAGTACGGCGGAAAAAAAGCATGTTCTCCTGGGTCACACGCGCCCCCCTCAGCATCCCATCGCGCCCCCCCAGGGGGGCGCGCCCCACTATTTGAGAAGCACTGCTATAGACAGTGAGAGACATGGCCTGCTTTTGATAACCCAAAATTCAAGATTCAAGATTTTAATTGCCATTTGTGTTTTTTTTACACAGAGGAATTCTTGTGTGGTTGTTCCAAAAGTCAAGTTACAAAACGGAAGGAAAGCTGACATCAACAAAAACACAAACTGATATAAAATAAATACATAAAAATTCTATATTTAAAAGAGCCTTACACAGACCCAGTAAACAATAAAATAATAATAAAATAAATAGTAATAATAATAATGATGATGATGATGATGATGATGTCATCCAACCAAGTTAGCTGCACTGGGGGGACAGTGACAACCCATTGAGAGTGGGGCTTGAACCTCCAACCTTAGAATCAGTGATCCAGCACCTTTACCACCAGGCCACGACTGAGAAGAAGGAGTGATGTTCTGGTATTCTGTCAATAATGGAGTGGCCAATGAAATCACCAGATCTCATCCTACTACCTGCTGTGGGAGCTGATCATGTGGGAAGGAAAAACAGCCTATCAAAGAAATCCGACTTGTGTGAGGCTTCCTCCTATTAAGGTTATGGAGACGCTGGAGCCTATCTCAGCTGACATTATACACACACACACACACACACACACACACACACACACACATACAACTACTCGAATGCACATCCACAATCAGGGCCAATCTGGAACAGCCAATTCGCCTACTATGTGTTTCTTTAGACTGTGGGAGGAAACTATACAACCCAGAGGAAACCCTCACAAAGATCTAGAGAACATGCACATTCCATAGAGAAAACACCCAAGCCTGGATCTTTCTTATTGTGAGTTGGGCGTGTTAATGACTTCACCGTCGTACTGCCCCTGAATTTACAAAATAAATTCATCAATTGAACGCAGTCAAAGCCTGCAATGTAGGCATCTGGGCTGTACCAGCCCATTATAGCAGGTTTGAAACTCCTGAAAGAGATTTTTAAAAATGGAAATGAATTGGGAATGAGAAGAGGAATGAAATAAACGTGGCCTTTGATGTGATGAAGGAGCATCTGAAGCCATTGGTGCATGACTGTACTGAGCAGCAGTCATGATTCAATGCAATGCTCTTGTGCTACAGCCTGATTCACAAATAAACAAATAAGCAGAAGATACCGTGTCAGTGGGGATGAAATCTTCAGTGGCTACAGAGTACACAGTGTAGACACACATCATAAAAATCAGATAGATAATATACGTAATGTTTTCCTTGTTTTTTTTTCCCCCTTGAAAATTTTCATTCACGTAGCCTGCGCTGCTTTCTTCATTGCTCTGAAACGAAGACAGCTTCAATCTCAAGCATGTATTTTAGCTTGTGATTTGAAGTTTGACTGTGATTCATTCATCATTCGTTCATTTTCTGAACCGCTTAATCCTAATTAGGCTCACGGGGAGGCTGGCGCCCATCTCAGCCGACTTCGGGTGAGGGCGGGGTACATCCTGGACAGCTCGCCAGGTCATTGAAGGGCCAACACTCACACCAACATTAACACCTAGAGGAGATTTGGAACAGCCAGTTAATATACCGTGCATGTTTTTGGACTGTGGGAGGAAACCACCGGCTACCCGGAGGAAACCCACGCAAGCACCAGGAGAACATGCAAACTCCACATTCAGGCTGGGAATCGAACCCAGGCCTTCTTGACTGTGATTCAGACAAAGTAAGCATTCATCCTTTCATTTGCAAGATTTCTAGGGTCCTATTCGAATAACATGGACACTGAAGGCCCAACCCATCTGACTCCAAGTGAAGTTAGCGTACACCCAGAATAGCTCTTCAGGGCATTGCAGAGCCAACATTGACAGACAAGGGGCAATCGAAAATATCTATTTCAGCCAACGTGCATGACTTTGAATCTGTACGGGGCTTTCATCCAGGACCTTCGGGTTGTGAGGTACAAGTACTAACCACAACACCACCATGCCAGTTTAGTGACAATAAATCTCAAATTCAGAATCCAATTTTGTGAAAATATATAAATCAGTACTTACCCACAAATCAGGTTTGCTCCAGGTACTCTGGTTTCCTCCTACAATCCAAAAATATACACATACAGTCATTCGAAATTCTGGACTTACCTTAGCAGTGGTGGCCTGGCAGCAAAGGTGCTGGATCACTGATCCTAAGGTTGGAGGTTCAAGCCCCACTCTCCACAGGGTTGTCACTGTCCCCCCAGTGCAGCTAACTGGGCTATCAAAGGCCGGCCATGTCTCTCAGTGTCTATGGCGTGAGGTTCATGTAAAAGAACCATTGCTGACTTACAAGAGTAGCTGCATAGCCGTCAGCATGTTTCTGTCCTGTGATGGCTTTGCGAGCTGTCCAGGGTGTACTCTACCCTCACCCGGAGTTGGCTGGGATTGGCGCCAGCCTCCCCGCGACCCTAACTAGGATTAAGTGGTTACAGAAAATGAACGGATGAACGGACTCACCTTAGATTTAAATGTGAGTGTGAATGGTTATGGGACTGTGAGTGTTGACCTGTGATGATCTGTGGAGCTGTTCAGGGTTGACCCCAAACTTTGCCCAGAGTCGGCTGGGATGGGCTCCAACATTCCAACAAACCTAATAAAGAATAAAACAATTCATAAAATGAAATATTACATAAATTAATGACCATAATGAAATGTATATTGATTTTAAATTTTGCAGATTAATCACAGTGAGTGTAAATGTGGAAAAATTTGTGATTGTAAGATAAAATGGACGTGAGGATTTTTTTGTTTGTTTTCAGATTAGAATGATGTCAACCGTGTAACACTGGGGCTGCAAAAAAGAGAAAGAGAAAATGAAACAGTGTTGGAGTGACAGAAGGCAGGAAACGAAGAGAGACTGGGCTCTGTTATTTAATGACCTAATGACCAAGAAGCTCCTAATGTCACAGTGCATCATACTATTCTACCCACTCAAGGGGAACGAGAAGACATCACATAGTTTCTTTGCTTAAAGAGTCTACTTAAAAAAAAAAAATTAAAAAAAAATTTATATATATATATATCTATATATATATATATATATATATAAACAATCTTTTTCATATTATATATATATATATATATATATATATATATATATATATATATATATATATATACACTAGTAAATATATATACAGTAAAACTTCCGCTGACTAACGCTTAAGCTCACGAACTTTTCGCCTCAAGAACATTAAATTTGCGAGCATATAGTCTCTGCTGACGAACTAGTTTTCGGCGGATCTAACCAAACCACGCGGTCGAACAGCGCCACGGTGGCGACCACGAGAAGCTGACGACGCCGCGGCGTCACAGTTCGTCACCCCTTTCTTTGAGTGCGGAAGTGGTTTGTGTTTGATAGACATTTTGGACCATATTGAGTGTACTTTTGCTATTATGGGACCGAAAAGACCCCACCACAGGCGGAGATCATTGAAAACACGAACGAGGTGTGCGTTTGTGTGACTCAGCGTCCCAGTACCAGTACGCTAAGTCTACCACCATCCTTAAGAACAAGGAAGCTATTAAGGGTGCGTGTGTGGCTATGCGTGTTTCCAAACAGTAGGCGTTTCCAAACACTCCTTCCAAACAGTAAGTCCCTCCCTCCCTCCTCCTCCCACTCCATTCCATCAAGCCGTCAACTACCATCACAAAGGTAAATAAAACGACTTTATTATACAGTACAGTTTATTTCTTTAATTACAATACAATAGCACATTTATTATACATAAAATAAAGTATATTTTTGTGTAGTTTTAAGGCTTATTTAGTAGAAAATTATGTTTTATGGGGACCTGGAAACGGATTATTCTCATTTTAATGGTTTCTTATGGGAAATAAATGTTCGTAAGACGAACTTTTCGCCTCACACACACTTTCTGGGAACCAATTATGTTCGTGAGCAGAGGTATCACTGTGTATATATATATATATATATATATATATATATATATATATATATATATATACACACACACCCACACCCACACACACACACACACACAGTCGGCCCCCTACTTTTGAAGACCCCTGGGTACGAAATCCCCGGGTTACAAAGATCATTTTCCTAAGTTTCCGTCCCCGGGATATGAAAACAACCCCCTCTTCCGAAAAGAAATTCAAAATTCAAACGCGACGCACGAGTTGCTCTCTTATTGGCTGTCTCTCAACATCCTGCCCCGCTGGCCTCCCAGATAGAGACAGAAGGAAGCTTATTTCTTTAGTTTTTAGTTTTTTAAGTTGTTTAATTCAGTAAATGTTTAATAAATGTGGGCGCATTTGAGCTCATCTGGAATTCCGATCCCTCAAGGAATCAAATTAAAGTTGAGTTTGTCAAGCAGGGAATGCGCTTTGAATTCCACGTCTTGTGGGCGTGGCCCACAGTGCGCTTATCAGATAGAGAGAGAGAGAGAGAGGTGTGTGTGTGTGTGTGTGTGTGTGTGTGTGTGTGTGTTAATAAAAAATGTTTAATAATGGTTTAATTAATAAATATGTTCATAAAATGTTTAAATTGTTTTATACATAATTTTCTTTTACTTTTAACACATATTTCATACAAAATTGGTGTACTTTTGTCATTTTTAAAGGCTTTATGGGGTTTATCCAGTCCAAAGACTGGAGTCTTGGAACGAATTAGGCGGTTAACATGTAAAATGCGACCCCTACTTACGAAATCCCCGTGTTACGAAAAAGGCTCTGGAACTGGTTGGTAGGGGGCCGACTCTGTGTGTGTGTGTGTGTGTGTGTGTGTGTGTGTGTGTGTGTGTGTGTGTGTGTGTGTGTGTGTGTGTGTAAATGCTGGCAAATGAATGTTTATGCTGCAATTACTTTATATATTACATGCAGACTATGTGCAGTTTTGTGTCACGTGTCGACTGGTTTTACTTTAGTTAAGGATTTGTTTGTTATTTGTTGTAATATGTTGTTACATTTGCACAGTTTCCTATAACGATGTACTTGTACAAAGTTGTTGCTGACAATAAGGTCATTGAACTTTAGGACAAAAATTTGGACATATTATTATTATTGTTATTATTATTATTATTATTATTATTCATTTATTTATTCATACATACATTCATTTTCTGAACCACTGAATCCTAATTAGGACTGTGGGGAAGCTGGAGCCCATCTCTGCTGACTCTGGGAGAGGGCAGAGTACACCCTGGGCAGCTCGCCAGGCCATCGCAGGATAGAAACATGCTGATGGCTATGCAGCTCCTCCTGACGAAGGTCAGCAATAGTTTTTTTTACAGCCTCACACCATAGACAGAGAGACATGGCCGGCCTCTGTTAACCCAGTTAGCTGCACTAAGGACAGCAGTGACAACCGTTGACAGTTGGGCTTGAACCCCCAATCTTAGGATCGCCGCCGGGCCACCATTGCCCTATTATTATTATTATTATTATTATTATTATTGTTATAATAATTATTATTAATAATCATCATCATCAGATTCATAATAATAATAATAATAATAATAATAATAATAGTAAGAAAATAAATTAATCAATAGATAGCTAGGTAAATAAACTGAATAATTGTTTTATTTACCTTTGTATTTTTACTCTGATATTTCCGCATGTTTCCCCATGTGTACCCGTATATGTATGCAGATTGTCTCTGTTGATGAACACAGGCACATGTGCATTTGTTTTTCTTCCTTTTCTTTTCATTTTCACCTGGAAACAGAATACATGACATTAATCATACAAGTTCCATTACATTAATTAGTATTTGGGAAAGTTGCATAATTGGAACATATTGTAATGGATGAAATGTAAATATTTTTACACCAAATTTATTTTGTAAAAATTATTTTTTTTTTCATTTCAGTGTATCCAATATGAAAGTCTTTCTAGTATTTATTTTCTTTAAAAGTCAGAAAGTTAACATAGAAGTAATGATGAAAAAAAAGAGCAGCAGCCATAATAAACCCAACAATTTCTAGCTACATTCGACATCATTAGCATTACTGAAAGTAACGCATTATTACATTTTTATAGACTCATATTTGTTAAGACTTAATCCAAACACAGTATTTCATGTTACAACCACTTTTTAATAACAAATATCAAAACCACATCCTTTATAAATTAGACATAATTTTTTCCCCATTTTTGTCCATATTACAGATGACCTCATGCCACTTAAAGCACGCTGTCAAGTTGCATTAGGATCGACCCACAAATACGAAAGAAACAAAAGCACATGATCTAAACAGTGACTGAATCCATGTTTGCACCACAGATGCTAAAACTCTTTCATATAGACATAGGGAGCACCTCTGCATTCATATTATTAAATTACTGTATGTACAGTTCAGATCATATCAGATAATACTGCTACCCAGACTAGATCATCTTCATCACACAATAAACATATATGAAATCAGGACCTTCTCTAGGGACTCGGGATATAATGCAGTGCAAGTGAAGACTTCCTGCAAAGGTTTGTTTGGGTTTTTTTTTTAATATAAAGAACTTTATAGGTGTATTAGACTGTTTTTACTGCTTTACAATACAGAATTCATGAAGCACAGTGCTATTTGGATTAATCTGCCCATTATTATTTGCCATGACAAAGGATTGTTTGTAGCTTTTATATCAATACAGTATATGAAAAATTATAAAAACTAGAATGACACCTCCCCCAACGTGGAGAGCTGCATTTATATTTTGATATACAGTGATCCCTCGCTAGTTCGCGCTTCAGTTTCTGCGGCTTCAGTGCATCACGGGTTTATCAAAAATATTCATCAAAAAATTAAAAAATAAGGAAATTAAGGAAAAATAGGGAAAATGTAAAGGAAATTGCTGCAAAACAAGGCCAATAATGAAAAAAAAAAAAACAAACAAAACAAAACAAAAAACCCCAAAACAAACAACAAAAAACCAAACAAATAAACAAAAAACCAACCCAAAAACCCCCAACAAAACTACCTACATTTTTATGTGAGGTGCGCATGAGTGTGTGCGCGCGAGTGTGTGCGCGCGAGAGTCTATATGTTTGTGCATCTGGGTGTGCGTTTGTGTGTGTGTGTGTGTGTGTGTGTGAATCTGTGTGCATTTATATTTTATTTACATCTTATGCATTATTTTTGAATGTTTAATTGTTATTATAAGCATTTATAGTGTTGAATAGGTATTTATTGATATTACCGTATGTGACGTGATAAGCGCCCAGGGCGCTTAAAAAATGGGGGGGGGGCACCTATTAAAATGTATGAGTGGAGTGGAACAGTAAGTACTTATTACCATAGAGGTGGAAAGCATGAATAATAATACAACAATAAAAGAGTATTACTGGGATTTGTATTATTCATTTTGTGTTATCACCCAAATTACTTACATGAGAGCTGAAAATAAACAGAAAACAGCATAATTTAAAAAAAGACCCTTTCTTTCCCAGTGATGTTTCTATTTTCCCCCAATGTAAAATCAAGACAGTCAACATGAATGTCAACTTTAGCACATGGCACGTAGAACCAATCAACACAAAGGAAAAGCATCTTGTTGGACATTAACTAAGAGAACACATCAAAATATTTCCCTGTTTTTAAAGCACGGCGGAACGATCAAATATGTTGTTACTGATGGACATTATAGACATTCTCCAGCGGCAGGGGGTCTTGAAATAAAGTAAACTCACTTTTACAGGCAGTGAACACTTCATTGTACCGTTACAGAGACTGATCGAATAAAATTGGTAAGTTTGATCTACCGTTTTGCTCCCAGTGCACATGGGCGGTTATTACATGTAAGATATAGCTCTGTATTTAACCTATCCGAAGTGAGCCGACACACCCAGAGCAGTGAGCTGTCACACACTGCAGTGCCTGGAGAACAGTTAGGGGTTAGCTGTCTTGCTCAAAGACACTTGAGTCATGAACGTGGAAGAAGGGAGGGTGCTGCTCACTCCCCCCACAACTACAAATTTTCCCTGCTGGTTGTGAATCGAACCAACAACTAAAGGTTCCTTATGCAGTTCCCTTACCATTAGGCCACGACTGCCCCCAAATATAACTCAGTTTGTGCAAACTCTAAAAATGCTGTGCATTAAAGTCCCAGGAGATGTGCAGTTTCTGAATTATTCAAACAAGACCATCTGGAACCAACAGCATGCAATATTCAAAGTTAGATCACACTTTCCTGCTCCATTCTCATGTAATAAATGAAACCCAGCTAAAGCTGTATGCATTGTGATGCTGCCACATATACAGCTGAACACATTATTGCATGTACAGGTGTCCTTAATAAACTGATGAGTGTACTGGTCATTGTTTAAGTGCACACTCATTTGTCAAAATGTTTTATCCTAATTAGAGTCGTGGGGAGGGTGGAGCCTATCTCAGCAAACAATGGGCAAAGATGGGGCAGACCCTGACTATTCCAGGGCTACCACACACAACACCCCCTTCTCCCCTTCCACACACAATATTATATCTAGAGGTCATTTGGAACAGCCACTTGGCCTACTGTGGATGTCTTTGAACTGTGAGAGGAAACCAGCATACCTAGCGGAAACCTCTGCAACCATGGGGAGAACATGCATACTCCACTCAGAGCTGGGACTTGAACCCAGGACCTTTTGTTCCCGATGGGGAACGTACTAACCACTAGTCGGTTAGCACGTCCATCTCACAGCAAGAAGGCCTGGGCTTGATTCCAAGCCTGGGCGTTTCTGTGTGGAGTTTGCATGTTCTCCACCATGCTTGTGTGGGTTTCCACCGGGTACTTTGGTTTCCTCCCACAGTCCAAAAACATGCACAGTAGGTTAATTGGCTTTTCCAAATTGCCCTTAGGTGTGAGTGAGTCCTTATGTGGCCTGGCGAACCATACGGTAGATCATTGTGATCATAACCATGACAATCCCTGTATGAGCTTCATTCAAGCTTCAGGGATCGACGTCCATTCCTCGTGATTGGATGTAGACATAGATAGATAGAACCACAATGAGGCCAATGTATCACCCCGTTTTTGGTAGTATTACTTGTGTGAGCATTGTGATAAACAATATATGCTGGGTCAGCCCTGCTATATTTTAGCAGGCTGTTCAGGGTGCACCTCACCTTTGCTCAGTGTCTGCTGAGATACGCTCCTGTCTATCTAATTAATAGGATTAAATGGTTCGGAAAACATGGGTGAATACGTTGGATTCGGCTTACATTTGGGCTTAAACCAGCCTGAGTTCTTGGTGGCACAGATTACACAAGATGTTGGAAACATTCCTACGGAAGTCTGATCCATGTTTACGTTACTGCACCACACAATTCGTGAAGACTTTTCAGATGCATTTTTATACCGAGAGTCTCCCACATTACCACATCCCAGACAAGTTCCTTTAGATTCTGATTCGGCCCATGAGAACCACGCTGTCTATATAACTTTGTCATGAAGATAAAATCCAGTTGAAACTTTTGCTTTGGGATAGGGTGTACTGGATTAGCATACTGGAGTTCACTGACATGAAACTGTATCCATGAATGGATGCATACAGTTATTATCGATACCCAAAATCAACTGGAACATTCAAGTAGAGACTGATTGATATTAGTGTTACCGTAGTGTACAAAGAAAACATGCCCCACAGGATTACACAACCTCCACCAATCTAGGCCAGTTGACACAAGGAAAGTTGGGTTTACTGATTCATCACACAGGCACCAATTTCTAATTCTGTGTCCGTCAGCAGGAATTGAGATTCGTTCAGACCAGGATACGTGTTTACAATCTTCAGCAGTCCAGTTTGAGTGAGTCTGTATCACTGCAGCCTCAGCTTGTTGATCTTGATGATGGAACCCAACCCTAGATGTTCTGCTGTGTAGTCCATCCGCTTCAAGGTTTGCTGTGCCGTACGTTTTGAGGTACTTTTCAACGTAAAGATGTACAGAGTGGATATTTGACTTGTTGTTGCCTTTCTGTCAACTCAGACCAGTCTGAACGTTTATTGACTTCCATCATTGAAAAGGTGATTATCTCCACATAGCTGCTGTTCACCGGACAATGTTCCTTCCTTACAACGTTCGAAGTAAACTGTGGAGACTATCGCGTGTGAAAATCCCAGGATATCAGCAGACAGGGGAATATTCAAACCACCCTGTCTGGCATCAAGAGTCTTGCTGCAACCATAATAACTAAGATTGATTTCCCCCACCATAGTCATGCTTTCTGTAATAAATTAACCCAAACTTCTAAATCGGGTACCTGTGTAATTAGTTTTTTAAACAGCTTTGAAGCTACGTGATTGGATAAAATAGATATACAGTACGTAATTGCATAACTAATGAGGCATGCAAAGCATTTACTTGTGCTTGTTTATTTCTACATTAATATATTTTCTTGTGAACACTAATCAGAGAAGAAGACGTGGAATTATTATATTTGGATATTAATCATGTGATGCAAGCCAGACAGCATCTAGAAGCAAACACACAACATTCACCTTTATCCTTTTATTGTATTATATTTAGTGATGCGGCAACAGATGCTACCGATACGCTATTCTACATACATACAATTACAAGGCAGTGCAAGCTCAGTGGTGAAGGCTCTGAGTTACCAATCACAAGGCCAAGTCCCAGTCCCGCCCTTAACTTCTCAGATTTATAAACGAGCTAAAAAAAAAAAAGTATAAGGATGTCTCTCAAATGCCATACATGTAATATTAGATTTACGAGGATGGCATCAGTACATACCACCAGTGAAACACTTGAAAAAAAAAAGTGGGGGTTCTCTTAAGAGCCAATCCTATTTAAACCCCCATAAGCTTCAGGTAGTGAGTGATGTGTGTGTTTTGACATCAAGCACTGTGAATATTTTGAATGCTTGAATTTTGAATTCATCATAAGCAATGTTTCATTACTTAAACATGAGGTAATCGCTAACGTGTACTCTTTCACAGTGAAAAATGATAAAATTCACAAAAATATCCATCGTAACTGGCTCACGTATTTCCTTTGGGTCTAAACAGGAACTACATGATATAGATCCTCTCAACATCTAATATCAACAGTCTGAACTGTTCAGTATCTACTAGGAGGAAGATAATGAGAAAGGACAGTTCGAATTAGCTTTGCTGCTTGTCCTCATCCCCCAATTTTTGTCATGTGACACAACAGACAGCCTCCGCAGTGGTTGTGATGAGGCCGCTGTGACACTGTGGTGAAGTCCCTGTGACATGTGTGCCGGCTGTGATGGCCGTCTGCTATGAAATAATATGCGAACTGTGATGCAGAACAGAGTCTATAATTGAGGAGGGTTCTGCGGCTCCTCAGCCCGTATGCGCCAGACCATACTGAGCCCCTGACAACCCAGACACTAAGATCCACTGCTGTCCTTTGTGCGACTACCTAAATAAATTGTTACTTTGATTGACGCTGGCTCCCCTGCATCGTTCAAGATCTCCACCCGCCAGTCCGTCACAGTCATAACACCGTGTTGCTTTATAGGGGCCAGCATTTTAATTTTTATTTTTGCCTCAGTTCATGCGATGTGACAACTCAGTTGGTTGCTGGCTTGAGCCTGAAGCCAAAGTTCATGCCAGATGTGCTCATATTTATTGCTTACATTGATTTATACAGTAGAGATACTAGCCTTATTTAAAATTTATTCAAGAATTGTGTATATAAAAGAAACACACACACACACACACACACACACACACACACACACACATTACTGTACAAAAAGGTTTTAGTCACATGCTAAGGAATGACGTGTGTATGTGTGTGTGTGTGTGTGTGTATATATATATATATATATATATATATATATATATATATATATATATATATTGTACATATAAAAAGGTGTCACCGTTGAATGCTAGGCTGCATTACATAAATTCTTTGCTACCCTGAAAACTTATTCAAAAATAATTTGTATGTTTAGTCCTAATTAGGGTTGCGGGGAGGCTGGTGCTCATCTCAGTACATTCTTGAGCAAAGCTGAGACTCGCCCTGGACAGATGGCCAGACCATTGCAGGGCCAACACACACAACCATTCACACTCTCTCATATACACTGTAATAAAGCACATAGCAACTCCACCCAGAGATGCCTGAGCCTGGGAATCAAACTCAAGACCTTCTTGTTGTGAGGCGGATGTGCTAACCTCAGTCATTTGTGTACAGTACATTAAAAAAAAAAAAATTTAATTATTTAAAGGCATTTCTACTTTGTATCATTTAAAGGCACTGTTTGAAGATAGGTCCTGCGATGGCCTGGCTAAGCTGTCCAGGGTGTATTCCACCTTCGCCTAGAATCAGCTAATATGGGCACCAGCCGCCATGCAACCCTAATCAGTGTTAAGCCTCTGAAAAAAAAAATGAATGAATGGATGTTTGAACATGAGCATCGGAACCTATAAACTTATCATATGTGGTACGAATATGTCACCGGAGCTCCAGTGTTATCTGATTGACTTTGTGGAAGGAAAAAAAAAAGTACATTTTGCAGATTACTATTACTGTACGGCTGTTAAAAATGTAGAATGTTCCTTTTAATTTTCATGCTTTTCTTTAAAAAAAGAAAAAAACAACATTTATAATACAGTATACACTTTTATGGGTATACAAAGTATACACGTGTTCCAAAACACAAATTTACATTTACAGAATCTGGCTATTATCCAGAGCAACTGACAGTAATCTTTTTTTTTTTTTTTTTTTTTTCTTCAAAAAAAGCAATCGAAAGGTTAAGGGCCTTGCTCAAGGGCCAAACAGTGATAATACTTGGGACTAAATTGGTGACCTTCAGATCAATAAACCCTTTGCCTTATCCAATAAGCCTTCACTGCCCCTTGTACAAATCTTGAACAGCTGCACAACAGTGCCATCTAGGTCCTAACGTCCAGAACCGGGTCCGTTAACTGGAGGACTCAGAAAAGTATCAAATCAAATTAAATTGTGCAATTGCAGTTGATCTTTCACTAAAAAGATTGCATGGAGGATTATAAACATAGATGCTTTAATAATACAGTACATTAATAAAAATAAAATTTGTGGGACTGGAAAAAACATAATAATGATTTTTAAAAAAAACCCTTAAAACTATTTTTCACGTGAATTTTATCTGTTTCATCACAAAAAGACCTGACGACTTATTTTGTCATGAAATCACAAAATGTCGCGATGCCGTTTTTATACTTGCAGTAGACTGATGGGACGCTAGAGCACTGGGAAAAGGTGGCCGAGTCTAAATAATTAAAAATTATTATTATTAATATTATTATTGGCGGCCAGATGCATGTGCGTAACTTACCCAAAGGAGGAGGTGGCAGCAGGCTGGTCCATGGCAGGGGCATCCATTCTTATCCGCAAAGGGCCAGAGTGGGTGCAGGTTTTCCCTTCAACCAAGCTATTACATTTTTGAAGATTGGTTGCAGTCATATGGGTGAGATCACGTGACTGTTGAAGATGGGGGGGAAATGGAAATAATTATATCCAAGATGTACATTTCATTGTAACCTTTTACTGGAGACACATTCTTTCCATTTTCTATCTCTGTGCAGGCAAGATTTTTTTAGGACTTTTGTGATATTTCGGGCAGTTACATTACAGCCACTTTCAGACATTTTGCTCATCACTAGATTGGCCACATTGCCGGTCAAAGGTTAAAACCATTTTCTTTGTCCAAAACTCAGGTATGCAGACATTTTATTATTTTCAAGCTACAAATATCAGTGAAATTATTTGGAACGTTATAGGAGTTTAAAGCAGTGCTTCTCAATTATTTTCTGTGCCCCCCCAGGAACAAAAAAACATTTCACGCCCCCCACCGCCCTGTGAACGACTATAAATAGTATTATTTGTCTATAAAATTGTTATTAGTACACCTCTGCATAACATTGTATTTATATTAACATTAAAAACAAACAAAAAAGAAAAATATATTTCAACTTACAACAAAGAAAAACTTCATTAACTTTGTTTTTAATCTACAATTGAAAAGATTTAAAGTGCACAAATGTGCCTTATTTAAACTCATTTGACTTATTTGTGTCTTAATATCTCCATGTCTCTACACTTTTCTCTTCATTCCAGTTTTTCTGTGTTGTTTCTTGAGGGGTTGTTTACTGCACTTCATATTGTTTGCTCGTGTGAAAAAAAAAGCTACATCACAGCTCAACAATGAGAGCGCCCCTGCCATCTAGTGCAGTGGAGGTGCAATTGCACTTAATTCTCGTACACAATTCTAGAAAAGCATGTTCACCAGGTTCATACCCAAGGGGGAACGCCCCACTATTTGAGAAGCACTGGTTTAAGGTATTCTGACTGCCAGCAGTCACATTTACTGGGTGTTTGGGCTGGGTTTCTTTCAACGGCTTCATTTTGAGATCTTAAAGCAAGGTGGGCTCACCGAGACGGCTGCCAACCAGCTTCAAGATTGAAGCATTAGTGCACAATCCAATGTTTGTTTTTTAAAATTAGTGATAGAAACAGATGGCGAATAAATATTTTGAGATCACCTACTTAAACATACTTGCAGATCAAACATGACCGTAAATACAGAATCTTTCATCATAATCCCAGGATAATGCTGCACTGCAAAAGCAGCTCACAGCAATGTAGATTTGCTGGTATCATTACATTTGAATGAGGAAAAATTTAGCAATTTGTTGATCCACTAAAAAAACATGGACTTTCCCAATCGTTAATATTTTTTAAGTGGATCTACAAATTCCTATTTTTTTCCTTTGAAACCAAACAATTAGAATCCAACATTTTAGATTCATAATACATTTAGGCGTTATGGCCAATCAAATTTTGAGTGTCACGCCCACCCTTTAAGCCTCTGTATTTGAAATTTTATTTATAATCATTTGGAACATAAAATCGGTAGTGTAGTGGTTAGCACAGCCGCTTCACAGTAATCAGGCCTGGGTTCGATTCCTGGCTTGGGTGTTTTTGTGTGGAGTTTGCTTGTTCTCCCTGTGCTTGTGTGGGTTTCCTCCCACAGTCCAAAAAATACACAGTAGGTTAATTGGCTGTTTCAAATCACCCTCTAGGAGTGAGTGTATGAATGGTTTTGTGAGTCTTGGCCCTGCGATGGCCTGGTGAGCTGTCCAGGATGTACTCACCCAGCGTTAGCTAAGATGGGTGCCAGCCTCCCTGTGACCGTAATTAGGATTAAGTGGTTTGGAAAATGAATGAATAGAATCTTTAGTCATCGTTATCATATTTACACATTTATTTAGCAATTATTAAAATGGATTTTAGTGTTTTTTGTGGTCTGGTTTGGAAAAAGGTCTTGTCGGAGATTATAAATTATCATTAATTAAAATGAAATTCTGGGCATACGGAGTTAAGACAGGCAAATCGCTGTGGCCAAAGAGTGGGCCCCTGGTACCCCAAAGTAAGGTCTCTGCATATCTTTGGTTGTGCCGATTTTGCTGAAAAGTCTGGGACGGCATGGGAGTATAGTGGTTAGAATGTTGATCTAGCCAGGGTGTGAAAATGAGGGCAACGCGACGTTAGCATGCATTTTGTTTTGAATCATGAATGACTTGCCGTTCATATGGAATAAAGCTGCTGCCACCTAGTGTAAGGATGACGAATTAGGTTTCATGGTAATTTATCAATTCAGTAATCAAGGAAGGTCCGACAGAATCCATGCCTTTCGCTGCCACCCAACTGCACTCGACACAGGTGGTGGCTCAATGGGAGGGCGGACCCATGTCTCCTTTTCGGGCTAGGCCCAGCCAGGCTCCATGGGCAGGAGCCCGACCACCAGACAGTCCCCTTTGAGCCCATCCCCCAGGCCTGGCTCCAGGGAGGTACCCTGGTGACCCACGTCCAGGCAAGGGAAACCGTGTCCTTTTAATTTTCCCCACAGGGGTTTTTGAACATCGATGCACGGATGCTGGAGAGGAAGATCTGACTGATAGTTGAACCTCAGATTCAGGAGGAACAGTGTGGTTTTCATCCTGGCCACGATACTCAGGACCAACTCTATACACTCTGCAGGATCCTGGAGAGGTCTGGGAGTTTGCCCAATCTGTCAACATGCATTTTGTGGATTTAGAGAAGGCTTTCAATTGTGTCCCTCGGGCTATCTTTTGGGATGTGCTCCGGGAGTACGGCACACTGGACCTGTTTCTACGGGCCATTTGGTCTCTGTATCACTGGCGCTAGAGCTTGATTCGCATTGGTAACAACAGGTTGAATTCATTTTCGCTGAAGGTTGGAGTCTGCCAAGCCTGTCTTTTCTCACCAATTCTGTTCATAATTTTTATGGACAGAATTTCTATGCACAACTGCGATGTTGAGGTGTTCTGGTTTGGTGGCCATTGAATCTTGTCTCAGCTTTTTTGTGGATGACGTCCTTTTGGCTTCATCAATCCAGGACCACCAGCTGTCATTTGAGCGATCTGCAGCAGAGTGCCTAGTGGCCAGGAAGAGAATCAGCACCTCCAAGTCCGAGACCATAGCGCTCAGCCAGAAAATCATGGAATGCACTCTCCAGGTCAGGAATGAGGTCTTACCTCAAGTGGAGAAGTTGAAGTATCTCTGGAAGGATGGAGCAGGAAACTGACAGGCAGCTTGCTGCAGCCTTTGTTGATAAGCAGAGCTTGTACCGGTCTGTCAAGGTGAAGAGGGAGCCGAGCCATAAAGCAAAGCTCTCAATTTACCAGTCAATCTACATTCCAACAATCACATATGGCCAGGAGCTTTGGGTAGTGACCAAAAGAACAAGATCGCAATTACAAGTGGCTAAAATGAGTTTCTTATGCCGGGTTGCAGGGCTCTCAGAGATAGGGTGAGAAAATCAGCCATCCTGGAGGAGGTTGGATTAGAACCGCTGCTCCTCCACATTGAGAAGAACCAGTTGAGGTGGTTTGGGCATCTGGCTAAAATGCCTCCCGACCACCTCCTTGGTGTGGTGTTTCAGGTATGTCCAACCTGGAAGAGACCCCGAGTCGACCTGGAACATGCTCTCGGTTGGTCTGGGAATGCCTCGATGTCCCCCCAGAAGAGCTGGAGGAAGTGGGTGGGGAGAGGGCGTCTGGACCTCACTGCTTAGGTGGCTGCCTCCACAACTCTGCCCCGGATTAAGCAGAGGAAGGTAATGATATGATGATGCTAACCTTATTTGCTGAAAGCTCTTGCAGGTCATATAAAATGAGGAAACAGGCCAGAGTTTAACATGTACAGTCTACAGCAAGAAGGTCATGCGTTTGGGCCTGATGCTAGGTGTCGTCGCCCCCGACCCCCCCCCGACCCCCCCCCGTGGTTGCAGGGGTTTCCTGCCCCAGTCTAAGTATATTACTAGATGTAATTGTGTCTGCTACTAGGTGGTTGTGTGTGTAGGTGTGTTAGTCCTGTGATGGTCTGATGCGCTGTTCAGCATGTAGTGTCTTTACCCTGTGTTGGCTGAGATAGGCTCCAGCCTCAGAGCAACCCTAGAGGATAAAATGGTTTGGCAAGTGAGTGAATTGAAACTGGGTGAAAAGGTAAGCTTGTGGGGAATCTTTTCAAGTCATTAAAAGTAACCAAAACTCACTCCAAGCCATTCAGTTCCAATTATAGGATGTATGAGTCTCACACAATAACACAATGGCATCTTTCAGAAGGATAAAATCACACTGATACATGATTTCACACTATGACAGCATGTAATCTCCATAACATGGTTGCTCCAGTTGGTCGGGCAGAGGCTCGGCAACATTAATGTGGCAATAAAATGAGCAGGTGATGATCTGAATGTACTGAATGAGCAGAATATCACATCAATGTACTTTTTCCTCAGATCTAAAATGATGATAAATAATGAAAGAGTGATTCAGAAAGCATGAGGAATTATTTTCCCATATGTATTGACGCACCAAAGTCCTGACGTCGACCCTATTGAAAGTTTTCGGGATGTGCTGGAGAAGACCTTATGAAGTGGTTCAGTTTTCCCCTCATCAATTCAAGACACCTGTGAGAAATTAACCCAAAACAGGATCGAAATAAATTTTATGTTGCTTAGGTTGTATAAAACAATGCAAGTGGAGAATAGGCAATGAGATCGAGGCTAAAGGCACTACATCAAAATATTCGCCTGTGCGACGTTTCCTTTGGCTGGGTAGAATATAAGCCAAAGTATGCAATTCAATACTTGCAACAGCGTGCGCTTTGGCCTTTGGACTCCGAAGTCTCATGTGTACTCACCCATGAGAGCACAACCAATCGTCTTCCTCGATTCGAGAGACAACCAAGAAGAAGAAGATGCAATTCAGGTCAACTCCTGCTGATTCTTTTGTGGTTTGTTTTCCAAAATTCAGCTACAGTGACAGCACCCCCCCAGAACCCAACAAATTAAAAGTACAGTAATACCTCA
Organism: Plotosus lineatus; assembly: GCA_024760905.1. Lineage (NCBI taxonomy): Eukaryota > Metazoa > Chordata > Actinopteri > Siluriformes > Plotosidae > Plotosus > Plotosus lineatus. The sequence continues at coordinate 16,639,088 of CM045746.1, forward strand.
TCTAACGAGTGTCCCTTATAACAAGTGTTCCATGATATGAACTTCGAACGTGCCAAAAATCTGGTCCCTCCAACGAGCAAAAATTTACTTTGTGAGCTCTGCTCGAAATGGCTTTTCTGGGCCGATTAGCCTCGTATTCTTCCACGTGTATTCCTCCGCTCTCCGAGAACGCCTTGTGGGACCTAACCATGAGCCTTCCCTCGCTGGCATTTGTAGCGTGCACACGCACAAAAGTACTTCTCCTCTGTGGTTAGATTGTGACTTTTTTACTCTTTTTTTTTTCATAGTGCCTCACCCATAGTGTCTCTAAGATGGGCCGAATGATTATTAATGTTAATATACATACTGTATATTATGAAATATTTATTGTTTTTATATATTTACCTTTAATATATTATGACAACTATACGTGTTTGTGGCAGGTTATATGAGTTTGGGAGGGGGTTGTAACAAATTAATTGGTTTTCTGTTTTTTCTTATGGGAATAATTTTTCGTCTAACGAGCTTTTCGGATTACAAGCTCGCCCATGGAACGGACTAAACTCGTTAGCTGAGGTATTGCTGTATTCATACATTTAAAAGAAACCAAACTTGTGATGCACAGCTGACAGAAAAAACACTGCAATCTTCTATGATCATCCAGAAGGCGACTACTGTATATCACTCGGATAATAATAGTAACACCATCAATGCCTAAATGTTTCCCTCATATAGAAATATTTAATGTAAGTATGTGGTGAAATTCCATGAGTCATATCCCAACAAAACAGTTACTTGCTGAAGGATAACTGATTTCGGTGTACCTGGAAATAATTTCATATTCTTACAATAGACGATGGTTCAACGATGTCTTATTCTGTATGCTTAAATATTTCTGTGTTAAAGCATTTCTGGCAAAAAACGAACTGTCCTCTGATCAAACCATAGCACATTTAAGTTGATTTACTTAGGTGGAGTTCCAAAGATAGAGTACATCATGACCTCTTGTAAACACAGCCCTCGTAAAGCACACCAGTGGGAAAACAATATAATACATATATATTTAATATGCCCGTCATCAGATTAACAGTTATAAAAAAACAAAACAAAACAAAAAAACCCCCCACACATTTAGAAAATTGTCTAAAGAGAAAATTGTTGGTCCTATTAATTAAATATAGTCATAATAGACAAGGTCCTTGAGCCTGTTCTCAGTTTCCGTTTTGGTCCAACTTAGACATGACATTAGTGTTTATACTGACTGCTCTGTGAAGGAAGCAGGTTGCTGCCGTATATGTTTGGAGCTGCATTAAAAGAAGTCCTGTAGCTCTGAATAGAGGGGATTCTGGGTCCCGTTCCCAGGCCGATACCCAGGCTGCTTCCAGGCTGTGTTAAGCCCTGACTGAGCATCGTATTGTATGTTGCAGATCCATATGCTAGTCCCAGGTTATATGGTCGCTCCTGATGGATATTTGGAAGCAAAACAGGCCGCACATTCCTGCCAGGAGTGTTGAAAGAGAACTCGGGTGGTGGGCTGCTGAGTTTCGATGGGGTGGATGTCAGCGGCTCTGGCTCTTCGAGTTGTTTTCCGGAGGAAACTGTGCGATCAGAGAGATTGATAGGGCCGGATGACAAGGATGGACGTGTCCAATCATCCTTGAAGATCTGAACAGTGAGTATGGAGACAAGTGTGTGCAGGCGACTGGTCACGTGAGCCAGCACCATTTGCTCATTGGCATCTCGCCGGATGCGCACGTGGACAGAGCCAGCCTATGTTTTCAAAAAAAAACAAACAAAGGGAGCAAAGATTATTGTTTCAATTAACGAAAGAAGTGACTGGCAGGTACCAGAGTGAAAACAAGGCTAAAGTCAGGTTTTTCTCAATGTTTATATAAGATAAAAGTATCTCAAAGAATTCAGATTAATTCCAAAGAATTTAGATTTATGGCAAATTTTGTACTTTCTCATCTGTTTAATTACATCTTTTTAGCAGAGCTCCATTATTATGCAAATGTCAAAGCTATGAGCTCAATTCTTGTTTTATTCAGTTTTGATTCTAAAAAAATAAGGGAAAACAATGATTTAAAAAATTAAGGTGGTGTTGGTGGGTTCTTATTTTTTCTCTTTTCCCCGCTGACCGTATCCTGATAAGTGTGATAAATTTTAAAATCAATCATGTCTTTGCAGCTCCCGAGTAGCACATCGACAAAGTGTGTGACTATGAACCTGGAGGCGGCCAGCTCGAAGTTGGATTAATACCACAGCCACCTGTGACTGGGAGTCCATGAAAGCTAACTGGCTGAGGTCAGGAGGGATGGCATACGCTCACTTCCATGTCACTCACAGCGATCGCCAGCCAACTATGGGCATCCATGAGCTCATTCCCTCCGAGTGTTACACCTTCCCAAAAAATCATGCGCAGCAGTTCGGAAAGACGCAAGTGGCCAGCATTGCATTTGCACATCATGGAGAGAGTGTGTCTATGCTTTCACCCCTCCCTGGTTGGTGGTGGTCGTGTGAGAAGGGGAAGGCAATACCTGATGGGTGGGAATTAGATATGACTAAAATTAAAGAGGGAATTTGGGAAGGGGTTGGGATTAACAACATTTTTCGTGCGAAGCTTGTCCTTTTGTCACCCTCTCCATCATATACATCTGTGAATATGGAAAGAAAAATAATGTGGGCAGTGGTGGCTTGGTGGATAAGGCAATCGGTTGCTAATCCGAAGGTCAGCGGGTCAATCCCCACTATAACTATTGTTGGGCCCTTAAACAAGGCCCTGAACCCTCAATTGCTCAGTTGTGTACAAAAAAAATGATAATTGTAAGTCACTCTGGTTAAGAGCATATTCCAAACACCACTACTTCTTTTCCTTTCGGCTTTTCCCTTCAAGGGTCCCCACAGCGAATCATCTGCTTCCATCTCACCATATCCTCTGCATCTTCTACTCTTATTCCAACTACCTTCACGTCCTCCTTCTCTTCCTTTTTTCTCTCTCATTTTCCTCATTCATCAGCTCGTCAAAGTAATCTTTCCATCTTCCCAGCACACTTCTGTCACCAGTCAATACGTTTCCCACTCTGTCCTTAATCACTCTAACTTGCTGCATGTCCTTCCCATCCCCATTTCTCTGCTGTGTCAACCTGTATAAATCATTTTCTCCCTCCTTACTGTCCAACCTATCATACAAGTCATCATACGCCCTCTGTTTGGCCTTTGACACCACTACCTTTGTCTTACGCTGTGTCTCCCTGTACTCCTGTTTACTCTCTTCGGTCCTCTCTATGTCCCACTTCTTAGCTAACCTCTTACTTTGTACACACTCCTGCACTTCCTCATTCCACCACCAAGTATCCTTATCTACGTTCTTTCCAGAGGACACACCAAATACTCACCTACCTGTCTCCCTGATCACATTAGCTGTAGTTTTCCAGTCATCTGGAAGCACTTCCTGACCACCCAAAGCCTGTTTCAACTCCTCCTTGAAGACAACACGACACTCTTCCTTTTTCAGCTTCCACCACTTTGTCTTCTGCTCTGCCTTTGCCTTCTTCACCTTCCTCACCATCAGTGTCTTCCTGCACTACTACTTTGCAGTCACTGACTTACTTCAAATTACATCGCCTACACAAGATGTAGTCTACCTGTGTGCTCCTACCTCCGCTTTAATAAGTCACCCTATGATCCTGTCTCTTCTGGAAGAAAGTATTCACCCCAGCCATTTCCATCCTTTTTGCAAAATCTATCAACATCTGTCCTTCTGTGTTCCTGTCCTGAATACCAAACCTGCCCATCACTCCCTCGTCCCCTCTGTTGCCTGCACCAACATGTCCATTGAAGTCTGCACCAATGACCACTCTTTCACCTCTGGGGGTACTCTGCATGACTTCATCTAACTCACTCCAGAATCTCTCCTTCTCTTCTAGCTCACATCCTGCCTGTGGGGCATAAGCACTAACAACATTGATAAGTCAAAACAAACAGGTAATGAAAAGACTTAGTTGATCTAGAAACTGGAATTAATGTTTGTGCGTCATATTACAGATTAAATAAACAAATTAATGAAATGTATGGGAATATAAAGAGTTAAAAAATGACTAAATACACACCAGAGAGCCAAAACCGATTGTCCAGAAGTGCTCATTTCGAACTTCTAAAACTCCATCCAGTGTAGAGACCTGGAGACAGAATAGTATATTAATAAAAACTAGCACCGAGTTCTATACTGGGTGTAAACAATAAATCCAAGAGTGGAATCACTAGGATTTACAGTGGGACCTCGACTTATGAGGGTCCTTTATAACAAGTTTTCCATGATACGAGCTTCGATCCCACCAAAAATCTGTCCCATCCAACGAGTAAATTTTTTGACTTACGGACTGTGCTGGGGAAATGACTTTTCTGGGCCGATTAGCCTTGTAGTCTTCATCGTGTATTCTCCATGCTCCGAGAAAACACTTTGTGCAGTGCTTCTCAATTATTTTCTGTGATGCGCCCTATAGGAAAAAGAAATAATCATTTTACCCCCCACCCCCCAGCACGCGGCTATAAATAGTGTTTACTACACTTCATATCATTTGCTCAGTGCTTTTACCTGACACCATAGGGAACACAGCAAAAGCACAACTGCCACCTAGTGTAGAGGATGCGCAATCACTTCAAGTTGGTCCATAGTATGTTAAAAAAAGCATGTTCCCCAGGTGAGCACAAAAGTTTTTCTTTTCTGTGCTTCGGATTTTGGGATTTTTTTTTTGGTCTTATTTTTTATTGTGCATATCCCAGTGTTTCTAAGATGGGTCATAAGAAGATGGCTGATGTATTCAAGAGGAGAAAATCGATTTCTCTTGAAATGAAGCTTGAAATCATAGCCCGTGTGGCCGATCTGTATAATGAGTATGGGAAGAATGCATCTGTACAGTTCTCAAACAGAAGGCGATGTTGAAGAGTGTTAAAGCAGCAAAGGGGGTTAGTATTTTATCAAAGGAAAAATCAGGACTCAATGATGACATGGAGCGGTGTCTCCTATTATGGATCAAGTCGAAAGAGATCAACGGCGATGGGAGTGCGGCCAAGCAGCAGAAGAGTGATCAAAATTAGTCAATTGAAATAAAACAGTTAAAAAAATCCAATAAATAAATAAATAAATAAAAAGTACAAAAAAAATAGTAGTGTAAGTTAATGTTAAGTGCTATTCTTAAGTTCTGACGCACTTACTGTATTGTTTATTGACTTATTGTTTATTCTATGTTATATTGTAATATTATTTATTGTTAATTACAGTATTATTAATGTTACTGTACATATTATTGTGAAAAGTTTATTGTCGCATGTTTATTTTAAATATATTACGTCAAAAATACATGTTTGTGTCAGGTTATACGAGTTTGGGAGGGGGGGTTGGAACAGATTAATTGGTTTTCTATTATTTCCGATGGGAATTTTTTTCCATCTAACGATCATTTCCACTTACAAGCTCGCCCTCGGAACAAATTAATTTCGTAAGTCGAGATACCACTGTATTTATTTATCGCTATGAAACTTACCTCTCTGAGCAATTTATCAAGCTGTCCAATGACATGAGAAGGAGTGGTCTACCCATAAAATAAGAAACATTCCAGATAAATCAATATTTCTCTCACTGCTGAATTCACTTTAACACATTCAGTTTTACAGTGTTTTTTAAAGTAAATATTAGTACAATGATATTATATATTGTCATACTTGAATAGATTGTATTATAATTTATTAAACATTATAATACCTGGAGAAGGACCTTTCCACTGTACACACTCATAGGATACATGGTGCCAAAGGTCATGAGGGCAATCGCTACTGCAGAAGCAGTGTCCACTGCATTATAGTTGCTGCAAAAACAAAAGGAACCTGTATAAGTGTATGAATATTATATTTAAATATAAACTGGCTGGGAGATTTTTTTCTGCAGAGTATCTATATTTGCTGTGAACAGTTCTTGGAAATCTAATATTCATCAGATTTGTTGGTCATTAGAAAGTGGTATGTTAAAATAATTCAAATTCTGGTCACATTTGTGACCTACTCCAGCATAGTACGGATTAAGTAGGAAATCTACACTGACATACCGAGATGTTCATATATTTGGAAAGAAATTGAATCTGCTTCAATAATTGGGGTATAATATATAATAAATACATGGAATTTAACTGAGTTACATCACTTTGCATGTTATGGATCAGGAAATGCTACTTTTGAGAAAATAATTATAGTTACAGAACCAGTTTCTAAATATCTGCACTTGAACCTCCCAAGCGTCAATAAACTAAATAAATCTGGTCATCAACCAATCAGTACGATTGTACTAGTGTCTTACCCAGCAACAGATGAGTTCGATTTACACTGAGTCATGTCTGGGGTTTGAGGCTTCTCCCTGGTTTACAGCTGTGTAATTCAGGGAATCCTGCCGGGATTCTATACACAGGGAGGGTTTTCAGGTAGTGAATATGGAGAATAAGGAAATACCCTGAGCAACCACAAAAGCAGATTGAAAATTAGCAAAATAACTGGATATTTCTATTGTTTTACAACAAGTTGGACAGGGAACCTTTTCTTAAACAAGCATTTTATCATGGATAGATTTTGTTTATGGATATTTGGACTCAGTGATGCTGAGGATTTTGCTTTGACGGATGTATTTTTGGAGATTACATTCGATATTTTCATCTAGCGAAGCCATTCTCAACTTTGGCTCTAACTCCAAACACTACCTTATTATTTAATTTGGATTTTGCTGGAGCTGGTCACATTTTAGTATTTTTTTATGTGAAAATTCTTATTCTCAAAAGCGTAAATACAGGGATCCCTCACTTTCCGGGGCTAATGGGGACCGAGACCCCCCCTCTCCCGTGAATGCCGATTTCCACGAAGTGCAATCAACCCCCCTGACTGATGTATATATGCATGCATGTGTATATATAATATCAATAAATACATATTCAACACTATAAAGTATTATGTATGCTTGTATAAATGCTTATAACAACAACCAAACATTCAAAAATAATGCATAAGATGTAAATAATTTGTATCTGGGTAATATATGGAAGAAGCATTTTAAATCCCTTACTTAATCTCGATGAGCATGTAAGTGATTCCAAGAGCAAAGGCTCCAGCCAGGTTGATTAGAACAAATGGATTCATTCGCGGCAAAAGAATGCTGCTCAGCGCTGGGATGATTCCACAAAGACTGCAAATACAAACATGTTTGAAGAGTAAAACTTACAGCAAAAATAGCTAGAAACTTCACAATTCGCAGAATTTCACATTCACAATGTATACCGAGGCAACACTGGATCAGCTATGGGACCAACACATGGAACTAGATCGCTGTGATAGTTGAAGTAGTAGATCCTGGGTTGTACTGGTGCAGAAACTTAAAGAAAATAAATTCAACACAACACGGTTTACATTTTAGGGTTTTTTTTTTTTTTTTGGGAGGAATTTAGTTGTACTCAAGTCCCACCCATCAAATATTGCCTCTCATCATGTTTTATATATAACCACCAACCATGGAGAGGTATAAGCATGCACACTCTCGTTCTTGTTGTGTCTCCATATTTTCAATAATCTATATATAGTTCAACATTTTATAGAATTAATTCGTACCTAACCTCCTCCTCATTCCACAGTCAGATTACAATACAACATACCAACTGAATAAAGAATACAGTATTATATAAAAAAGCGTCATTCACTGGGACACCAACTTTTCATACTTTCACATGTGATTTCTTTCTTCACCTCACTTGTTTGTTCTCCCCAGTTCCCTTTCCATTTTCAATAGATTTCCCAGGTCCCACATTGACTTATCAATGAAAAATATAAAATAAATAATACACAGCACAGAAAATATCAGCAAAATCTGCTTTGTGAGCAAGTGCTGAGTGCGGTTACATCACTTAATGCAACAAAGTTGCTCATTATGGACATTCAGCCCCCTACCACCAAGCCACCACTGCCCCTACTTTATTCCAGTATTTTAAAAACTTTGAAAGAGAAGAACCCATGCCTTCAGCTGCCACCCAACTGCACACTACACCCGACCCCTGTAGCCCCTCAGACAGGTGGTGGGTCCATGGGAGGGCGAACCCATGTTTCCTTTTCGGGCTTGACCCAGCCGGGTTGCATGGGCAAAAGCCCGAAGACCAGGAGCTTTGAGCTCCTCGTCCAGGCCTGGCTCCACTGGGGGACCCTGGTGACCCGTGTCCAGGAAAGGGAAACCGTGTCCTTTTAATTTTCTCCTTAGGGGTCTTTGAACTGCACTTTGTCTGGACCTTCACCTTGAACCTGTCTGCCTTGTGTGACCCCACCAGGGGCATAATGCCCTGACAACATAGCTCCTAGGACCATTAGGACATCAAAACCCTCCACCACAATAAGGTGGCGATTCAAGGAGGGGCTCTCTTAGTCTCTGGGTTGGTTTGTGAATCCCTCAGTGCCCCCTGAGAGCTGGAGGAAGTGGCTGGAGAGAAGGATATCTGCAGCTCACTGCTTAGGCCCTGGATTAAGCGGAGGAAGATGATGATGATAATGATGATAATGATGAAAGAGAAGAGACAATTCTTATTATAATTGATTAAGGGGGCAGCCATAGCCTAATGCTTAGAGAAGCGAATTTGGGACTGAAAGGTAACTACAGTATTTCAATCCCGAATGAGCAGAAAAAAATGTGCGGCAGTAGGGGCCTTCTCTTCCTCCACATGCATGGCTGAAGTGCCATTGAGCAAGGCACTTAACCCCCAACTGCTCTCCAGGTGCCCAAATGCATGTGGCAGTCCACTGCACCACGTATGTGTGCATGTGAATGAGTTACATACAAAGGCAATAATTTTCTTTGTCAGATTAATACGGCATATCAATAATAATAGTAATACAGTGGTACCTCACCATACGATAGTCCCAGAATATGAAAAATCTAGTTTACAAAAAACATTTTCCTAAATTTTTTGTCTCTATATACGAAACAAGTTCTCCTTATGAAACGCACCAAACGTGCCATTCAAACATGCCATTCTCCCACTGACTACATGTCCCACTGACCTCCCATTGGCTATCTCCCAACATCCCGCCCCGTTGGCCTCCCATTGGACAAGAGGGATGACGCAGCTCCCTCGAGCAGCCGCTCATGTGTTTTCCGAGTATGCTTATTGCAACTTTATTCTTTGGCTCAGGCTTTTAACCTTGAATAAACATTTGTAAGATTACAACTCTGCTAAGACAACAATAATAATAATAATAATAATAATAATAATAATAACAACATCACGCCCCGCTGGCCTCCCATTGGCTCGGAGGGATGACGCAGCTTCCTCGCATTGGCTATCTCCCAACATCCCGCCCTGCTGGCCTCCCATTGGCTAGGAGGGATGACGCAGCTTCCTTGTGCAGCAGCTCATGTGTATTTCTGAGTGTGCTTATTGCAACTCTTTTTTGGCTCAGGCTTTTAACCTTGCATAAACATTTGCAAGATTATAACTCTGCTAAGAAGACATGGTCAACACGAAGTAAGTACCTTAAAAGGTATGCTTTTATCATTTTTAAAGGGTTTAAAGACCACTGTAATAATGATAATAATAATAATAATAATAATAATATCACTGGTGGATTAGCATAACTATTGTAGGAACTATATATTGTAATTTCTTCACAGGGGCACACCCTGCCTCAGTTTCTACTTTATAATCCTGCTTCCTTTGTGAGAGAAAACATAGGATAACAACATTGCAAACAAGTCAGTGAAGTTATGAATTATAATAAACCATAAATCATTTCAATTTTTTTTTCCTAAAAGAAGTAAAGGGGAAGAGAAATATTCATACAGTGGAAGAAAGGACAAAGAGTCACATGACTCAGTAATTCCATCAGCTGTGAAGTCACAGAAATCACAGGACCTGCAGTTGTAAGGGTGAGAGAGATTTCCTTTCAGCTTTTCCTTTCTCAGAAACCTTAAGAAGGAAATCCCGTAAAGCCCTCACCACAATCATTGACCTTCGGTTGTGCATACTGGCAAACCCCCATGTATTCTTCTCTAAAATGCATATTCAATGTCGTCCCTAACAAGCAAGACTCCTCAAGTCAAAGAGAAGAGACATGAAAGAGAACGGATCATTTCAGATGGATGACTCGGCGAAAAAGGATCTTACCTTTGACTCAGGTCAGCTACATGCTCCTGGAGCCAACTGGTACTGGCAGCTATGGGGGAAATAAAAGAAAATGAAAGATTGAAAAAGAAAAATGAAGATCCAGATTGGTGTTTGTAGCAAACTGAAGTAACCTTATTGATTGTGAATAATCTTTAAACAGGCTTCCTATTCATGTTGGGAGATTTTAATACATAATCACTATCCTTTAAAAAATTATAAACTACCTGGCGCAAAAAAAAAAAAAAAAAAAGAAAAGAAAAAACTGGACACACAACTGTGCTGTTCGTCCTTTAGTCTTGGTTACAGCACTTGATTGTCATGCCACCGTTTCAATACACTTAAGCAGCACAACTTTTATTTCGATCGTGTTTTGGGTTCATTTCTCATCAGCGTCTTGAGGGAGAAACTGAACCACTCCAGAGACTTCTCCAGCACATCCAGAAATCTTTCAATAGGGTTAAGATCAGGACTCTGGGTATGTGAAAATTATTCCTCATGCTCCGTGAATCACTCTTTCATTATTCAAGTCTCATTTTAGTTTCGTGTCATCAGGGAAGTAAAAGTCCATTGATATGAAAACCTAATCATTCAGTACATTCCGCTCATCACCTGCTTCATTTTAGTGCCACATTAATACAGGGATCCCTCGCTACTTTGCACTTCAATTCAGCTTCAGTGCATCGGGTTTTTTTTTTAATATTCATCGAATTTTTAAAAAATCAAGAAATTAAGGAAAAATAGGGGAAAAGGTTCAGGAAAATGCAGCAAAAAAGGCCAATTATGCAAAAAAAAAAACAAAGCCCGTAAACAAACACGTGAGGTGGGCATCTAATTGCGTGCACGCGCATCTGTGCATGTGCGCGTTTGTATATGTGTGTATTTATGTTTTATTTACATCTTATGCATTATTTTTTAGTGTTTTATATACTTTTTTATAGTATTTTTATAGTGTTGTTATTATAAGCATTTATAGCATTGAATATATATTTATTGATATTATATACACACATACTAGTCCTCTAAAAATTCGCACATTGTAATAAAGTTCATTATTTTCTGTAATGTACTGATAAAAATTAAACTTTCATACATTTTAGATTCATCGCACATCAGGTCTTTTTCAGGTCTTTTATTGTTTTAATACTGATGATTTTGGCATACAGCTCATGAAAACCCAAAATTCCTATCTCAAAAAATTAGCATATCATGAAAAGTTACTCTAAACGAGCTATTAACCTAATCATCTGAATCAACCAATTAACTCTAAACACCTGCAAAAGATTCCTGAGGCTTTTAAAAACTCCCAGCCTGGTTCATTACTCAAAACCGCAATCATGGGTAAGACTGCCGACCTGACTGCTGTCCAGAAGGCCATCATTGACACCCTCAAGCAAGAGGGTAAGACACAGAAAGAAATCTCTGAGCAAATAGGCTGTTCCCAGAGTGCTGTATCAAGGCACCTCAGTGGGACGTCTGTGGGAAGGAAAAAGTGTGGCAGAAAACGCTGCACAACCAGAAGAGGTGACCGGACCCTGAGGAAGATTGTGGAGAAGGGCCGATTCCAGACCTTAGGGGACCTGTGGAAGCAGTGGACTGGGCTACAGGTGCCACATTCCCCAGGTCAAGTCACTTTTGAACCAGAAACAGCGGCAGAAGCCCCTGACCTGGGCTACAGAGAAGCGGCACTGGACTGTTGTTCAGTGGTCCAAAGTACTTTTTTGGATGAAAGTAAATTTTGCATGTCACAGTGCCAAAACCACTGCTAAATGGTTTACTGACCATGGTATTACTGTGCTCAATTGGCCTGCCAACTCTCCTGACCTGAACCCCATAGAGAATCTGTGGGATATTGTGAAGAGAAAGTTGAGAGACACCAGACCCAACACTGTGGATGAGCTTAAGGCCGCTATCGAAGCATCCTGGGCCTCTGTAACACCTCAGCAGTGCCACAGGCTGATTGCCTCCATGCCACGCCGCATTGAAGCAGTCATTTCTGCAAAAGGATTCCCGACCAAGTATTGAGTGCATAACTGAACATAATTATTTGAAGGTTGACTTTTTTGTATTAAATACATTTTTTTTTTTCTTGGTCGGATGAAATATGCTAATTTTTTGAGATAGAAATTTTGGGTTTTCATGAGCTGTATGCCAAAATCATCAGTATTCAAACAAGAAAAGACCTGAAATATTTCAGTTGGTGTGAAATGAATTTAAAATATATAAAAGTTTAATTTTTTATGAGTACATTACAGAAAATAATGAACTTTATCACAATATGCTAATTTTTTTAGAAGGACCAGTACATGTACGTACTGTATACATCAGTCGGGGGGAGGAGCAGGGGGGGAGGGGATTCCTACTTCGTGAAATTCGATGGTCCCAATTAATCGCGGAAAGTGAGGGATCCCTGTATTGCTGAGTCTCAACCAGACCAACAATGTCATGGAACGGGCAGTGGTGGCTAAGTGGTTACGGCTCTGGCTCATCAACCTTTAGGTTAGTTTTGGGCACTTAACTCAATTGCTCAGTTATATAAAAAACAAAAAATACAAGTCACTCTGGGTAGGTTTGTCTGCTAAATGCTATAAATTTAATGGAGATTACATGCTGTGATCAAAGATAAATGCTCTCCAAGAAAGTATTACAGCTTGGCTTAGCAGTGTATTTTGTCACATGCTATGTGGCTTATTTTTATTCATAAATATGTGACTGTACAACGACAAAAAAAATAAAGCACAGGACAAAATAAGAAACTAAAAAGTACTCAATCAGATGAAACATTTAACAGGGATTGAAGGTAAACGATTTAGGTTGCAGGTTAAAATAAAGAAATGTGCAAAGTGCAAAGGGAGACCCGACAGGAGGTCTGACTGTAGCCTTTCGTTACGCCAATAAAATTGTTACCATATTTAGAAACACAAATCTGCCTCACACCATCTCATGGCTTTACTTCAGTACCTTTTTTTTTTAATTTAAATACAGTGATACCTCACCTTTTGAAATTAATCTGTTCCAGCGCCTTTTTCTTCAGCTGGATTTTTTGTAAATTGTACCGCATTTTACATTTAAAACGTGTGATTCGTTCCAAGGCCCCCAAAACTACCCCCTAAACCCTTTAAAATTATAACAGTATACCTTTTAAGACCTCCTTCTGCTTCAATATTGTACCGATGGTAGACGGGTTTGGTCATATTCCTTTGCGATATCACGAGCCCACGTCCTCTTTTCACTCGTACCAGAAATCACACGTGCATATGTGTGTGTGTGTGTGTGTGTGTGTGTGTGTGTGTGTGTGTGTGTGTGTGTGTGCATGTTGACCATGTCCTCTTAGCAGAGTTGTAATCTTACAAATGTTTATGGAAGTTTAAAAGCCTAAGTCAAAATACAGTAACTCTGTCCTTTTCCAAAAGGCATTATGGAAGATGCAGCTCCATAAAAATCAATGGGAGGGAGCTGTGTCATCCCTCCTAGTCAATGGAATGGCCAGCGGGGCAGGATGTTGGGAGATAGCCCATGAGAGGGAGCTGTGCCATCCCTGATAGCCAATGAGAGGGAGCTGTGCCATCCCTCCTAGCCAATGAGAGGCCAGCGGGGCAGGATGTTGGAAGATAGTCAATGGGAAAGCAGCTTGTGCATTGTTTGAATGCTTCAATGGCGCATCTGGCTCGTTTCCTAAGGAGAACTTGTTTCGTATACAGAGACAAAAAATTTTGGAAAATGTTTTTCGTAACCTTGATTTTTCGTTTGCTCGGACTATTGTAAGGTGAGGTACCACTGTACAAGCGTTTCTGACTTGCCCTCAATATCAGCCCCTGGAAGATCAGGCCTTTGACTACTCAACCAAGTACATTTTGTTGTCCTGAACAGGCTGAAAGAGATTCTAAACAACATTCCAGACTTCCCTCCATCGCAATACTTTGTGAACTATCATCACTTTACAAGCCTCGATGGCCATCTTTCGAAACCTTCAAATGACGAAACAGTCACGTACATATTTCACTTTCGTAATGCAGTGCGTGATACCGCGCCCTGCCGAAAACGGGTTCGTACGTCGTAAACAAAAAAGGCCGACTCAGCATGGATACACGCCAAAACGTTCAGAAAATATTTGTTTAAAGACAACTTCGAAATACTAAACATCAATGATATGTTATGTTGCCAAAATAAGATGCAAGATTTGCTACAAGTATATCGTACAAATTAGGGAAGCTGTTCTACATTTATTAATTAATGCCTTATGTCTGTCTTCCTTTCGGCTTTTTCTCTTTCTCGGGAGTCGCCACAGCGAATCATCTGATTCGCACGTTTCGATTTGGCAGAGGTTTTTACGTCGGATGCCCTTCCTGTCACAACCCTTTTAGCAAGGGACAGAAACACGCTGACGACTTTGCAGCCTACTCTTTACGAAAGTCAGTAATGGTTCTTTTACATGCCTCTCACCATAGACAGTGACAGACATGGCCCGCCTTTGATAACCCAGTTAGCTGCACTGCCTTATCAAGTATCAAAATGACGTTATAGCGACAAAGTGGAGTTACAGGTTTTAATATAAGCAATGAATGTTCCAGTTCAGCCAGTAAAAGGTTCAAGTTGGTCATACTGCTGTTTGACATTTATGCTGATTCATGAAACTTTGCATGCTCATGTATTAAAAGTATTCCAGCAGTTTTATGAGAACACTGATTGTTATTTGTATTAAAATTTAATGTTTCAAAATAATTGTGTTGCCAATAATTTAATCGTTTAATATTAGAAAATTCAACAATACATAATATATGATACATACATCTACTGAATTTAAAAGCATGAAACTGATTGATTCAATAACACAGGTCAGATTGAAAATTTACTTCAGGGAGCCATTTTGAGCAACCTATGGGTTACGCAACTCATTTTCAGCTGAACGAACTTTGGGTTACCAAAGTCATTTACCCAGAAACCATAAACCTTTTTGTCAAATTTGTAAAATGTCAAGGCCTGCTTTATATACTGCACCAATACCAATCAATATTCAAATTTTTACTATTTTACTTTGTATTCACCAGTTATTGTTTATTAACACTTGCCAAATGATATCTTGACTGAATTGAAATCATGATTCATTCATTTTCTGAACTGCTTAATCCTAATTAGGGTCGCAGGGAGGCTGGCGCACATCTCAGCCGACTCTGGGCAAGGGCCGAATACACCCTGAACAGCTCAATTGAAAACTTAAAAAAGTAAACCTTTACTTTAACCTCTTAATCATTAATCAGAAAAACAAATCATGTTTTAGACATTTCCTCCCCATAGCCAACATCTCTTAGTGTGTGTGTGTGTGTGTCTCCATCTATCAGAGCTCAGTACTACACAGGAATGGTTCACTGTCTCAAGATCACAAACAGTAATTGAATAGTGACATAGAATATGGATAATTATTTCACCAAGGAGGGTGGTATTTAAATGCTTAATGTTTAACTATTTGTTTAAATAATTTCAAATAATTTTGTCCTTTTTTCTAACTTCATCCATCTCCAGAGATTTATTTCTTGCTTCTAAACATGCAACATACGTTGTATGATCGCTCAAGCATTTTTATTCTAATTTCCCCTTCCCTCAAGAGGTTGAAATAAGGCAACCATTCACGAGCCACCATCACAAATTCTGACATACCAGGAATGCAAAAAAGTCCCCCTTCGAAAAGAAGGGGGTCCCTATACAATATGATCAAAACACTTCAGTCATACCGTTAATCGTTTTATTTTTCTTTATTTAACCAGGAAATCCCATTGAGAATCAGAATCTCTTTTACAAGAGAGACCTGGCCAAGTTAGCAGCCAATCACAATGCATTAAATTGTATCAAGCATCACAAATTAAAAAATAAATAAATAACAAAAAAGTTATTTTCAAATAAAATTAAAAACTAATGTTTCAAAACATGTTATAATGGAGCAAGTTTGACAACTGTAATGCGTAAAAAATGTTTTGCCTTAAGCTCAGTGAATATTGCTGAATAGTCCTTAATGCAAAAGACGAATGTAATCAGAAAATTATGGGGATTGAACCATTAATGGATTAACTGCAATCGTATAGAATTTAGTTCATTAAAAAAAAAAAAAGAAGATTAAAACTTTTTATAATTTGGTCAGTAAGTGCAAGCTAGAAGAATAAACAATGTATAAAAATATAATAATAATGATAATGTTTGCACCACAATCAAAAAAAAAAAAAAAAAAAAAAGGTTATTTCAGGCAGTCAGTGCTCATGACAGATGAATCCGTCTAGAAAACAGCAATGTTTCTTGCAATGATTCTGTTAAAACTGAGCAATTAAATAAATAAATTGCCTACCTTCAGAAACATAGACAAATGGCTTGTTCTTGACTGAAAGGAGAGTCAGCAGGTTGAAAAATAGAGCTACAAAAGTCCCGACTAAAAGGCGCCCCCTGCAGGGAAGTAGCATATCACAAATTGACTCCAAGTCAAACATCAAAACATTACATTTCTTCAAATCCAACAATACAAGTGAGGTCAGGAAGGAATTATGCTTAAAAGATTAGACATGACAGGTGGTCTAAACATCACAACACATTCCAAATGCATGACGAGATTACTGACAGTCTTAATAAAAATGTGTCACAGAAGGAGTTTTACATGGAACCAGAAGTACGCCATGTTTATAAGTTGGAATTTCATAAGAGGAAGGAGGTCAGATGTGATCATTAATCTTTTGTTTGAAGAAACATGGAATGATGATCTGAAAATCCCATTTGGGAAGAGAAGAGGATTAGTGCACTCAGTAGGGACACAGCTGGAGTAATCAGGTTAGCTGTTGTTTTCTTCTATTGTTGTTAGATCAAGTGCTGTGTGTATGTACACAATTTCGGTGATAAGACAAATGTACAAGTGAAAGCAAAAGAAAACTTACGTGTGCACCTCTGGTTGCTCCATGAAACGTTCAACACTGCAAAGAGGAAAACTTAAGAATATTACTCCACAAGTACCATCCAGAGACTTAACTACCCACAACAAGTCGACTGAGCTTCAGTATGATAGCTTTATTTTTGTTGCTCGGTTTTCTGTGATGCTGATCACAGTAAAGATGATGGGATAGGGAATATCATAAGAATACATATTTGTGTGTACAGACGCTCCCCGACTTATGTTTGTAAGTGGTTCCAGACGGCCGAACGTAAGTTGAAAGTGAAAGTAAGTTGTTACAGTGACGTATGACACTCATACTGTACTATATGTCCATAAATTCCATTACTGTATCTCATAAAACACCCCGAAATCAATTATTATAAACATAACATTGTAAAATAATATCAAATATATCAAATAATATCAACATTAATTTCAAATAAGTCACTTATTTATACCAATTTATTATTTATTATGTATATCACTTTATTTATTTATTTACTGATTTATTATTTATATCACTTTACATGAAGCTTAAAACAGCCAATCAACGGCTACAATATGTGAGGCGCTCAAAACCGAAAGGAGTGTACTTGCTGTGTGTTATACGAACTTCCGGTCTTTCAAGTGAGCAAGGACGCTGTTGAACTCGTTTAGAATTCAGCCTGCACTGATGTGAATCCAAGCAGAGCGGAGAGTTCTCTTTCTTTTCTGGATTCGGGTTTTCATTCATTTTACAACTCTCTTTGCTTAACTGAGTATGCATTGTAGATTGCGCTGATCCGAGCAGATAGCTAATTCATCTCTGTGTATGAGACTTGCACCCATGCTAGTAGGTTTACACTTCTGACCAACCATATTTGCTTAGGGTTACAAAAGTCCACAAAACAGTGTAAACACAAAGATCACAGAGACGACCTCTTAACACAAGGGTAACATACGCACACACAAACATTATATTTATTTATTTATATATATATATATATATATATATATATATATATATATATATATATACACACATACACATACATACATACATACAGACACACACGGGGTGGACAAAATAATGGAAATACTTAACATTTTGGCATCATAATCTTTGAACATAATTTAAACAATCAAAACTTGGCATATGTATTTATTCATACAACTTGTGAATTCTATCCAAAGGAATTTTAAGCCATTCTTCAGTTAGAACACCCTCCAACTCTTTTAGAGACGATGGCGAACTTGAGCTTTGCTGAGGATGATTTTGCCTTTGAAAGAGAGGGAAAAATAACTTCTTGAGACACCGAACATTTGGGCAGTTTTTGTTACACTAGTGCCTACCATACGAGCACCAACAATTTGGCCTCTTTTAAAATCTGAGAGGTCTGCCATTATGGGGTATGATTAATGTTTTCAATATCTGAAAAAGGGGAAAAAACATTTATTTTACATCAACATATCAAATAACAAAATTATTATACAAGAAATAACAACATATGCCAAGTTTTGATTGTTTAAATTATGTTCAAAGATTATGATGCCAAAAAATGTTAAGTGTTTCCATTATTTTGTCCACCCCCTGTGTGTGTGTGTGTATAATATATATATATATATATATACACACACACACACACATTATATATATATATATATATATATATATGTATATATATATATATATATATATATATATATATATATATATATATATATATTAGGGGCAGTGGTGGTCTAGTGGTATAGGGCGCTGGATCGCTGATCCAAAGGTTGGGGGTTCGAGTCCCACTCTCCACGGGTTGTCACTGTCCCCCCAGTGCAGCTAACTGGGTTATCAAAGGCAGGCCATGTCTCTCACTGTCTATGGTGAGAGGCATGTAAAAGAACCATTGCTGACATTCGTAAAGAGTAGGCTGCAAAGTCGTCAGCGTGTTTCTGTCCCTTGCTAAAAAGGGTTGTGACAGGAAGGGCATCCGACGTAAAAAAAAAAAAAACCTCTGCCAAATCAAAACATGCGAATCAGATGATTCGCTGTGGCGACTCCCAAGTAAAAAGGGAAAAAGCCGAAAGGAAGACAGACAGACACACATATATATATATATATATATATATATATATATATATATATATATATATATTATGACTTGTATGCTCGGTTGGAATGACTTGTATGCTCGGTTGGAAAGTAAAGAGGGAGAAAATGATTTATACAGGTTGGCACAGCAGAGAAATAGAGATGGGAAGGACGTGCAGCAAGTTAGATTGATAAAGGACAGAGAGGGAAATGTACTGACTGATGACAGAAGTGTGCTGGGAAGATGGAAAGAGTACTTTGAAGAGCTGATGAATGAGGAAAATGAGAGAGAAAAAAGAGAAGAAGAGGTGACTGTTGAGGACCAGGAAGTAGCAAAGATCAGTAAGGCTGAAGTGAGGAGGGCATTGAAGAGGATGAAGAATGGAAAGGCAGTTGGTCCTGATGAAATACTGGTGGAGGTATGGAAGTGTCTAGGAGAGGTAGCAGTAGATTTTCTGACAAGAACATTTAACAGGGTTTTAGAGAGTGAGAGGATGCCAGAGGAATGGAGGAGAAGTGTGCTGGTGCCCATTTTTAAGAACAAGGGAGACGTGCAGAGTTGTGGCAACTACAGAGGGATAAAGTTGATGAGCCATACGATGAAGTTATGGGAAAGAATAGTGGAAGCAAGACTAAGGGCAGAGGTCAGCATTTGTGAACAACAGTTTGGTTTCATGCCAAGAAAGAGCACCACAGATGCAGTGTTTGCCTTGAGGATGTTAATGGAGAAGTACAGAGAAGGTCAGAGTGAGCTGCATTGTGCCTTTGTGGATCTGGAGAAAGTATATGACAGGGTGCCGAGAGAAGAACTGTGGTATTGCATGAGGAAGTCTGGAGTGGCAGAGAAGTATGTTAGAGTGGTGCAGGACATGTATGAGAGATGTAAGACAGTGGTGAAGTGTGCTGTCGGTGTGACACAAGAGTTCAAGGTGGAGGTGGGACTGCATC
Source organism: Plotosus lineatus (assembly GCA_024760905.1). NCBI lineage: Eukaryota > Metazoa > Chordata > Actinopteri > Siluriformes > Plotosidae > Plotosus > Plotosus lineatus. Next base: position 16,659,159 of record CM045746.1, read on the forward strand.
AAGGGTCAGCTCTCAGCCCCTTCTTGTTTGCTATGGTGATGGACAGGCTGACAGACGAGGTTAGACAAGATTCTCCATGGACTATGATGTTTGCAGATGACATTGTGATCTGTAGTGAGAGCAGAGAACAAGTGCAGGAAAATCTAGAGAGGTGGAGGTATGCCCTGGAAAGGAGGGGAATGAAGATTAGCCTCAGTAAGACAGAATACATGTGCATGAATGACAAGGACCCAAGAGGAACGGTGACGTTACAGGGAGCAGAGATAAGAAAGGTGGAGGATTTTAAGTACTTAGGCTCAACAATCCAGAGCAATGGAGAGTGTGGAAAAGAGGTCAAGAAGCATGTGCAGGCAGGTTGGAATGGTTGGAGAAAAGTGTCCGGTGTGATGTGTGATAGGAGGGTATCGGCAAGAATGAAAGGAAAAGTGTACAAGACGGTGTTGAGGCCAACGATGTTGTATGGGTTAGAAACAGTGGCCCTAGGGAAAAGACAGGAGGCAGAGCTGGAGGTAGCAGAGATGAAAATGTTGAGGTTCTCTTTGGGAGTAACGAGGATGGATAGGATTAGGAATGAGCACATCAGAGGGACAGCACATGTAAGACGTTTTGGAGACAAAGTCAGAGAGGCTAGATTGAGATGGTTTGGACATGTACAGAGGAGGGATAGTGAGTATATTGGTCGTAGGATGCTGAGGCTGGAACTACCAGGCAAAAGACCTAGAGGAAGACCAAAGAGACGATTCATGGAGGTGGTGAAGGAGGACATGAAGGTCGTTGGTGTAAGAAAAGAAGATGCAAAGGATAGGGTGAGATGGAGGCAGATGATTCGCTGTGGCGACCCCTGAAGGGAAAAGCCGAAAGGAAAAGAAGATATATATATATATATATATATATATATATATATATATATACACATACATACATATACATACACATATATATAAAATGATATACAGTCGGCCCCCAACTTACGAAATCCCCTGGGTACGAAAACCTCGGGTTACGAAAAACATTTTCCTAAGTTTTCGTCCCCAGGATACAAAAACAACCCCCACTTACGAAAAGAAATTCAAAATTCCAACGCGCCAATCAAAATTTCACACGAGTTGCTCTCTCATTGGCTGTCGCTCAACATCCCGTTTGTGTCCACTAGCTTAGCTGCCGTAGCTAACTAGTGCTTAATTTCTATGCTGAATTTCTTATAAATACATATTTGAACTCAAATTACAAAAGATAGCATGGAACTAAATGTTTACATTAAAGTGTCTAACAGACTAACAGAATACATTTTTGCCTCACAGGCTGGCCTTGTTTGGCCCACAGTTATTGATCCAGTATTCATGGGTGTCTGGTGTCGAAGTGGCTTCAAAGAGACGAGGCTTTGCCCCAAAAGTACCAGCAGAAACGGTAATAGACCTGGGTTATCCTACTCACTCAACTGTGGAGTGACAGTGCGAAAGAAACGATTCATTCATAATCAGCTTTCTGCTGGTCAGGAAGATATTGGGTCCTGAACATCCTCAAAAAAATTCTGCCCAACACCATTGTGCTCAGAAGACGTTTTAGTCACTTGGGCCATATCGGAGAGATTTGACTTAATTTTAACAAACCAAACTGTGCGTACTCTAATGGAGCAATCATCGATCTACAAACCAGAAGTAAATCAAACTAACAAATAAACAAACTAGTCCGAAATAACATATAGAAAAATCAGTAATCGTTCTCTTTTCTGACTGAAGCTCAGCTCATGGTAAAACCCTCATGTTGGATGATCACACTAGCGATGGAAAAGTGACTGATGCAAACGGCAATTCACGTCTTTTGTTTTTTCCTTTTCAAAAAATGTTCTCAAATTTGTCTAGCGACATTCACAGCATCTCGTTTTGGTTTCCCGGCTCGTCAAATCCTTACAAAACATTTTAAACATATGACATTTCAGTGACTATTCCACATGAGGGTTTCATTTTGCGACAACCTCAAACTCTTCTCAAAACAGTCCACACAAGTTGTGAGTAGGTTGCCAAGTTGTACCTTTGTGAGCAAAGAATTTGTTTTCATTCGAAAGAAAATGCAACAAGTTGGAGACTTCCATGTGGAAAGTTTTAGACTCACTGGCATCCGCCATACTGCGTATATTTTTCATCATTCATATTTTATTCATGCTAATAACACAGCAATAAAAAGCGAATGATTTGAGAACAAAAAGCAAACAAAATGCGACTGATTTACGTACAACAGAAACATTTTTCCTCTATCAAACATCCACAAAACAATTCAAGTAATTATATAAAGTAATCCAAAAAGTGTACAGCATATCTGCTTTAAGAGTACAGCAAAACAAAACGTACAGTAAACTACTACAAACCACCCCATAATAAACATATAATTAGTTAATAACCAATGACAATATAAAAACATTTAGAGTTGGAAATATCATATCACCTTTCTTTCAGAATGAACAAAGCACCCAACTGAATCAGCACCGTAGAACCAAACACTGCCAGCACCTCAAAGCGCTCGAAACTGAAAAAAACATCACACACACAGTGAATGAAACATTAGCATAAAAATGAACAATACTGAACAAAACATGAAAATGAACAATTCTGGGGGACAAAAACAAACCGACCATTCATTGTATGTTCTACCTTTGAAAAATAAACAAATAAATGGAAATGCAAATCCCTGGCAGGAGCAAAAGCAGTTTGTATACAATCCCCCAACACTTTCAGCATCAGTCAGTGTTGCACCAAAAGTTCGACAGAGATTGTGTGAAATGAGAGGGCAGTAGATGATTAAGAAATATCTGGGAGTTAATAAAACCTAAAAGGACTCCGACACTCACCCAAAAGAAAAAGCCTGACTTGGTTTTTTCATGGTCACCCAGGAGCTTATGAGGCATGTCATCAAACTGGAATGCAAAAAATAAATAAATAAAATCAAGATTAATTAAAACTAGTCACTCCAGCAAATGCTTCATAAATACAAAAACATGTTGGGGTGGAAAGCAATAGTAGCACTGCTACTCTCGGCACGGGTGTGGAATCATCAAAATGTGTGTATATAAACATACATATACAGACGCACCCCGACTTACATTTTTAATTGGTTCCGACCGGTGGAACGCAAGTTGAAAGTGAACATTAATTTCAAATAAATTAAATTCAAGCAAAATAATTTCAAATAGATAAATTTTAATCAAATCAAATATCAAATACAGTATCAAATATAACCTTTAACAGTCTCTATGATGCGATCTTTCTGCTTGTAAACCGAAAGTAAAAACTGAAAGTAGTGTACTTGCTGTGCTTGACACAAAGCGCGGGTTATACGGACTTCCGATCTTTCAAGTGAGCAAGGGCGCCGTTGAACTCGTTTAGTACTCTGCTCTGCTGGTGATTCACATCAGTGCAGGCTGAGAGTTCTCTTTCTTTTCTGGATTCGGGTTTTCATTCATTTTATAATTCTCTTAACCGAGTATGCATGGTAGATTGCGCCGATCCGAGCAGATAGTTAATTCATCTCTGTGTATGAGACTTGCACCCATGCTAGTAGGCTTACGCTTCTGACCAACCATATTTGCTTAGGGTGACAAAAGTCCGCAAAACAGTGTAAACACAAAGATCACAGAGACGATGTCTTAACACAAGGGTAACACGCTATATATATATATATATATATATATATATATATATATATATATATATATATATATATATATAAATAAAACTGAACTGGGAAGGAGGAGCACGTTCAGTCTGTCGTTTGGAAACAATGTCATTACATCAGCGTACTACGTAGGTACAGCTAAACTCAAAATTTGACTTTCAAAAAAACAAAAAAAACTTAAAATCGGGAAAACGTAAAACGGATGAACATAAGTCGGGGAGCATCTGTACGTGTACACACACACACACACACACACACACACACACACACACTACATACATACACACACACATATTTTAAAAATTTTTTATTAAGTTTCTTCCCTTAGTCCAAAGGCATGCATAGTAGGCTAAGTCTGTCTTCCTTTCGGCTTTTTCCCTTTTACCCAGGAGTCGCCACAGCGAATCATCTGATTCGCACATTTGATTTGGCAGAGGTTTTTACGTCGGATGCCCTTCCTGACACAACCCTTTTAGCAAGGGACAGAAACACGCTGACGACTTTGCAGCCTGCTCTTTACGAAAGTCAGCAATGGTTCTTTTACATGCCTCTCACCATAGACAGTGAGAGACATGGCCCGCTGATAGCAGTTAGCACTGGGGGGACAGTGACAACCTTGTGGAGAGTGGGACTCGAACCTCCAACCTTTGGATCAGCGATCCAGCGCCCTATACCACTAGACCACCACTGCCCCTATGCATAGTAGGCTAAGTGGCTGCTCCAAATCTATCCGAGGTGAGTGTGTTAGTGGTTGTGTTTTGGCCGTGTGATAGCTTGGTGAGTTGTTCAGGGAGTACCCCACCCCGAATCGGCTGAGATAGGCTCCAGCCTCCTGAGTAGGATTAAGTGGCTGGGCAAATAATTGAGTGACTGAGGACCAAGTAATTAAAGAGTGAGTCAGTGAATCACAGGAATGAGGACTGAGCGAGTAATGAGTGAGTGTGAGAAGTGATGAAGTGTGAGTGAGTGAAGTGAAGAGTGAATGTGTGTGTGTAAAGAGTGGGGAGGACTGAATGAGTCACAGGAATCAGGACAGTGCGAGTGGTAAGCGGGGACTGTGCGAGTGGTGAGCGGGGACTGTGCGAGTGGTGAGTGAGCGAGCGATGAACGAGTGAGCGAGCGATGAGCAAGCGACGAGCGAGGACGGATCAACCGAGTTATGAGGAGCACACAATGAGGAGCAAGCAAATGATGAGTGAGTGAGTGAGGTAGTGATAAGTAGGTGAGGCATGAGTGTGTGAGCAATGAAGTGAGTGATGAGTAAGTGAGTGAGTGAGGAGTGAGTGACTGATTAAGTGAGTGGTGAGTAAGTGAGGTGTGAGTGAGTGAGGAGTGAGTGAGTGATGAGTGAGATATGAGTAGTGAGTGAGTGAGTGATTAAGTGACTGATGAATAAGTGAAACGTGAGGGAGGAGTGATGAGTGAGACGTGAGTCAGTAAGTGAGTGATGGGTGAGTGAGTGAGTAGTGAGTGACGAATAACTGATGCGTGATTGAGTGAGGGAAGAATAATGAGTGAGGCATAAGTGAGTGATGAGTAAGTGAGAAGTGAGTGAGGAGTGATGAGTGAGTGATGAGTAAGTGAGAAGTGAGTAGTTAGTAAGTGAGGCGTGATGAGTACGTGAGAGGTGAGTGAGGCGTGATGAGTGGGTGATGAGTGAGGCGTGATGAGTGAGGCGTGATGAGTGATGAGTAAGTGAGAATTGAGTGAGTGAATGATGAGTAAGTGAGAAGTGAGTTTTAAGTGAGCTTGCACTGTACAGTTTTCCATCGGGAACTTGACTGTGATGCATCTAACAATTTAAAATAATAAAAATCAAGCTTTGAGGTAGTAGATTTCACAGACGTCCAGTTTGGCGTGTATAATACAAGAAGGCCTGGCGATGCCTTGATACAGTTCTGAAACATCAAAAATATTGTTTGAATGTATGACTGTGTTTCCAGAATCAATTCAAATATTCAGCATGAAACAAAATAAAACGTTCTTTCTGCAGGAAAAGGGCTAATATAACCTACTCATCTATTGAGCTAATACACGAATATGCTCGTGTATGAAGCGGTTAAAAACGGAATGCTTCCCCTGATGAGAAAGAACAAGAAGTGATTTTTAAATTTATTTTAGTTTAGTACATATAGTGGGCTCCTATAAAATTTGTTTTGATTTTTTGGCATGACTTGTTGGATTTTTGTGGATTTTCAGGAGATTTCTACCAGAGAGTCTGGACAAGGTGGACTTGGTTAGATTTTGAAGATTATCCAGATCAAACTCTGGATTCAAGAATTTAACAATGTGAGATAAGGACTTTTTATTTTGAATTGTGGCATAACAGCAGGCCCAGCAGGGGATGTGGCGTACATTATTAATTTCATCAGGTTTGCACTTACTATTCTTTTTCTCTTCTTGGTGGAGGCTTGCACTCTCCAAGTGCTTTTTGTTTTAAATGGATTTTTGCATGGTACTCAAGCCGTAAAAAGATGAACATAAGAGCCGTAGTGTGATTTTGTTGCCTATGGTCCATGGTATTATGGGACAAGAGGTCTGAACACAGGGATGTGGAAACAGCTACTGAAGATACTTTAAACAGGTTGTGAATATTGAGGACACTTACCTGAAGAGATCAAAAATGGTGAGGTACGTATAGGCTGTTAAGGCTGAAAAGGAACACAAAGATTGTGTTATTAAAGGGCATCCAACTTCACATATCAATAAACGGATTGGTTTGGTGCTGGAGTAAGTATCAGATAAAATTTCTTTTCAGAATATTGAAATAGGATTTCAGCCTGGCTTCATCAAACACTTTTAAGATTCTTAACAAACTCAATTCAAACTGATCAAGGACAGGGTGTTGGACATGAAGAAAAGTTTAGGAACATACAGCAATTGGTACTCAGCTCGTACACCTCAGCACAAGAAGGTCCTGGGTTTGAGTGCCAGGCTCAGACATTTCTGTGTGGAGTTTGCATGTTCTTCCAGTGCTTGTGTGGATTTTCTCTGGGTATTGCAGTGTACGTCCACAGACCAAAGACATGCACTATTTGACAAACGGGCTGTTCCAAATTGCCCCTCGGTGTGAGTGTGATTTGTTGTGTGTGTTGGCGCTGCGACGCCCTGGCGAGCTGTGTAGGATGTACCCCGCCTTTGTTCAGTGTTGACTGAGATGCTAATAGGACCAACAAATAAGAGATGATGACTGCCTGCCAGAACACTCAAACCTCCATCAAGGTGGTGAAGCCTTAATTTGACTTTAAAAGGTGAGCATCAGTCTTTATTTGTTGCTGTGAAAAAAAAAAGACAAAAAAGAAAAAACAAAAAACAAACAAAAACCCTCCTTCATATTTGCTTGCATAGGAAGAAAAATACAAGAGCCACCGAATAGTGATAGACAGTCAAATCTCTGGTGGAGGGGAACCAAACCCTTGTAGCATATTGTGAGCAGATTAAGGTCACTTGTGTATGTTTACAGACCCGATCAATGCATACGAAAGGAGGAGAAGCAGCGGTGGAAAACCGAGCCGGAGCAGAGAGCTAAATATTTAATGAGTGTCTGCAGGCCCTGAACGCCAAAACATGTCAAATTGCCCACTGGTCGCAGCCATGCTCCTTCCACCCCTTCGGGACTGTGAAGTCCATTAAAACAGCATTAAGCGGTGCTTGGTTATTCAAAACAGAAGTGCAACATTAAGCAGACAATGCTATGGCTATCGGGTTCGCCTTCTGCCATATGGTCTCAGGGCTACATGGAAATCTGGCATTTTGGACAGAGATTGAGAATTTGCACACTGTAGTGCTTGGCTGTCATTCAGCTCGGGTGTCTGTTGATGCGGCATGTTGAAATAACGATAGATCGGCCCAGATGTAAACCAAAAGCCTTATTGATTGTGTACAACGAAACACCTGGTGGGGGGGAAACAGGAGAATGTGGAAGGATGCGAGCCCTGCTGACACGAGGTTCTTTGAGAGTAAACCGAGACGCTGCTGCTGGTAGAATTGAGGCTACAGAGTGCTACAGCAAACCATTGTTCGTGTGGACGACAAACGACACATTACTGCAAGTAAACGTTGCCTTGTTCAGACTAAACAAAGCATGAAACTTGCCAGTGAATCTCATTAGCATTTTAAACTATGCTGAAATAAAGGTCAGTTCATTGAAAGGAATAAAACACTACAGGGGCATGAGGTGGTGGCGTTCAAAACCAACAATTTACAAAAAGATTACACATTTTAATTAGCTCTGCCAAGGAACTTACATCCATACACATTAAAGCAGGGGTCACGAGCCCGAACCTAAAGCTCGCGAGCCAGATGTTGCTCTTTTGATGACTGCATCTGGTTCTCAGATAAATCAGATGGCCTTTCTTAACAGAATAACTGATAATAATTCCGCTGTCATTTAAATAAAAATACAGAAAAAAGCCATCATATAAAACAAAACAGAGAAATAAATCTCACGCATTTTAATCTATACATCTATTTTCAACGCCACTTGTCGCTGTGGCGCGCAGCGGAGAGCCAATCCTTTCTGTACTCCAATGTGCGGGAGGGTCCGATACCTTGAAACTAATTTTATTGGCTTATATACAACAGTCTGCGTAAGTTGTTTTTGGTTCAAGAGGTAAATCTCCCTTGTTTTTGATCAGCTCATTTGTATAGAGCGAACCCTTTCAACCAAGAAGATGGCGAAAATAATAATAAAAAAAGATGAGGAGTACAATCAGTGAATGAAGATTTGGAAAGACTTGCATGAAGCCAAGCAATGTTGGCCAGCAAACACAAATGGACAGACATGAAAAAACTTCAACCCGCAGACCAGCTGATTGTCAAAACTTGGAACTCGCTTCCTGTCACATACCAAACACTGCAGTGTGTGAGTCTTGCCGTATTGACCATGTTTGGCCCTACATATGCATGCGAACATCTCGTACCTGAAAAACGTCAAGACCAACCTGCGGTCACGTTTAACAGATGGAAGCCTAAACGCCTACAGGAAGCTGAACCTCACACCCTGTATCAACCGGACTACAAAGCCATCAGCAAAACCATGCAGCACTTGAAGTCGCATTAATAGCAAGACATACTTTTCTTATTAAGAAATAGCTTCGTTATGACAAAGTCGTTTAAAATAAATTCAGAGTCTTAATATACTCTCAAATTGTTGATCTTGTTCCATTTAATTGTATTCAGTATTAACACACACACACACACATACATTATATATATATATATATATATATATATATATATATATATATATATATATATATATATATATATATATATATATATATATATATATATATATATATATATATATATATATATATAGAGAGAGAGAGAGAGAGAGAGAGAGAGAGCGCTCTGGGAGGATTAGATTTTAAAATATGTGGTTTTTGTGCTCTCTTAGTCAAAAAGGTTTCCGACCCCTGCATTAAAGCTTCATTATCATTCTTTATATGAACCATATATATTAGTGTACCTTGCATAACTGCGTGAACCCATATTCCTCAATACAACTCAGTACATTCTGTCATTAGCTTGCTCTGATGACTTGCACTGAATGGAATTTATTGTTCTTCATGATTGAGTGACTCACCCGGAACGTATCTGTGGTGGCTGCCTTTGCTTTTGAAGTTAGCGAGGCAAACACACTTTAAAAATGATATACGTAGTTAAAAGAAAAAAAGTCTATCTATCTTCCATTCCATATGGAAGCTCCCCAACTCATTTTTATACCCTGAAGTTTAGAAGACATAAATTGGAGGCTAAGTCACTAGCTTGCTAGAATGCGCCGTTATGTGCATGCACAGTGACACTGGTGTCAGAAAAAGTCAGATTGGTTAGACTGACTGTCAATCAAGTGAAAAAATTTCATAGTGAGCATATTAGACTGATGTCTAGGTTTTAATGCCATGTGATCCACCCGCACTACCTTTGCGATCGACCGATAGATCGTGATCGACATATTGGGCACCCCTGATTTAGACTGTCCATCATACTTCAAAGCTGCTGTAACTGGGTTGTAACTTAAAGTACTATAAAGAGTGCACAATAAAATACTGAAAACTTAAGAATAGCAGCGTAACAAAATAACTACACATGCAAATACAGGCCAATCACCCATCACTAACTTCCTAGGAGATGAAGCTCAACTTATAACTTTCCATTCATTCATTTTCTGATAAACTTCATTGTAATTAGGGTCATGGGGAGGCAAGAGCTTATCTCAACCGGCTCTGGGCAAGGACAAAGTATACCCTGAATAGCTTGCCAGGCCATCGCAGGGCAGAAACAGGCTGACTGCTGTGCGGTCTTCTCTTAATGAAAGTCAGCAATGGTTCTTTTACAGCCTCACACCATAGACAGTGAGACAAATGGCTGGCCTTTGATCGGTTTTCAATGATGACACTTGATAAATGGTGAAGTCTTCTCTGAAACTGTAGGAGAGTCTGGTTTTAAACAATAATTAATAGGTTGGTGTCATGCATAGCCACAGATGGAGGATGGAATACTAGATGCTAAGCAGGCCGTCAATAATACCGTAAATAGAATCGTTGAGACATGTCTCGCTGGAGCTTCTATTGATGTACGACAGGTTTAAGGGTTGACACGAGAACACGTTCAATCTAATGAATGTAAAACTAAGTAACCGAAATCATGTCTAAAGATCATATTATTAATACAGTGATCCCTTGCTACTTCGTGCTTCAGTTTCTGTGGCTTCAGTACATCGCAGGTTTTTCAAATATATGAATTGAAAAATTAAAAAAAATAAGGAAATTCAGGAAAAATAATGCAAAAAGTTAAGGAAAATGCCGCAAAACTAGGCCAATTATGCAACAACAACAAAAAAACCTCCAAACAAACAAACAAAACAGGGTTGTGACAGGAAGGGCATCTGACGTAAAAACTATGCCAAATCAAATGTGCGAATCAGATGATTCGCTGTGGCGACTCCCAAGAACGGGAAAAAGCTGAAAGAAAGAAAGAAATAGTGTTGAATATGTATTTATTGATATTATATACACAAATACATGTATACGTCAGTCGGGGGGGTGTGATTCTACTTTGAGGAAATCGGCGGTCGCGGGGGGGTCTCAGTCCCCATTAACTCCGGAAAGTGAGGGATCCCTGTAATACACAACAATACTTGCAAAATAGTTTAGCAAAATCTAAAGACTAAAGATGGTGAAATTGGAGATGCATTAAATAATATAGATATTTTATATCTCCTAGTTATAGGCAAATAATAACTAATAATAATAATGATAATAATAATAAAACCGAAATATGAAAGCAAAAAAGGGAAGAATTCTGGTATAACTTCTTAGGGTGCTGCGCTCATGATCAGGCAGTTGTGTGTTCGAATCCCACTGAGACCCTCACTGTGCTAAGATGCCTGGGCAAGGTCTCAACCACAAGTGTGCCTCTGTTCACCCAGCAGTATAAATGGGTACCAGTAAAAATATACGGGGAAGGTAACCTGCGATGGACTAGCGTCCCAACCAGGAGGAGTTGAACTCCTGGTCGCTTCACGCTACAGAAACCAGGGATAAGTACCGGCCTGATGAGCCACTAGGGTCGAATGTAAAAACCCAACAGATTTTACCTTTTTTTTTTTACCTACCTTCTTATGAAGAAATACAAGAGATTTGTTTTGTTAAAGGTTGAAAGAGATTAAATTACACAACGTGGAAGTAGGTTGTATATTAAAAGAGAAAGATAAGAACATGAAGTTTTTCAGAACGATTACAGGCTTACTGATCACTATTATAAGCAGAGCAACACTGACTGGCTCTTCTCTTTTTGTTTTCAACTACCTTATGTAGCGCCTCTTCAATCTCACTCAAAGCAGTGTTGACAAAAGAACAACGTGCATATTGGATTAAAGTGTGTACATTTTTGACAGCTACGAAAGCGATACAGTCTTCCTATGCAGAATTTGATCTCAACAAGCTGACTGAAGCAAGTAGCGTCCTGTAGACTCATCTGTTTTTTAGACTTCTCGGTCAAATGTGGGTACTGCTAAGCTGGGGTGAAACTGCGACATGGTGTCCATAATTTAAAAAAAAAAAAAAAAAAAAAGTGAGGGACTCCACGATTTATGACCACAAATTTGAACATGATTGGGGATAAAAAGGAGGCAAGGAGCATCCAAGAGATATAACTTGGGGAAAAAAAAACATGTTTCCAAGTTCATCAGGATCCCCTTTGATTGTGACTTATGGTCTGTTACACTCTGGCTCTACCGTAGTCAAAGATCATCACAAATTCACCAAGTTCCCTCAAGGCCATCAAGATTCAATCCCATGACTGCCATATGCACATGGGGAGTCTCTCAAATTGTGGAGATCATGGACATCGTGACTCCAGAGTAGCATCATGCAACCAAAACCATCACCCTATGATACAGAATATTTTTGGGTAACTTATCTTTTCTAATAAGATCTGGATAGAAATAGTCCCTGTCCAAATACAAATTTATATAGAACTGCACATACATGTACACACACAAAAACACACATGAGAAAATGTAAGGGCCAGAGTGACTTTGACTTTTGACAAGGTCCACATTGTAATGGTTAGAGGAGAGAATCTTTTCAGTTCGAAGACTGCTTCTCATGTGATCTTCCAGAGTGTGTAGTGGTAAGAACCTACCCAAGCCCATCCAAAGATGGGCAACCAGTAAACTGCCAAAAGTGTCACTGTTATATGTGGAGAGCAAAGGACAGCACATCTGGTCTGATCCCAAGAAATGTTACTGTACCACAAACTGCTGAAACAGTTTATGCCTGGAATGACAAAAATATGCTAGGAAACACAGTACATTCCCACTTGCTCCACATACAGCTGCCGAAACACAGCCCTGTCAATTAAAGTTAATGTTATGGCACCCATGCATATCCATAAATATATATTTAAAAGGTGCATCAAGTTCAGTTTCCTCCTGTCGCTACAATTTGAGCAAGCATGTAAGAAACAAAATCTTCCCCTCAATGCCATAAATATTAGTGTTTCATTTTGATGTGGATAAACACCATAAGGGAAGTGTACCAACACACTCTTGTCCTCTGGATCTTTTGTCCTCTGTCTGCAGGAAGAAGTAGAGATCAGTGTTCATTTTATTGATGGTCAGATCAGCTT
>CM045746.1:16676965-16744465 GCA_024760905.1 Plotosus lineatus
ACGTAACTCGCATAGGTTGTAAGTCGAAGACTGTCTGTACAAGCTTAAAACATACGTTCCCCTCTAAAGAACGCCCTGTAACGACTTATGAACAAACTCATCAAACGAACAGCCGTCTGGAATGTATCTCGTTTCTAAGTTGGGGAGCGTCTGTATATACACACACATACACACACACACACACACACACCTGGGATCAAACGAAACATACGCTAGCCATTGCTTTTTATTTTTCTGCCTTGGCACCCATAATACTCTTGCTAGTTCATTGGTTGTCCTTCCTTGGACCACCACTGGTAGGTACAAGGAACACTCCACAAATCTGTGTTTGAGAAAGTAATTGTTATTTTTTTAATTTATTTGTTCTTGTTTTGCTGTTGGGTCGTGAGAATCATGGGATTTTATTGGTACTAGTAAGATTTTTAAAATTTATTATTTAATAAGTCTGTCGGGCTTTTACACTTGAGCATACTGGCTTCTGTAGCGTAAAAAGAGTTTGACAACTGGATGGAATGCTTATCCAAGGCATGTTTCCTTCACAGTGTTTTTACTGGTGCCAATTGGACAGAGGATGACTTTTGGTGAAGACCTTGGCCAAGGCTCTTAGCATACTGCCAGTCTAATATTTAGATTTGAACCCAAAAGCTGTTAATTCTGATCTTGACTTGCAGTGTCAAGATGTTTGATCCAAGGCCATGCCTAAGACGTACTGATTTTTTCCTTATGCACTGTAAAGTATTTGCATATTTAGGCAACCAGGATATTATCAATTCTTTTTCCAGGGTAGCACAATAGCAAAGTGGTTAAACATTTACCCAACAGTAAAAAAGGTCCTAGGTTCATGTGCAGTCTGCATGTTCTCTGTGCTTAACTGGGTGTCCTTCCACAAACCAAAAACACGACAGTCGGCTGATTTGCTGTTCCAATTCATCCCCAAGTGTGAATCAAACTGAATGAGGTCATTTGTGTGTTGGATCTGTGATGGCCCAGGGAGCTGTCCAGGCAGTACCACACCCTTGAGTTGTCCGAGATGGGCACCAGCCTGTCCAGCAGACTAATGTATAGTAGCTAAAATAGTTGTGTACTCACCCATACTGTTGGTAGAGTTGCACCACATCAACAGAGAAGCTGTGCAGATTACATTCATCACCCCAAACAGTAGAATCTTCCATGACTGCAATACAATTCAACAGGTCAAAAACATTAAGTCTTTAAAGGAAGAGCAAAAGGACAGTTTGCATTAAAAGGTTGCACCTTCCCTTCAGGCATCTGATGGGGCCTTTCAACAATAAGACTAAATGTTATCAAGCCATTTAAGGAAACTGCAAACCTGCTTTCAAAGCACAATCAAGAAACATATATTTCAAAAAAATTAGCAAGTTTGTATAAATTATAGAGCTGCGCAATAAAACTGGTTATCGGTTTAAACCAGTTCTAACATGAAAACAATACGTATCGAGCTACTCTGAAGCAAAACTGTTTTTTTTTTTACATGCATCACGAAAACTTTGGAACAGTAAAAAATACTTCGGCTATTCCTGCTAATAGAACCGGAAGGAATGCTTTCATTGAGAGAGGAAAAAAAAAAAAAGGCAACTGCAGAGGTTCCGGCATATAATCCTGACACAATGGGTTTCTGTCCTCTTATCTCCAGTCATTCAGTGTGTGGCGAGCCTGATATAATAAGAGCCATGCCGTGATTGGGCAGTGCGGATTGTCATGAAGGCCTTCAACCAATAGAATTTGTTTTTATACAGGATACGAAAATTCCCGCTGAAAACAAAACCATGGTTCATGTTGCTAATTTATCAGGAATTTACTGACCTACTGCATCTAGATTTTCGCTTAAACATTTACTTTAAAATGAAGAAAAAGATGTAAGTGGTCCTATGAACCTGATCTCCAACAAGGCACATGAACCATACAGGTTTTTTTTTTTTTTTGCTTAACGCAGCAATAATATCTCTGTCGACTCTGAAAAAAAAAAATGATGTGGGCTCCACCTCAGGCTCAACATGCTCCAAATCAGTCCCAGATTACGATAAATTACATTTCACTTCTCTCCAGCATAATGATGATATTCATGTGATTTATATGATCAACGATATTGCATGTTATGATTGTAAAGTTCTAAAGTTTGACAGACTTTCCTTAGCCGTCAGTGTAACTGTAAGTGTTATACGTGCGGCATGTGCACTGCAGGCCGATGGACATTACTATGATGGCATTAATATACTGTAAATACATGTATTGTTATATATAAATATACAGGTGTTCTCCAACTTGTGTTCATCCGTTTTATGTTTTTTCGATTTTATGTTTTAAAAAAAAAAAAAAAAAAAGTCAAATTTTGAGTCGAGACATACCTATGTAGTACGCTGACGTAATGATGCAATGACGCTGTATTCATTGTTTACAAACTACAGATTGAGTGATGTATAGTACATACGTCACACGTCATACATCACTGTAACAACTTACGTCCACTTTCAGCTCACATTCGGCCGTCTGGAACCAATTAAAAACGTAAGTCGGGCAGCGTCTGTCTCAATCTTCTGCTCATAGGGTCACAGGTCTGATGAGGTCGAGTCATGCATGATACAGTTGTGCACATGTGCGGATGATGCTCAACCTTTACTCCCGCCTTAAAATTTAATATACATGCATTAATGATTAAGGCTTCACGATATGCTGATAAAAGCACTAGACGCACTTCTAATGTTTGTGTATTTAATATGTTTAAATAGCTTATTTTGCTCAATATGCAGTTAAATTTTTAGTGTTAATATTTGTGTCAAAGTTTAAAACATTAAATTTTCATAATTAGATTTTTTCTGGTGCTTAGAATTTTTATTTTAATGACTAAAAACAACATATTTAATGGTGTTGATTTCTCTTTTTGAAATAAAGAATGAATACCGTCAAGAACAGGCTCACTTTTAATTTAAAATTCTTCTTGCAATATATCACAATACATGCTAGAAATCGCAATACAAAAAAAATCTAGACAATAAGCAGCTCTAATAAATTATCAACTTATTTATTCCTGTGAAATCAATCCTGCTGTACAGAAGAAAAATTCTAATATCAGGAAGCTTGCATCGAAATACAAAATGTACCTTAGTGTCCTGTTACATAAACAATAATGCGGTTCTCACTGAAATGGCAATTGTAGCCAGCCATGTTTGAAAAGCCATCAACGTTTTCTTACAAGGCCAAAATCAAGGAAACCTGAGGCTTTATTAAATAAAAGTATCACTCTTCTGCTGCACAGAGCCCATTTGCAGCAATGTCAGAGAAAAGAAAAGTGGACAGTGAGTGCCGGGTGGTTCATAAGGAATGGACACCTAAATACTTTTTTTTTTTTTTTTTTTAACTGAAGTCTGGTCAAAGGCTGTATGTCTTATTTGCCAAGAAACCATTGCGGTTTGAAAAGAATACATCAGCCGCCACTTTTCCACCAAGCATGCTAATTACGCAACAACCTGTCAACGCAGGAATGGCTGGCTACCACTGATGAACACCAACAAAGCACCCCACAGGTCCCAGTTGAGTGATGAACACCTCTGGGAATCGCCACAACAGAATTGCCACCAGGCTTCGATGCACTGGCAGAAATGGGTCAACAACACTGCTCCCCCTGAAAGGTTTGTTAATACCGCTTTTTACAAAGAAATAAAAAATTAATGTCATGCAGAATTGAGCTCGGGTTATCGGCCCGGCCCTCCACGATATTTCCTGTTTCTCATATGGCCCCTTGGGAAAAATAATTGCCCACCCTTGCCCTAGACAGTTCACCAGGCCAGGCCATCACATGGCAGAGACACGCTGACGGCTAGGCAGCCAGCCTTCCCTTGTTGAAAGTCAAATACAGAAATTATTTCTGGGAAAAAAATTTGCAATATATGGATGAAAATTGTGATTTTTTTTTAGTTTGTTTGTTATTTGTTCCATGCCATGTCATCAACTCAAAAGTACAAATTGTAGAGCTTGCAATAAGGATCTTGCATTAAAATGTATATCCTAAGAAGAATTTGCTGATTTTCTTACTTTGAGAACTGAGAATTGCACACCAAGTTACGGTCCAGTGCATAATCAGTGGTGTCCATGCCAGTTCCATAGTGGGAACCGACCCATTTTTCCTCTGAGGTGGTGAGGCTTCATTGTTATGATGTTCATTGTATAACTGGATGACCTCCTGAAGTGTATTTATTTTACATGTAATCAAGCAATAATTAATTTATTCACCAAAAACAAATGGTATGAATTCCATGTATGTATGTAAGTGGTTCCTAACCTGGGTTCTATCGAACCCTAGGGGTTCGGTGAGTCAGTCTCAGGGGTTTGGCGGAGGTCAAGACACACACCTGACTCATATTCATGACGACACGCCCCGCTTGGCCATCACTGGCTGCAGGTAATCACGCTACATTGCTTGGCCAATCTGTGCTGCAGGAAATTTGGTGCGCTCAGTAGTCGAATTGTGACTGTTGTGATGGTACGTCATGGGATTTCTTTCTTAATGTTTCAATCCATACTATGTTGAGTAAAAAAAGAACGTGGTCGAATGAATATGTACAACATTGATTCACATATATAATGGAACGTGATATTAGTTTTCATCCTATCTGCATGATTTGCAAAGTAGGATCAACCCTGTGCTGACTGACGTATACAGACATGTATATGTACATATAATATCAATAAATACATATTTAATACTATAAACGCTTATAATAACGATTAAACAGTCAAAAATAATGCATAAGATTTAAATAAAACAAATACACACACACACAGACGCACGTTCGCGCACACACTCATATGCGTACTACTTCTTCTTCTTCTTTTACTTTCGGCTGCTCCCTTCAGGGGTCGCCACAGCAAATCATCCGCCTCCATCTCACTCTTTCCTCTGCATCTTCTTTTCTGATTCCAATGACCTTCATGTCTTCCTTCACCACATCCATAAATCTCTTCTTTGGTCTTCCTCGAGGCCTTCTGCCTGGTAGTTTCAACCTCAGCATCCTACTGCCAATATACTCACTATCCCTCCTCTGTACATGTCCAAACCATCTCAATCTAGCCTCTCTGACTTTGTCTCCAAAACATCTTACGTGGGCTGTCCCTCTGATATACTCATTTCTGATCCTATCCATCCTCGTTACTCCCAGAGAGAACCTCAACATTTTCATCTCCGCTACCTCCAGCTCTGCCTCCTGCCTTTTCCTCATATGCGTACCTCACATAAAAATGTAAGTAGTTGTGATGGGGGAGTTCATGCATTGTATTGGTTTTGTTCTTTGAACACAGTGATGTTAATGCACGGTTCATTTTGGAGCCCCAATAAAAACATATACCTATGTCTTGAATTTGAAAAAAAAAAAATCATGTTTTATTTTTCACTAAAGAAGGGTTCGGTGAATAAGCATATGAAACTGGTGGGGTTCAGTACCGCCAACAAGGTTAAGAACCACTGATGTATGTGAATGGATTTGAATATGAATTTGGTTTTACATACAGAATTATTAATATTTGTACGTAATAAAAGTACAGTTATAAATGAACCAATCGGTGCGATTGTACCAGCATCTCCTGAGCAACACATGATTTCTATTAACACTGAGTCATGTCAGGTTTGAGGCTTCTCATTGTTTTATCACTGTGTGATTCAGGGAATCCTTCTGGGATTCTGCAAGTAGGGAAAGTATTCTGGTAGTGAATATGGAGAATAAAGGAAATACCCTGGGCAACCACAAAAGCAGACTAAAAGAAAAAAAAAAAAAAATCAGCAAAATAAGTAGATACAGGGATCCCTCACTTTCTGTGGCTAATGGGGACCGAGACCCCCCCACGCGCAACCTCCGATTTCCATAAAATAGGATCGATCCCCCCCGACTGACGTATACGTACATGCATGCGTGTATATAATATCAATAAATATATATTCAATGCTATGAATGCTTATAATAACAATTAAACATTCAAAAATAATGTCTACAATGTAAATAAAATATAAATACACACGCGCGCGGGCACACAGTCTACTTCCAACATTCTAGTAAATTATCTTAAACCTGTAACAGAGAGAAGACACACACTTTGGGTTACAGAAGCAATGCAACGAGGTATCGTATTCCACGTGATAAGTGCCCAGGGCGCTCAAAAAAATTTGAGTGGGTGGGCGCTTATAAAATGCTTACCAGTGGAGTGGACCGGTAAGTGCTTATTGCCATCGACGTGGAAAACATGACTAATAACAGAACAATAAAACAGTTTTACTGGTATTTGTGTTATTCATTTGGCGGTATCAACCAAATTACTTACATGAAAGCTGAAAATAAACAGCAAACAGCATAATTAAAAAAAAAAGTACCCTTTAAATACCCCTCCAAGTGCTTTCCTTTAAATATTTTCCCCAGGTGTAAAATCGAGCCAATCAACATGAATGTCAACTTTAGCACATGGCACGTTGAAAAGGACATGGCCAGGAACGTCTTTAAATGTATGAAGTTAGTGAGCAGGAGAATCGGGTGAAAAATACTGGTCATCACTTTCTGATAGGTCCATATGTGGCTCATCGCTCCATTCATTCAGAGCATCCCATAGTTTTGCAGTAGCAGTTTCTAATGGTTCATTTTGTTGGACATTTACGAAGAGAACACAGCAAAATATTTTCCTGTTTTTTAAAACATGGCAGAACAATCAAATGTGTTGTTACGGATGAACATTATAGACATTCCCCAGTGGCAAGGGGTCTTGAAACACCGTGTAAACTCACTTTTACAGCCAGTGAACGCCTCATTTTACCGTCAATAAGACTGGTTGAAAAAAATTGGCAAGTTTGATCTACCATTTTCCTCTCAGTGCACATAAGCGGTTATTAAACGTAAGATCAAAAACATCGGGGGGGGCTTATTGGAGTAGGGCGCTTACTACGTCGAATACAGTACTTAGATTAAATTGGAAATATGGAACCATAAAAAATGAACTTTGAAAGACTTGCCTAATAAAGTACCCAACCTTCACCCCTTCACTTGCGTGCGCGCGCGCACACACACACACACACACACACACACACACACACACACACACACACACCTTATATTGATCTCTGCTGGCCCGCTAAAGTACAGTGTGTAATCCAATCGTGCTTGGTTTGTAAAGCAGGATGCTTCTATCGGCCAAAACAGGATTGCGAGTTACAACCCAACCCTGATGCCCTATGACTTCATCCTCTTTAGTTACAGTGATTTACACAAGTGCACTGATGACAACTCGGAAAACATGCTGTTAAAAAGAAGTCCAAAGGAAGATGTGATTCTGAAATACTGAAATGTATCCTCAAGTTAAAACCACAACCGATTTACACAGAACTCACCCGTCTATCTGACGTGACCAAGTTGATCTCCTGAACGAACTTGCTAAGGATGGACTTGTGCGACTTGCGGAAAGGGTGAATGGTGCCCTGCAAGAGGAAGCAAAGAGAAAGTGAATGTACTTTCAAATTAGAGCTGAGACACACACACACACACACACACACACACAAACGTGCGTGTATATATTATATACACAGGGATCCCTCACTGTCTGTGGTTAATGGGGACCGTGTCCACGAAGTAGTATTGACCCCCCCTCCACATCACCCGGCCGACATATACGTACATGAAGATGTGTATATAATATCAATAAATACATATTCAACACTAGAAATGCTTATAATAACAATTAAACATTCAAAATAATGCATAAGATGTAAATAAAATATAAATACACACACATACAGAAGCACGCGTGCACACAGATGCGCACCTCACATAAAAATGTAAGTAGTTTTGTTGGGTTGTTGTTTTGTTTGTATGGGTTTTTTTTTTTTTTTGCACAATTGGCCTTGTTTTGTGACATTTTCGTTAACTTTCTTCCTTAATTTCTTATTTTTTTTAATTATATGATGAATATTTTTGAAAAACTGAAGCCGCAGAAACTGAAGCACGAAGTAGTGAGGGATCACTGTATGCATGTGTGTGTGTGTGTTTGTGTATATATATTTTTTTTTTCCCAAAAATTTAAGACGACATTTAATTTTTTAATATTTCCATTATCCCATGTGTCATGATAGATTTATTTCCCCATATCATCCTATACTCACTTCTATAAACACCAAAAGGAAACACTTAAGTTTATTTCAAACAAAGTCATTAACATGAATACAATACAAACAAAAATGTAATTTATATCTTTGTACATAATGTCCCGCATGAAAGCTTTAAAAGTTCAACATGTACATTTGATTTATGTGGGCTAATAATTTAACTCTTCTGAAATAAACCTACTACGGTTGTTTAAGCAATGAGAAGGTACTCACTGCATAAGTTTCGGTTAACTATGTTATTGCCAACTAAAACATCTTAAATCTTGAAGTAATTATCCAATCAACCGCTCTTGCCTATGTTCTCATTTAAATCCAAGTGGTGATTTTTTTAGGCACAGCAATGTACTCGAACTTGACACTTCTACGCATAATTCTAGCTTAAGATTGCATTTATCAGACAAGCATCTGCTCGGTTACACAAATATATGGAGGTCATCGATATGTCAAACTCTTCCATGGTGACTGCATCAATTGCCCCCCTTGAGTGAGGATTTCTTACTTCTTATTTTAACTGCATTGAGAGTTTTGTTTGTTAACTTTACTGTACTGTATTAATCCGGCAAGGGAAATTATTCCTTCTGCATTTCACCCATCCAAAGTGAGCGCACACTGGTGGCACCTGGGTAGCAGTTAGGGGGTTCACTACCTTGCTCAAAGGCACGCCAGCCATTTGTGTGGAGGAAGGGAAGGTGCAGCTCACTCCCTCACTGACACATTTTTCCTACTAGTTCAGGAATCAAACCAGTGACCTTTCGGTCCCAAAGCCACATGATATAAAACTTTAGGCACTGCCTAAATTGGGGGCTCCAATAAATAAATAAATAAACTTGTCCTAATATGAATCCAATTCGAATTCCTTTTAATGATGCTATTTATGACGGAATTACATCAAACCATCACCTTATACTGGTCCTTCTCAAAAAATTAGCGTATTGTGATAAAGGTCATTCTTTTTTGTAATGTACTGATAAACATTAAACTTTCATATATTTTAGATTCATTACACATAACTGAAGTAGTTAGAGCCTTTTATTGTTTTAATACTGATAATTTTGGCAAAAAAGTAAAGAAAAAACAAAAATCCCTATCTCAAAAAATTAGCATATTTCATCCAACCAATAAAAAAGTGTTTTTAATACAAAAAAGTCAACCTTCAAATAATTATGTTCAGTTATGCACTCAATACTTGGTCGGGAATCCTTTTGCAGAAATGACTGCTTCAATGCGGGGTGGCATGGAGGCAATCAGCCTGTGGCACTGCTGAGGTGTTACGGAGGCCCAGGATGCTTCGATAGCGGCCTTAAGCTCATCCACAGTGTTGGGTCTGGTGTCTCTCAACTTTCTCTTCACAATATCCCACAGATTCTCTATGGGCTTCAGGTCAGGAGAGTTCGCAGGCCAATTGAGCACAGTAATACCATGGTCAGTAAACCATTTAGCATTTGGTTTTGGCACTGTGAGCAGGTGCCAGGTCGTGCTGAAAAATGAAATCTTCATCTCCATAAAGCTTTTCAGCAGATGGAAGCATGAAGTGCTCCAAAATCTCCTGATAGCGAGCTGCATTGACCCCGCCCTTGATAAAACACAGTGGACCAACACCAGCAGCTGACATGGCACCCCAGACCATCACTGACTGTGGGGACTTGACACTGGACTTCAGGCATTTTGGCATTTCCTTCTCCCCAGTCTTCCTCCAGACTCTGGCACCTTGATTTCCGAATGACATGCAGAATTTGTTTTCATCCGAGAAAAGTACTTTGGACCACTGAGCAATAGTCCAGTGCTGCTTCTCTGTAGCCCACGTCAGCCGCTTCTGCTTCAACAGTGGCTTGACTTGGGGAATGCGGCACCTGTAGCCCATTTCCTGCACACAGTGGCTCTGGATGTTTCTACTCCAGACTCCGTCCACTGCTTCCACAGGTCCCCCAAGGTCTGGAATCGTCCCTTCTTTCACTTTTTCCCTCCCACAGACGTCCCACTGAGGTGTCTTGATACAGCACTCTGGGAACAGCCTATTCGCTCAGAGATTTCTTTCTGTGTCTTACCCTCTTGCTTGAGGATGTCAATGATGGCCTTCTGGACAGCAGTCAGGTCGGCAGTCTTCCCATGATTGTGGTTTTGAGTAATGAACCAGGCTGGGAGTGTAAAGCCTCAGGAATCTTTTGCAGGTGTTTAGAGTTAATTCATTGATTCAGATGATTAGGTTAATATCTCGTTTAGACTACCTGAACATGATATGCTAATTTTTTGAGAAGGACCTGTAGTTCCCCACATGGCAGTTATATTTTACTCTCACTGCTTGCTTGTTTTTACAGATCAAAACTTAAGGTTGAATGCATGATTCAAATGTTTCTGTCCCAGAATCCCATTATTTCACACTTCCTGTTCCACTAAGACCTGTTCTTCCTGTTTTGTTTTTCTCTAACAGACAGTAGAACTTCTCCAAATACTGTACCACACACATAGTAATATAAACGGCTGACCTAAGAGATCATATTAAGAAAACATACAGTGATGGAAGAAGCAAACAGAAATCATCATGAACTGCACTGAGTCAGTAATAAAATACAGACTGAGGTACTGACAGGAACTTACCAGAGCATATGTATCAGATTCTTGTTTCTTCCTGTATACCGATGTGTCTATAAGAAAATAAAAGAATCAACGTTTTGACAATAACAGTCTTCAAATGCACGTATATTCTAGAAATTACGGCAAACGGCATCAGTTAAAAAGACTGCTCGACATTCAGCTAGCAACAAGCTAACAGTAATTACCACAACACGGATGTAGTGACGAAGTACACACACATTATTACACGTGTATTTTAATGTTTACAAACATATCTAACACATAACCACATATTTCTCTCCAGAATGCTCACTGTCCAGATGAATTAGCATACAATTAGCCAGACATCAAAGGCCGAATCCCAAATGGCTCCAAAGTGCGCACTAAAGCGATCCACCGAGGCTCATTTTACACACTATCGAGCGCCCGAGATAGGGCTTTATACAGCCATTTAAGATTCGGCCTTGTACAGCCAACCCGGATAGAGGAGCTGATGCTAAAGGGAATTACCCGAGTCCTTGAAGTTAATAATATCCACTGAGACCATGTCAGGTTTATCGGCAGGTACTGTCTTCCTTTCGGTTATACTAGAAGGCACCACATCCGGCTTCGGACCGAGTTTCCTTGGATAGTACTCGGAAACATGATGATATGGTAATCCTGACGCAGACGTGGACAAGCTGTCCACCTCCATTTTGGAGAGTCGCTTCTTCTCGATATGTTTCGGATCAACTGATTTGTTTGTGTAGTCATGGTGTGTTACCGCCCCCTAGTGTTAGTGTGTGACAAATCAAGAAAACTATGGATTGAATTGTGGTTCCACACATTCATTCATTCATTCATTCATTCAGGATGCTGAGGTTGGAACTACCAGGCAGAAGGCCTAGAGCAGGGGTGCTCAATCCTGCTCCTGGAGATCTACCTTCCAGAAGACATTCGCTCCAACCCTAATCACGCCCACCTAACCATCCAATCATCTCATCAAGACCTGACTGGATCTTACATGTCACATGGGCCACATTAGTGTTGGAGATAAAGTCATCTGGAAGGTAGATCTCCAGGAGCAGGATTGAGCACCCCTGGCCTAGAGGAAGACCAAAGAAGAGATATATGGATGTGGTGAAGGAGGACGTGAAGGTAGTTGGTGTAAGAGAAAAAGATGCAGAGGATAGGGTGAGATGGAGGCAGATGATTTGCTGTGGCTACCTCTGAAGGGAACAGCTGAAAGAAGAAGAAGACATTCATTCATTTTCTGTAACAGCTTAATCCTAATTAGGGTCGCAAGGAGGCTGGCACCCATCCCAGCCGACTCAGGGCGAGGGCAGAGTTCACCCTGGACAGCTCGCCAGACCATCGCAGCGCGGAAAAACACTGACGGCTATGCAGCCTACTCTTGCCGAAAGTCAGCGATAGTTCTTTTGCATGAACCTCACACCATAGACAG
Source organism: Plotosus lineatus (assembly GCA_024760905.1). NCBI lineage: Eukaryota > Metazoa > Chordata > Actinopteri > Siluriformes > Plotosidae > Plotosus > Plotosus lineatus. The sequence continues at coordinate 16,689,133 of CM045746.1, forward strand.
TGAAAGACATGGCCAGCCTTTGATAACCCAGTTAGCTGCACTGGGGAGACAGTTACAACCCGTGGAGAGTGGGTGAACCCCCAACCTGAGGATCAGTGACCAGCACATCTACCACCAGACCACCACCGCCCTGGTTCCATACAATTTAATGTTTTTAACACTGTAGATATAGTTCAGCCTCCAGGAGTAATAAAAGGATTAAAGAAATGAGTGGGCAAGTGAATAATTTTTATAACAAATGTTTACATTTTCAAAACAGTGTTTACAATATCCTAATATTTCTCTGGCAAAGCTTCTTCAATTGTTTTGCCATTTCTTTGGGACTTTGAAGTGAAGAGAATTAATAAAATGATATAAAATTGAATGAATGAATAATACGTGGCATGTTTGCTTCACTGTAAGAAGATCTTCAGTGCGATTCTCGAGGTCAAAGCATTTCTGTATGTATGTTTCATCCAGGCACTCGGGTATCATCCAAAAAACTATTACCTTCAGTGGGCAGCAGAGCTGAACTGTGGTCAATGCTGCTGAAGAACACCAGGAGGCAGACCAGTGAACCTGGCCCCTGGTTCCTGTACTGCGATGCTCCACTCACCAACATGTACCGAACCAGCGCGGTGAGTTATGGTTCATCATGACTAAATGCAATTCAAGATGGCCCTCAGTCCGCGGCAGCCAAAAGGCAGAGGGTGCTAAGAATCCCCGGGTTCCCAAAACACTACTTTACATATGTACTTACAATGTACGTACATTGAAGGATCTGGAGAAAGAAGAACATGAATTGGAGAAGGCAAGTTTCAAGTCGGACATCATCGGAATAGCAGAGACAAGAAAGAAAGGCGAACAGCTTGAGGAGCTACAGAGCGGACATGTGATGTCCACAAAGGGAGGAGAGGAGTCCATTAGGAGGAGTTGGTTTCTTGGTGAACAAGAAGATTAAAGACCGGATACTGGAATATGACGGAACGAGTAATAATGTAGCATCGCTCTCACTGAGAATAAATTGCAACTACAGTCTACAAGTGGTCCAAGTGTATGCACCTACAACAAGCCATGATGACGAAGAGGTTGAAGAGCTGTAGGAGGAAGTAGCCAGGATCATGGAGAAGAACAAGAGTCATTATAAGATAATCATGGGCGACGTCTATGCGAAGGTCGGACAGCAGCAGCAGGGCGAAGGAAAAACTGTTGGATCTTTTGGTCCACATGGCTGCATTCAGATGATGGATGGCTGTGTTCCTCCTTGTTTGACCCAAAGTGCAAGATATCAGCCATCAATCATATCAACACCTGCATCATGGTTCCTGAGCAGGAGATTCATCAGGTTATGGAAGTTTCTGGAGCTGAACAGATGCCGAATAACAGCAACTGAAAATAAAATCTGCCCATCAGTGTAATTTACAGCTGAACGAACTTTAGGTTACAAAAGTCATTTACCCGTGAACCATAAACTGGTTCCCCAGATTTTTGAAATGTCAAGGCCTGCTTTATATACTGCAACAATACCACCATCATCATCATTATCGTCATCATCATCATCATCATCATGCTCTTCAGCTTATTCCGGGGTTGGGTTGCAGGGGCAGCAGCCTAAGCAATCAGGTCCAGATATCCCTCTCTACAGCCACTTCCTCCAGCTCTTCCGGGGGGACACTGAGGCGTTTCCAACAAGCCGAAAGACAGTCCCTCCAGCATGTTCTAGGCTGATCCCGGGGTCTCTTCCTGGTTGGACATGCCCGAAACACCACACCAGCGAGGTGTTCGGAGGCATTCTATCCAGATGCCCGAGCCACCTCAACTGGCCCCTCTCAATGCGGAGCACCAACGGTTCTACCCCGAGCTCTCCGCGGATAGTTGAGCTTCTCACTTTATCTCTAAGGTCGAGCCCTGCCACCCAGCGAAGGAAGCTCATTCCAGCCAATTGTATCCGCGATATTGTTTTTTCGGTCACTACCGAAAGCTCAGGTTGTTCTTACACAGGCTCTCTCTCTATATATTTTGTTTTTTAAACCCGCTCGAGACAAGAAATTTGCCAATATATATGAACTGAGTTATCAAAGGCAGGCCATGTCTGTCACTGTCTATGGTGAGAGGCATGTAAAAGAACCATTGCTGACTTTCGTAAAGAGTAGCTGCAAAGCCGTCAGCGTGTTTCTGTCCCTTGCGAAAAGGGTTGTGTCAGGAAGGGCATCCGACGTAAAAACCTCTGCCAAATCAAATGTGCGAATCAGATGATTCGCTGTGGCGACTCCCGAGAAAAGGGAAAAAGCCGAAAGGAAAACAAGAAAAAGAAGATGTTATCTCAATACAGTGAGTCTGGTTCTGGAATGCCAGGGAGTCTGGGGCATTGTGAGGCATGCAGGCATTACGTCAACTCCAGTGTATATCTTGAACCCAGCTGGGCTGCCATTTAATGCACTTCCTCTGTGTGTTTCAGACCAGGCACTTGTACTGATCATCTGGAACCGGTGTTGTTTCAGGACTCACCCAGCAAAACAGGACTTTTATAACGTCCCAGGCAGGTCTATATCCTACCACCAGAGGGTACCCTCCCCTAAATATCAACATGTCCTTCATTTGCTCTTTCCTGTTTGTCTAATATATTTAAAAGTAAAAAACAAAAATAATAATAGTCCTGGACGACATGCTGTATTTAGTTTTATTTGTATAGCACTTTTTACAATTGACATTATAATATAGTTACAGTATATATTATATATGGCTTATATATTATATATGGCTTCTGTATTACTGACCCTGCCTAGGCTTTTTATCATGATATTGGATAGTGTTTCATTTGTTCTCTATTTGTGGTCATTTTCTTTTTGACCTCAAATATTTTGATTTCTCAGGTTGCCTATGTGTTTTATCTTCCATTATAAATTAACTTAGGCCAAATACAAAGGTTTCCTGCCAAAACCACCCCAACCTTTGAGCTTACTAGCTCTTATTTACACCTTATTTTGGTTCTGGGTCTGTTTACAATAAGAATAATTAACCTACATGAGCAAAGGAACTGGGTTACTAAAGGCCGGCCATGTCTTTTTGTGTGAGGTTCATGTAAAAGTACCAGTGCTGACTTTTGGCAAGGGTAGCTGCCTAGCCATCAGCGTGTTTCTGCCCTGCAATGGCCTGGCATCCTTGTGACCCTAATTAGGATTAAGCGGTTCAGAAAATTAATAAATGAATGAATGAAAGCAAAGGAACTATTGTGACATCTTTGAGTTTATATTTCTTGTTCTGCAACGGAAACAACCAAAAGTATTTTAATTGAAGCAAATTTTAATACATAGATATACATGCATATATACATACAGTACTGTACATATATACATACATACACATATCCAGTGATCCCTTGCTACTTCGTGCTTTAGTTTCTGCAGCTTCAAGCATCGCGGGTTTTTCAAAAATATTCATTGAAAATTTTTTAAAAAATAAGGAAATTAAGGAAAGATAGGGAAAAAAGTGAAGGAAAATGCCGCAAAACAAGTCCAATTATGCAAAAAAAATCCAAAAACAAACAAACAAACAAAAAAAACAACCCAAAACCCCACAACAAAACGACTTACATTTTTATGTGAGGTGCGCATCTGTGTGCACGTGCGTCTGTATGTGTGTGTACTTATATTTTATTCACATTGTATACATTATTTTTGAATGTTTAATTGTTATTAAAGCCAGTGGTGGTCTAGTGGTATAAGGCACCGGATTGCTGATCCAAAGGTTGGGGGTTCGAGTCCCACTCTCCACAAGGTTGTCACTGTCCCCCCCAGTGCAGCTAACTGGGTTATCAAAGGCCGGCCAGGTCTCTCACTGTCTATGGTGTAAGGCATGTAAAAGAACCATTGCTGACTTTCGACACTTTTCTGCCCTATGATGGCCTGGCGAGCTGTCCAGGGTGTACTCTGCCCTCGCCCTGAGTTGGCTGGGATAGGCACCAGCCTCCCCGTGACCCAAATTAGGATGAAGCGGTTACACAAAATGAACTGAACTAATTGTTATTATAAACATTCATAGTGTTGAATATGTATTTATTGATAGTGTATTATATACACATATACGTACGTATATGTCAGTCGGTTGGGAGGGGGGTCGATCCTACTTTGCAGAAATTGGCTGTCGCAAGGGGGTCTCGGTCCCCATTAACCACAGGAAGAAAGTGAAGGATCTCTTTATATATATATAATATATATAATATATATATATATATATATATATAATATATGTAATATAATATATAAATAATATATATGTGTAATATATAATTATATATATATATATATATATATATATATATATATATATATATATATATATATGAGACAGCCCAGGCATGAGGGAATCTGATATGATAAGTGAAAAATTCATTGAAAACATCTTGGCTGTTATTTAATCAATTTAAAACTCCTTTAAAACTCACAAGAAGTAACATGCATCAGCTCAGGTATTCTTGACACTGTTGGGGTACATTGATCCATTCATTTTCTGAACCACTTAATCCTAATTAGGATAGTGGGGGAGGCTGGTGCCCATCTCGGCCGACTCTGGGTAAGAGCAGGGTACACCCTAGACAGCTCGCCAGGTAATTTCAGGGTCAACACTCACACAAACATTCATACTCACACCTAGGCATAATTTGGAACAGCCAAATAACCTACTGTGCATGTTTTTAGACTGTGGGAGGATCCCACACAAATACAGGGAGAACATGCAAATTCCACACAGAAAAACCCGAGCTGGGAATTGAACCCAGGACCTTCTTTCTGTGAGGCGGGCGTGCTAACCACTACACCACTGTGCCATCTGTTGGAGTACAGAATGGCCGAATGTTAGTCAAAGAGATAGTCAATAAAACCATGTATACCTTCAAAGATCACCAGCTAGGGATGTCTTTTCTCCACTGCACGTAAAGAAGCTGAAAACCGTGGAAAATCCATATAAAAAAACCAAGCCATGACAGGAGATCATGTTGCACAGTGACAAGCAGCTATTTTCAACTGCTCATTACCGGACAGAACAGAGTCAACGATCGAGAGATTTTGTGCTTCTCATTGCCTCCTTTGTCACTGCTACGTTCCACACCTGATAGCTTCTTGGCAAAGACAACTCGGCAGCGCTTGATAGCACTGAAAGCTCCAAGGACTGTTTGGTTTCAGCACCTCCAGATAATAGTTTCCTCATAATCGATGAAATGGGTCTTCTCCACAGCTTGTGACATACAGTTTCATGTTTTGTAGGACTCGCTGATGAAATATTGAGTCTGCTCTTTCAGTTGGTGAGGAAATACAAGTGCAATTGAGTGGATTTTGTGACTGAAAGATATCGATCCATCAGCATTAAAAAATTCTGAGAAGGCACAACGTAATGATGATGATAATGATAATGATGATGATGGGAGACAGACATTCTGCAACTATTTCTGGTTTTTCATCAGTTAATTTTCTGTAACCGCTTAATCCTAATTAGGGTCACAGGGAGGCTGGCGCCCATCCCAGCCAACTTCGGGCGAGGGCAGAGTACACCCTGGACAGCCCGCCAGGCCATCGCAGGGCAGAAACACGCCGACGGCTTTGCAGCCTACTCTTGTCGAAAGTCAGCAATGGTTCTTTTACATGCCTCACACCATAGACAGTGAGAGACATGGCTGGCCTTTGATAACCCAGTTAGCTGCACTGGGGAGGACAGTGACAACCTTGTGAAGAGTGGGAATCAAACCCCCAACCTTTGGATCAGCGATCCAGCGCCCTATACCATTAGACCACCACTGCCCCCATTTCTGGTTCTTACAAATAGCAAAAACAAAAAAGTTATTGTGAATTTTCTCTTCATGGGATGGAAGAATGTCTCATTCCTCATGAATCAGTGTCATCGGCTGAAAATTCATAAATCAGTTCTGAAGACATTTGGAAGATGTTTTTATCCAGAGCGGCTTACAGTTATCATTTTAATACAACTGAGCATTAAGAGCCTTGCTCAAGTGTCCAGGAGTGGTGATCGTGGGGAGGAAACCAATGACCTTTGGATCAGTAACCCATCGCTTTAACCACTAAAGCCACTGATGAGCTGAGATGAGCACTTGTGTGAAGATGGAGACATGTGTTTACATTCCAAACTTGTAAGCAGTACACACTGTAGCATTCGTTGTCCCAAGACCGTTGTAGCAATCACTACTCTCTCTCTATCAAAACCAAATTATGTTTAGATAATTGTAATGTGAGTTTTAATAAAAATCAGAAATCAGATGATGAAGCCATAGATAAGAAACAATGAGCTTCCAGGCTTGCGACACTAAGCTACATTTGCCCTAAAGTAGGCTGGAACAACATTAGGGCAAATGTAGCTTAATGTCCCGAGCCGGGAAGCTTCGTAAACATCGCTTCTGTTGTCATCGTCGTCGTCGTTGTCCCCATCCGCCACCAAGTTTGGAAAGAACTTATTTTCCAGACCCATTTTCAGCGCTCAGCTTGCAGCCTAATTTTATGTTATTTGTGGCTTCTTGCTACTGTTGTCTGAGAAGGTACAGAATAAAAACATCAAGGATTTTTTTATGACAAACTTGCTTATACTGATATAGAAAGGGTTCTATTATTAACTGGAAGAACGGGACAAACCTGTCACTTGGATATACAGGAATAATCATATAAAAATATCTTCCTTTTCTAGGCTAACCATGTGGAGTCGTAGTCACATGGTGATGAGTTTGCAATTTGTTCGCAACGAGGAGGAAAACACATGAAAATACTTTATTAGTTTCAAAGCAAAATTTTCTTGGAATTTCTCTGCGTTTTTACAAAACATCGCTGTGGTGACCCCTGAAAAAGGGAAAAAAGCCGAAAGGAAATCTCTCTCTATCGCTCTCATAGTCACGGACGGACGGCCAGATGGGCGAGCGGTGGTGGTCTGGTGGTAAAAGGCACAGGATTGCTGATCCTAAGGTTGGGGGTTCGAGTCCCACTCTCCACAAGGTTGTCACTGTTCTCCCAGTGCAGGGTTATCAAAGGCCGGCCATGTCTCTCACTGTCTATGGTGAGAGGTTCATGTAAAAGAACCATTGCTGACCTCCGTAAAGTGGAGCTGCAAAGCCATCAGCATGTTTCTGTCCCTTGCGAAAGGGTTGTGTCAGGAAGGGCATCCGATGTAAAAACCTATGCTAAATCAAACATGCGAATCATTCGCTGTGGCGACCCCTGAAAAAGGGAAAAGGTCAAAAGGAATAGATAGATAGACAGTGACATACTCTACATGGCGAAAAGTTTATGGATATTTGTACTTACATTTTCAGCATTTGGCAGAAGCTCTTATCCAGAGCAACTGACAATTAGCATTTTTATACAACTGAGCAATTGAGGGTTAAGGGCCATGCTCAAGGGCCTGTACTGATTAGTGAACAAAGAAACCATGAGAATTGATATGAAGTCAATCGCTTTTTGCTGTTATTTCCCTCCACACTGATAAGACTATCCACTCGGCTTTGGAATGGATGGTTTGATATCTATTCAGCTACAAGAAAACAATAGGCTTGGCACTAACGAGTGAGGAGGCCTGCCATGTCGCCATCGTTACAATTCCTCCTGAAGCTGTTCGGTAAATTTGAGAACAGGGTTTTATGGACCCTGGACCAATGAATATATATTTTTAAATTACCCTGAAATTACTAGTATATTTGACCACAACATGTAAAAACATGCCCAGCTATGAGTAAACATTTCCTTTTCCAAAAATAACTACAATATTAGCTATATTCCACTAAAACAAATTGAATAAAATTGAATTGACTTAAACATTAACACTACTTTACCCAGAGGACGTGAAACGGACGAATGAAAGTGCTTACCATGAAATGTTGAACTTTTATTTATTTTTTTTTTAAATCTCAGAAATATGCATGTTTTTTTTTTTTTATGGGGGGGGGGGTGCTGAAACAATGATCTTCCCCTTGTGTATGCTGTGTATTTTGTTTTCCTGTAATGTTGTCTGTGAAAGAAAAAAAGGTTCTATATTATATGCCAAGTACTTTTATTCCCTGAGGTATCATTCTCTGTTGCACTACATGCCTGGATGAACTTTTTCACTTGCAATACACATCATAATTTAGTCTTGCTCCAAGTTTTGTGCCTCCGAGAAGCTTCTCAAATGCAGCATTCATTTGCTCATTCTGGTCTTGACTGAAGTGGTTTCTCCAGTCTCCAACTTCACCTAAAAAGATAACATTACATCTAGTAAGTACTTTTACTGTCATCATATATATATATATATATATATATATATATATATATATATATATATATATATATACACACACACACACACACACAGACACACACATACCCTTTCAAATATATATATACAGTACAGTCGGCCCTCTATTTACGAAAACCTCTGAATACGAAAAATCCCGATTACGAAAAACATTTTCCTAAATTTTCGTCCTTTGTAAACGAAACCACGTCTTCTTACGAAAAGTGCCAAACATGCCATTCAAACATTCACAAGCGCCATTCAAACATTAAAACAATGCGTGAGTTGCTCTCTCATTGGCTGTGTCCCAACATCCCGCCCCGCTGACTTCCAATTGGCTTTCCATTGGCCAGGAGGGAGCTGAATCTCCATAGTACTGCACCCATAAAGCTTGTTTGTCACACCCGTAAAGGAGAGCTGTACTGTTGGTTCGTGAGTTTCGAGAGGTTTTTTTGAGAGTGTTCATTGCAGCTTATTTTTCGTTTTTTAAGTTGTTTAATTCAGTTAAAGTTTAATAAATGTGGCGCGCTCCGCCGAATGTGGGCAAAATGCGGCTCATCCAGACTGCCAATCCCTCAAGCAAACAGGTGAATGTTGAGTACTAAACAAGTGTTCAAAGCGCACTTGCCTGCTTGACAGATCGGCAGTCCGGACAAGCCATGCCCTGTCTCAAAAACTCCGGTGTCGGCTGCGGCAGACCACGCCATGCTTCGCCAAGTCTGGGCGGCGTCGCAACTGACACTGGAGCCCTCGACACAGGACGCGGCTCATCTGGACTTCCGATCCCTCAAGCAAACGATTGAATGTTGAGTACTAAAGAAGTGTTCAAAGCGCACTTGCCTGCTTGACAGATCGGAAGTCCAGACAAGTTCTGCCCCAAAAGCTCCGGTGTCGGCCGTGACGCCTTCCGCACTTGGCGGAGCGCGTCACAAATGTCTAATAATATTTAATATTGTTTGGTTTGGTTAATAAAAAAAATTAGTTAATAAAAAATGTTTAATAATGGCTTAATTAATAAATATATTAATAAAATGGTTTAATATGTTAATAAAATGTTTAGATAGTTTAATAAATAATTTTCTTTTACTTTTAACACATATTTCATAGATATTTCATACAAAATTGGTGTACTGTACTTTTATAATTTTTAAAGGACTTATGGGGTAGGATTGGGAGCCTTCGAACGAATCACACGTTTTACATGTAAAATGCGCCTCTACTTACGAAAACTCCAGGTTCCGAAAAAGGCGCTGGAATGGATTAATTTCGTAAGTAGAGGGCTGACTGTATATATCTTCTTTTCCTTTCAGCTTTTCACTTTTTTTTTCAGGGGTCGCACAGCGAATCATCTGATTCACACATTTGATTAGGCATAGGTTTTTATGTTGGTTGCACTTCCTGATGCAACCGTTTAGCAAGGGACAGAAACACGCTGATGGCTTTGCAGCTAATCTTTATGAAAATCAGAAATGGTTTATATATATATATATATATATATATATATATATATATATATATATATATATATATATATATATATATACAGGGTGTTCCACAAAGTTGTATACAACTTTACTTTTAGCTGCTGATAACTCAATCGTTTGTTCACCAGACCTCACACCACTAGACTACTTTTTATGGGGATACCTAAAAGACAAAGTCTACGCAATGAGACCTGCAACAGTCATTGAATTAAGAGCAACCACTGAACGTAAAATGTACGCAAGGGAATACCAAGGGAATTGTTTCATGATGTGTGCTATTCCATCGCTTCGTATTGTCGGCAGTGGTAGGACCAGAATGGAGAATTGACAGAATTGAGAACAGGCAGTGACAAACAATATAATGATGTTTTTAAATTCTTTTACATATTGAAAATTAAACGAATTATAATAAACTCCGAGTTTACAATTATTTAAGTGTATATATATATATATATACACACACACAATATATATATATATATATATATATATATATATATATATATATATATATACCACCATAAATAGTGAGAGACATGGATGACCTTTGATAACCCAGTTAGCTTCACCGAGGTAACCTGTTGATACTGGGGCTTGACCCCCCCATAACTTGAGATCCGTAATCCTACCACCAGGCCATGACTACCCTACTCATGATACTTATTCATTTCATTTTCTAAACCGCGGGGTTGCGGGGAGGCTGGCGCCCATCCTAGCTGACTCCAGGTGAGGGCAGCGTACACCCTAAACAGCTCGCCAGGCCATCGCTGGGTGTAAACACGCCGACAGCTATGCAGCCTACTCTTATTGAAAATCAGCAATGGTTCCTTTACAGCCTCACACCACAGACAGTGAGAGACATGGCCGGCATTTGATAACCCAGTTAGCTGCACAGCTGAGTAACTCTTTATTTTGCTTGTATGTATTGTGACAGTCATTAAAACGAGCATTTTGATGAACAATTTATAGATCTGAGGTGGCCGGTCCCTTGAGTATTACAATAAGCACATGTATATGTATGGCAAAAGGACAAAAGGTGTTTGATAATGTAACATAAGTTTTGCTGTGAGTTTGATAACAACTATATATTCATGTTGTCTGTTGAACCTTATTATTATTATTATTATTATTATTATTATTTCTACACTGGCTTTGTACTCAAAAACAGGATGGCACTGATTCTATACCAAAACCCACGAGGAACACTATGGATGGCATCATGTTGGCACTGCAAAAGCGGTGCACAGCCAGTCTATCTGTTTAGCATGTCTGTGGTGTATGGTCTGTCAGGCATATTTTATGGTAAGAAGTTGAGTTTTTGGTTGAGTACATCAGATGTAGTCAGATAGCGATGTACATATGTCTCTATAGTGTTAATCAGTAGCTGGGTTTGTAGAGCAATTACCTACCTTTCCTGAAAAACACATTTCCCATTTCGCCATGGGAATCTTTTGAGCCTTTTTTCATGGCTTTAAACGTACTTTCCTCTGTAATGGTTTTGATTTGACCATCAGATAATTTAAAGCCAGAAAATTCTGCCACCTTCTGAACACTTCCCCTAAGGTCCTAACAGACAAAGAAAGAGATGTTACTTGCATTTAACTCATCAAATTATATCTAATACAACAATGTTTTTGACTGTGTAAACACTTTTTCCCACAATGTTATCTCATTGTAGATGCGAAGAATCGCATACCTGCTTGAGTTCTTCAAATGTGATGATCATGATGTTTGAGTCATTGATGTGTTCTTCCCAGGCAAGAACATGGTCAAAATAGGAACCCCATGGAACTGTACAGAAATTTGAGAAGACATATTAAGACATAATGAGTGGTAATGTACGAGTAAAAACACCCGAATTCCAATAAAATTCAAGCTCAGGAGTACGTGATGAGCTCTTGAAGAACAAGATGTTTGCTGAAATTAATTCGCTTGGGATGGAAGAATGAGGTTGTACCACTAACTAGCTGCTATTTTATTCAATTGAACAAAATTTTCTCATAGAATATACAACGCCTTCTTGCTGCCATGGGGTGCTCACTCACATATGCTGAACATTTTTATGTATGTATAAAAATGTTTCAGATGAATAACACAAACAAAAATATATGGGAACTTAATAAAATGAGTAGCATTCATTTATTTTCTGAACCACTTAATCCTAACTAGGGTTGCAGGGATGCTAGCACCCTTCTCAGCTGACTCTGGGCAAGGGCAGGGTACACCCTGGACATCTTACCCGGCCATTGCAGGGACAACACTCACACAACCATTCATACTCATACCTAGAGGTTATTTGGAACAGCCAATTAACCTACTGTGCATGTTTTTGGACTGTGGGAGCAAACCGGAGTATCTGGAGGAAACCCACGTAAGCATGGGGAGAACATGCAAACACCAACAGAAGCACCCGATGTGGAAATTGAACCCAGGAACGTCTTGCTATGAGGCAGCCAAGCCTACCACTGTGCCACCGTGCAGCCTGATCTAAAGGATATGCCAAAAATGTTCCATCTACTGACATACGCTGACACTACTTTAGCACTGGTTATGTACTGAAATCCTACAAAAGAACAGTTCTCAAATTCTGATTAAAAAAACCTAACCTCATTTATAAACAAATATCAAACATCCTTTTTATCTCCAAGATCTTAGAAAAAACTGTAATGCTGCAGTTATGTTAATATCTTCTTAGGAATAACATTTATGAAATATACTACTTTGGATTTAGACCTTCTCACAGCAGAGACACAGTATGCATTATGACGGTAAATACCTACTGCTAACCTCTGACCAAGGCTGTGTCTCCTTATTTGTGTTACTTGACCATAGTGCAGCTTTTCATACTATTCTCCTTGAGAGATTAAAAAAGTTGTAGTTAAAGAAATAGGCCTCTACTGGTATAGACCTTATTTAACTGACTTTTATCAGTTTGCAGATGTAAATGGTTGCTTGTCTGCCTATATAATATTATAGACCTGCAGCATTTTTATCTTTACACACACCTTTTGATATTATTTATGTAATTATATATGCATCCACTGTTATGCTGATAACATACTTGTTTATTTTCTAAAATGTACAACTGAGTCATCTGCATACGAGTTGTATATTTCAACTTTAACAAGCTGGTGTCTCTCATCTTGCTTCGCTTAATAATTACCATTATAATTATGGGATTACCAAATAGACTTCATGGTAAATTATAGTCAAGTTTCTGCTACAAGGATGTATTTTTATCCTCTTCAAAATGACCGTGACAAAATGTAAGTGTTTACTATTTTAAATTAAGCATCATCCACATGAAATAATGATTTAATGCTATGCAGTGTATTCACTTGTCAGTAGTCATTAATGTTTTAATTTTTATAGCTGAACTGTGTCTACTTCAGTCCTGTGAAGTACTTTTCGTTTTGCTGTTGTCATTTGTCACCTATGCTAATTTTTTTCTTTGTCCTGAATTCTTGTTCATGTTTACTGTTTTATTTTAGCCATTAATATTGTCCACATTTTTACACTTGTTTACAATAAAGTCTTCACATGCAATGTTTTCATTGTGAAAATTAGGTCCTCTCATGTGATGGAAGAAAACTACCAAAGAAATGGGATCTGGCTAATAAAATTCAAGATAATTGATTGAAACTGAATTCCCAATGTACATCTCTGCATAAATAGTACAACCAATTAAATGTCATTGTTTGTACCTTCACCACTTATAAAATCCATGAGGAACTGATCCCAGGGCTCAGCACTTGGCAAAACTGGGTTCTTATTTGAAAAGTGATAAAATGAAACCACCGTGTCCTTTGGATTGCGGAAAATGACCAGCATCTAGAACAAAGCAAGTGAAATGCATCCATGAATGAGGACATAAAATTTTATTTCAACATAAAGTCCATAGTTCACTCAGATACAAGACACTTATCACAGCTTACTAAATGGAACATGCTATTTAACACTGTCACAGGATCTGTGAAACAAAATCAGCCCATGTATTCAAAATAAGCTTCACAATTATCCAAGAAGTCAGCAAATTTTATAAAATTCAAAAACTCTCATCGTATGCCTAATATTAACTTGTAAAAATTATACAGCCATTGAAAATACAGGGATCCCTCCCTACTTCGCGCTTCAATTCATGCGGCTCTGTGCATTGCGTTTTTTTTTTTTTTTTTTTTTTTTAATATTCATCGAATTAAAAAATAAGGAAATTAAGGAAGAATAGGGGTAAAAGTTAAGGAAAATGCTGCATAAACAAGTCCAATTATGAAAAAAAAACCAAAAAAAAAAAAAAAAAAAAAAAAAAAACCTAAACCAACCCAAAACAAAAAGACAACCCAAAACCTCCCATCAAAACTGGATACATTATTGTGAGGTACGCATCTGAGTGCATGCGGGCGCATCTGCGTACGTGCACATGCGTCTGTATGTGTGTGTGTATTTATATTTTATTTACATCTTCTGCATTATTTTTGAATGTTTAATTGTTATTATAAGCATTTATAGCATTGAATATGTATTTGTTGATATTATATACATATATACATGTAGGTATACATCAGTCGGGGGGCTTGGGGAGGTTGTGGGGGTGATTCTACTTCGTGGATTTTGGTGGTCGCGTGGGGATCTCAGTCCCAATTAACCGCGGAAAGTGAGGGATCCCTGTATACAGTATTTAACAAAGTTGATTACAAGCTCTGCAGGTCCCAAATGTACCATTTATACACAAAATTCCAGCAGCAGTTAAAAGGTAATTGTTTTCATGAAAAAACCCAAAGTGTCAGTATTCTGTAACTAGCATGACATGTTTTCTTCACTATTTGAGTGATTTGATTTTAAAATTAACGTGTAAACATGTACCTTGGCTTTCTTTTGGAAGAAGGAGGGGGGGATGTTATTCGGATGCATATGTGTTCCCAATAATCTTGGAGATGGAGCCTGCTGAAGTAACTACAGTAAAGGTATAATGTTAGGAAAGGAAGTGAGCAGTCTTTACAAAATAAACAATTTTTACCGAGTTCAAATGCAAACATACTGTATTTCAAGAGGTTCAAAGCAAGCAGATATAGAACAATACTATATTCTGCAACGGTAGTTTTATTATTGCTTAGAAAATGGAGTGAAGGTCTTCTGCGCAGATAATTCATAGAGACTCTGTAGCACACACTTAAGCTGATGAATAGTCATTTATATGTTGTATATGTCACATGTTGCAAAACTCTGACAGCTTGCAGCATTTGCATAATATTCCGGTGACCTGATCTAAGTCATATTAAAAATGGGTTTAGACATTTACACATTTTTGAAAAATAAGTTGTAGGACAAGATAAGTTGTCATGTCCATTCATTTAGTTTGTCAGCCTAGCCGTGACAAATCTTACCTGCAGCATTTCTGGTCCAAAGAATTCCAGGAGAGGTGGCATCTTGAATTCAATTTTCTCTCCTGTGCCGGCTGTGATGATTTTGCGTAGAATTGCAATCATCCAGTTAAAACCTGGAGGAATTTGAGATCCCTTATTTTCTTCATTCTCGCCATTATTTCTTAGCAACACTGCCTTAAACTGTCTAACACACTAAGTTCTTATACAAAAATAATACATTTATCAATTAATAAAATCTTTGGGGGGCAGTGGTGGCCTGGTGGTAAAGGTGCGGGATCCCTGATCCTAAGGTTGGGGGTTCAAGCCCCACTCTCCACGGGTTGGCACTGCCCCCCCCTCCCCCCAGTGCAGCTAACTGGGTTATCAAAGGCCGGTTATGTCTTTCACTGTCTATGGTGTGAGGTTCATGTAAAAGAACCATTGCTGACTTTCAACAAGAGTAGTTGCATAGCCGTCAGCGTGTTTCTGCCCTGCGATGGCCTGGTGAGCTGTCCAGCTGGGATGGGCGCCATCCTCCCCATAACCTCAATTAGGATTAAGCGGTTACAGAAAATGAATGAATGAGTGAATATAAAGGATAAAATCTTTGGGTAGAAGCATATTCAAGAATAATCAATTACAAAACTGCACAAATGTGCTTACAGTGTACAGGTGATTCCAAGCAAATATGTTTATTAATGGTTTAAATGCTCAAATAAAAAGACAAGAAGTCTCGCCAAAGGGTGAATTTTGATTATATTAATCAGCAATTATTACATGACCAATGCTAGTGAACACAGATAATAGTGAAAACTCATTGCTTCAGCTATTGTTTAAATACTTAGGGTCACTCTTATCTCAAATGATCAGACAAAACCTATTGTCCCATTCTAAACATGTGACTTAATAGGATTAATATTATCATTTTATCTCTGATTGAGATATCTGTAAATGTCTGTAATTTCAGATCTATAAAGACTATAGTTCTCAGTTTAACCATGTGAGAGAGAGAGAGAGAGAGAGAGAGAGAGTTTAACTATATAATCTAAAAAATAATTCATAGAATTAGTAAATATTACAATAATTTAAAGCTATACTAGCTCAACAAAATCCCTAAACATCGTTGAAAGGATTGTTTGAGTTATCAACGTCAGGTCTGGTGGTTAAATTTCTCTTAAATGTATCTAAGGTCTGCTGATGTCCACCTCTTGCAGAGGAGAGGTAAAGTTAAATGGCTGCATGTATCTGAGGGGCACAGTCTAACATGCGAGGAGAGAGAGAGATCATATGTTTCATTTGATTTTCCAAGTGGAAGTTATTTGTCCTATAAATAGCTCTTTTAGCTCAGGAGCAATGCGTTCCTATGGATTATATTCCATTGACTATAGATTTTACTTTTCATATTCAATTTTTTTTATTATCATTGCTCTAGTCCAAGAGATAATCACAAAAAAGTCGTATTCACACTAACTTACCTTAATTGTTTATAATAAATCATATTTAGGTGTACTACATAATTCCAAATAATAAGATGCATAAAGAATATATATATTTTCGGTTTTGTGAATTGGCCTTAATTTCAGTGTTTTGTTGACAAATATCCTTAACTTTTTTGTGTAGTGCATATATATATATATATATATATATATATATATATATATATATATATATATGTATGTGTGTGTGTGTGTATCCGTCACTTCATGCAATGAATCATACTTAGGTGTTATTTGGAAAATATTACATAATTCCAAATATAAAGATGCATAAAGGTATTATATATATATATATATATATATATATATATATATATATATATATATATATATATATATATATATATATATATATATATATATCCTTTGAGAAGTTTTTTAAACTTACCACATTTTGGATAAGCCACCAGCATTATATCATCACTCCGTGCCTCCAGGGTCTTCAGAGCTCTGAGGTTCTCCTCTGGGCTAATGATAACAGGATATAGTACACCATTATACCTGTATATTTTCTCCTCCTCTCTCATGCTCTTGGCCATTGCTAGCATAGACTGGAACTTGTTATGGAAAGAGTTCATGCTTGTTTTGAGTTCTTCCACTGGCTCCACTATCTCCATCTCTGTGTAAGTTTCCCCCTTTTTTGTTAATGTTGCCGGACTTAGACGAATAGCATTGTTCTCTGGAAGTAGGCATATGACCTTCGAGACCTCTGAGACTGGGTATGTAGTTGTAGGTGGAGCAAAAAGGCCAAGTCACATCCCTTCTGTTCCATATGAATGAAGAGTGGGAGGTTTCTGTTTGCCCCAAGGGCTGGTCTCCTGCCTGTCAAGATGATGAACGAACTGATAAAAAGCTTTTAAAATGTTTTAGGGAGGCCACACCAGGGTAATAGCATTCATGCAAGCACTTTTGTTTAGAGCCTGATGCATTCTTACGATGGAAAGTCTTATTGTGGTAAAAGCATAGTGTTAATGCAACGGACAGAGAAAAAACTATAAATATATAAATAAATAAAAAATAAGAAGAAGAATGGAAGCAAATGGACATTAGTGTCTAACTGTGACTCTCTCTATATAAAGTTGAAGTACTTATTGATTTTGTTGCATGTACTAGGTACATATGTACTAGGATTGCTTATGTGAGAAGGCACTTTTATTTTTATTCTGGAGTCACTTTTCCTGAATTTTTTATGTACGCTATTTTGTGGCTCATCAGCGTCACTAGCTGAAGAGTTGGGCTGTAGTGTGATCAATTTTTCAAAACTTACTTCACCTTGGTTTAAATTTCATCCCTTAAAACACAATCAAACATGACATAAAGCAGTGTATGGTGGACTCTAGATCAGCCCAGGATCATGTTTAATTGGGGTGGGGGTGGGGTTACGATGTGGTGCAAGGATGGATATGTCAGGGGGATGATTACAGAGAGTAGCCTCAAAATTAATGTGAACTGATTCAGGAAAATTAATTATTTATGAATTTACACCTATGTTGAACTTGATTTACTTTAAAAATGCATCTATTGTTTGTTTTTGTGTGTGTGTGTGTGTGTGTGTGTGTAGGAGGGGGGATGTCTACGTCTTTGTACAGTCACATTATTGGGAATTGTCTTCCTTTTGAGGTCAAAATGCAAATCTCCATAATGTACATAATAAAATGTTAAGGTGAAGCCAGACTTTAAGGATAGGGTAAGGTTAAAGTTAGGTTAAAATTAGGGTAAAGGTCAGGCAAGTAGTTGTTATGGTTGGTTATGGTTAGGGTAAGCTCCAGGAAATGGATGCAGGCCTGTGTATTGTTGCATGAAATTATGGAAACAAGATGTACATGTGTGTGTGTGTGTGTGTGTGTGTGTGTGTGTTTTGAAATGGCAAATAAATGAGTGTAAAGTGCACATATTCCACTGCAGCTACTAATCCATTTGTTTTATACTTAGAATAACATACACTATGAATTTTATTCAATTCTTTATATACTGTATGTTTTTATTTTATTTTTTTAAATGTGGACAGTATTATGAATAAGTGGCAGTGGTGGCCCGGTATTAAGGTGCTGGATTACTGATCCTAGTGCAGCTAACTGGGTTATCAAAGGCAAGCCATGTCTCTTATTGTCTATAGTGAGACACAAGTAAAAGAACCATTGTTGACTTTTGTTAAGAGTAGCTGCATAGCCGTCAGTATGTTTCTGCCCTGCGATAACCTGGTGAGCTGTCCAGGGTATACTCTGGCCTCGCCCTGAGTTTGTTGCGAAGGATGTTAGCCTCCCTGTGACCCTAAATAGGATTAAGCAGTTCGGACAATGAATGAATGAATGTTATGAATAAAATTAAGAGACGTGATACAATATAAACTGCATAGAGTTAAAAAAAAAACAAAAAACAAAAAAAAAACCAGCTCATCATTACAGTGATCCCTCGCTACTTCGTGCTTCAGTTTCTGCTGCTTCAGTGCATCGCGGGTTTTTCAAATATAGTCATTAAAAAATTTTAAAAATAAGGAAATTAAGGAAAAATATGGAAAAAGTTAAGGAAAATGCTGCAAAACAAGGCCAAGTATCCAAACCCCCCCAAAACAAACAAAAATAATCAAACAACCCAAAACCCCCCTACAAAACTACTTACATTTTTATGTGAGGTGCGCATCTGTGTGTGTGTGTGAATTTATATTTTATTTACATCTTATGCATTATTTTTAAATGTTTAATTGTTATTATAAGCATTTATAGCGTTAAATATGTATTTATTGATATTATATACACATGGGCAGTGGTGGTCTCGTGGATAGGGTGCAGGATCGCTGATCCTAAGGTTGTCACTGTCCCCCCAGTGCGGCTAACTGGGTTATCAAAGGCAGGCCATGTCTCTCACTGTCTATGGTGAGAGGCATGTAAAAGAACCATTGCTGACTTTCGTAAAAAGTAGGCTGCAAAGCCGTCAGAGGGATGGGCTCCGCCAGGCCAAATCAGCCCAAGTCTCGTCATGAAGGCGCCCCAACGACATCCTCGGATGTTAAGGGATAAGTGAAGTGAAGATATACACATGTATGTATATGTCAGTCTGGGGGGATTGATACTACTTCGCGGAATTCGGTGGTCGCGGGCGGATCTCGATCCCCATTAACCGCGGAAAGGAAGGATCCCTGTATACCAGTTTCTCTCAATACGCTCTGATTAACATGTCACTTACTCCTGAGTCTTTAGTCTTCAACAGATGTTTACAAGGTAGGGTAAGGTAAGTCTGTTGGGTTTTTACACCCGAGCCTTGTGGCTCATCAGGCCGGTGCTTATCCCCAGTTTCTGTAGCGTGAAGTGACCAGGAGTTCAACTCCCCCTGGATGGGACGCTAGTCCATCGCAGGTTACCTTCCCAGTATATTTTTCCTGGTACCCATTTATACTGCTGGGTGAACAGAGGCACACTTGCGGTTGAGACCTTGCCCAGGGGTCTTAGCACAAGTGAGGGTCTCAGTGGGATTCAAACTCACAACCTTCCGATCATGAGCGCAGCACCCTAAACACTACGCCACCAGCCCCACAGATGTTTACAAGGAAGTCTTTAAATGATAAAATAATTTAAAATTTTGTCTTAATATAGTACGAATCAGACAAAACTGAAGCCTTGTAAGTAGTGTTAAGATGAAGATGCAAGCTGAGAGGTTAATGTGATTATTGCACATACACAGCTAGTGCACTTTAATCATGCATGGGGCCTAGAAACCCATGTTTATAGTCTGTTGAAGTAGGGAGAGGTTATCACCCAGAACATTTTTACTCTGAGGGTGGCCAGGATTTCAAAGATAGTCCCTGAGCCTTTAAATGAACACTTAAGCAATGTCTGCAGTTTTATCTCGTGTTCAGCTTTTACGTAAACTCTGCAAATTGAAGTCATAAATTTTTACCCTCAGCAAGACCTTTGAGTAGTTGGATGTCTAATTGGAAAAAAAAAAAAAAAAACGGACCGGTAACTCCTTATTTTCAAAGTCATTTAATTTAATAATCTTGGCTCATAATGCTTCACAATTTGGTAACAATACTTTGTCAGCTTTTTTTTTTTAAATTTACATTTTATTTTATGAATGTTTTAGAAATGTTCGTAAAGCTATAAGCAACAACAGCAGCAATTACTGACAGCAAACATTTTAATGGTGCATGTTTATGTCCTCAAAACAGGTTGGTTAAAGAATAGAAAGCACATGGTGTACGCACACACTTGAGGAAAAATTGCTATTTCTGTGTTCTAAAGCAAAAAGCCTTTATTTTTCTGATGGTGATGGTGATTGCACCGAGGTATGCCAAGAAAAACGTAAAAATAACAAGGAGTTCAGAATGGTTTCAGAGCAACAAACAACCAATGAGCAACCTTTACACTCATCCCTTGAATATCGCGGATAATGTCGACCAGACCTGGCCACGATATTCGAAAGACCGCGAAGTAGGAACGCCCCGCCCGCCCCTATTTCTACCATGTTGTCTCCTTTTTATGTTTTCACGTCTATACAATATCAAGAAGTGTATTTTAAACGTTACACAGTTATATGCATATGTAAATACTGTAATTGTATTAATATTTTAAAAGAATTTATATAGAAATACATGAAGTACTGTACTCACCTCTGACAATACTGTAGCTCTTCTCCGCGGTGCAGGACGTTCACAAACACTCTCACAAAATCACAAAAAATCCCGCGGGAATGTGCGAAGCAACAGCGTCACGCGTCTAAGACAATCAGCTTGTGAGATTGAGTTGAGTAAGCGGGAGGCAATAGCGTCACGCGTCTAAGCCAATCAGCTTGGGACATCTAATTTGTGTGCTTCCCAAACAGTGAACCAGTTTACAAGAAGTGCACTCATGAGGGTGCACATGATTTTTAGCGTCCTATCCAGAAGGAGTTGTACTCCTAGTCACTTCATGCTATGGAAACCAGGGATAAGCACCGGCCTGATAAGCCACTAGGCTCGGGTGTAAAAAGCCTCCCCAAAAGAGAAGCATTTAGGAAGGACTTTTATCACTTGTACATGAAATATTGGCTTCATGCGGAACAGATGCAACTGTGCAAGTTAAAAAATATTATTTGGAACACCTATTTTTAAAATCTATCCTTATGATATTGGTGATATTGGTAGTCTGCTATGGCTATGTAGAAATGATGTAGTTCAATTAAAAAAAATTTCACCTTCTGCAACTACACACTAGTGCAGTCTGATATTCTGTTGATCAAAGTAGTGTAGTTGGTCTTCTTCTGTAGAGGCTCTGTCATGTTACTCTTCACTTCTGGTACAGACTGAAAACAGATGCCCTTGTGTGCAAACTTATATCATTCTTGGTGATCCGGGAGTCTTCCACAGCAGTGACTACCGTTTGTTTCACGATCGTACTGGAATATGTAAGTCTCATAGCATGTGATCACTGTTGTTGTTGACTCCTCCAATCTCGAAAGATCATGCTGGGTGGAGGGGGTTTGTGCCGTGGGTCTTCGGTCAGGGAACTGCAGCGTCGGGCATGGCTTTAAAGGCCGATCCGGGATCTGCAGATCCTGCCGCAGCCTGGTGTGATCACCGATGTTGATGATGGGAGCACCGCTGACATCCTGGCCCATGATCTCGGTCTTATTTAGGCTGATGGTGAGGCCAAACTCCAAGCAGGCACCAGCAAAGCAGTTGGTGAGACGCTGGAGCACTTCCTCGGTCTGGGCAACAAGACCAGCATCATCAGCAAAAAGCAGCTCTCTGATGAGAACGCCCCGCACCTTAGTCTTTACTCTGAGGTGTGCCAGGTTAAAGAGGCCTCTGTTGCTCCTGGCATGGAGAAACACGCCGTCTTCAGAGTCCCGGAAGGAGTAGCACAGAAGCAAAGAGAAAAAGATGCCAAAAAGGGTTGGAACGAGGACACAATCCTGCTTCACACTGTTCTTGATCGGGAAAGGGTCTGAGGATGATCCATCAAACTGTGCGATGCCATTCATGTCCTGGTGGAACGACCTGATCATGCTCAAGAGCTTGGGGGGGACATCCAATTCACTGGAGGAGGGCAAACAGTCCATCCCTGCTGACCAAGTCAAAAGCCTTGATCAGGTCGATGAAGGCCAAATTGAGGGGTTGACTCTGCTACCAGCACTTCTCTTGCAGCTGCCTCACAGAGAAGACCATATCTATGGTTGACCTGGCTGCTCTGAATCCACATTGCGCCTCTGGATACAGTTGTTTGGCAAGTAGTTGGAGTCTGTTGAGGACGACACGGGCAAAGGCTTTGCCAATTATGATTAGGAGTGAGATGCCACAATAGTTGTTGCAATCACTTTGCTCCCCCTTGTTCTTGTAGAGGGTGATGATTTTGGCATCACGCATGTCTTGGGGAACAGCCCCTTCCTCCCATCACTGCAGCAGGAGCTCATGGAGGTGTTTAAAGAACGAGCTCTACTTTGCGGTTTTGAAGATTTCATGCAGAATGTTGTCACTGCCTGGAGCCTTGCCGCTCGAGATGGAGTCTATCGCTTTGCTGAGCTCCTCGATGGTGGGTGGAGCATCAAGCTCATCCATAACAACTGGAGGAATGTTCTCAAGGGCTGTGTTTGAGACGGTGGTTTGGTAGTGCTCAGCCCATCTCTCCATTTGTTTGCCATGATCCTTGATGACATTGCCTGCAGCTGATTTGAGTGGGGCGCTCTTGATGGCACTGTGCAACCAAAGAACGGCATGTTTGTTGTGTGTGTTAGAACACGTATTAAAGACTGTTAAAGTTAAATCTGGGAAGCGTATGAGTATTTTTTATCTGGATGGGTTTCAGCACTTCGCGAGCATATTATACCCAGGAAAGCCTCTAATATCACCCATGGCAAGCTGTATGAGGACACCAAAGTATTAATCAAGGCAAAGGTAATTGTGACTCACTTTTTTTTTTTTATCATTTTGTCCATTATATATTAAGCACAAACATGTGGATCTAAATCTATGAGGTATTATAATAGTTATATTATATATACTGTACACGTTCTAATAAAGACTAAATAGCATTTTAGCTGCCCTCAGCTTATAAATGGACACCAGATATACAGTTAAATACAATCAGACTGAGGTTAAAACAGTAAATAATAATATATCTACTGATAAAAATTACTTGCCCCAACAAAATGTTCGCTACATACACGACTGGTAGGAGCTGGTCGCCAGTCTTTCCTTTTGTTTATAGGTATCAGCTCTTTTCAAAGCAGAAATCCATTTCTCTCGTCGGGCCTTATTAGCAGGGGATCTGTGATATTTAACACCCGCTTTCTTTCCTCTATAATTTGTACAGTCGACAGCAACACAGTTAACTAACATTTTGCGCTTGTTTAATAAATAAATGAAGTATTAATCCCTTACACACGCGTGTGCTACTGTGTTGGGACCTGAGTGAATGGTTTATTTTCATCTATGCATGACGTCAGCTGCAAAACCTCTATACCAGGGGTCACCAACCTTTTTGAAACTGAGAGCTACTTCATGGGTACCAATTAATGCGAAGGGCTACTAGGTCGATACACACCTCTGAAATTACAAATTTGCTCAATTTACATTTAATTAGATTTAATTAGATGTTATTATTAATAATTAATGATATTCATCTATGTGAAGATATTGACTTGATTTAAAAATATATTCAAAAAAATTATATGCAGCTCAATGGAGAGTGGCGCTGTCCTAAAAATGGGCCTGTCCTAAAAATAGCAGTGAACAGGTCCGCGGGCAACTTATATTGTCCTTGCGGGCTACCTGGTGCCCACGGGCACCACGTTGGTGATCCCTGCTCTATACTAAACCCTGTGCAATGCACCCCACCCCACATATGATCTCACACACACATGCAATAGGCTTTTTTCAGTTGATGTAATGTACTCCGATACAGTAGATGGCGCTATACATCTTAAAGCTGGTTTGCAATCCGCCTTGAAACCGAAAGAAGAAGAAGGTAGTTGGCAACGTCAAACAGGTTTGTCCTCTGTTTTCCACCACTCGCTGTAAAGATAACTGGGCCACCGAGGTTTTTTTAATTATTCAAATTTTTTTGTATAATTAGTGAAACAATGGCTGGCACTTTAGCCCGTAAAGCGATAGACCATCTCCGCAGCAAGGAGTTCAGAGACTATCTAATGAGGTAAGTCATGATAGGTCTGTGTTTTCACCTAGACGGTTCATGCTAACTTGCTAACTACATTAGCTAGCTCCAAATCTACTTTGTATAAATCATCATCATTTGTGTTCCTCAAAGATTTAACGACGTGTGTATGGCTATTTTACCTGCATTCAATTCTAATTCTGTAAACATTAGTTTTTTAAGTAAATAAAGTTGACAGAAATTGGTTTTGACCGAAATGAAGGGCAAGTTATGGCCAAGTCCCAAATTGCTGGCAGATCCCTATTCAAGTGCACTAGGTTAGTATATGAAATAAAGACTGTTTAGTAGGCTACATAGTGCACTCTGTCAACAAGTGACTGCTGATTAACATGGAGTTTCCTCTGTTTACATGCCAGCGTGTGATGGTAGTACTGACAAGCAAGCAAGTAAATAGGTTTTATTTAAAAGTAAAGAAAATGTTTGACTTTTTCCACCAAGTAAATCATTAATGCAAGGGTTGGTTTAAGTAGTGTGGACTCTTGAGTCCATTTTTAGTTGTGTTGGTGTCATGGGAATTTTTTTTACTATGTATTTCACTGCTGAGTAAAATGTGCGGTACACTTGATTGCACCTTTTTATTTATTCTTATTTATTTCTTTTCACTTGAATAACATGTTTTTATGCTTTCTTTGTCTCTACAATGCATGGGACCTCCAACATCAGCACTGTAAGTGTGTCTTTCTTATATTTTTATAAATTAGCATAAAACCTTGGAGAAGCTGTTACAGTACATTACATAGCTTATTTAGAAATTCACTACTGATGGGCCAACCACATAATCAATTTCTTAATGAAAGTATAACTGACCATTGCTATGGAGCATATTATTGCCAGAAGCCATAAAACAATTGAAAATGTTTTATATCATTCTCATATTGTTAGTAGTGTGTCCTAATGGCCCTAGGAGATTCCTAGGCTGCCAACTTGTACGAATTTATCTATATTCATACAAAAAAATAACATAAAATACGGCAATACAATTCATTCAGACAATACGAATTTCAAACTTTCAGGAAAATATGCTCTTTTCTATTTTATTTGACAATATTTTATCAATAATTCTGATGAATTGCATCAAATTTGATCCGTGTTTACATGTTTACCTTCCTGGCAAAGCCAAGTCTTGCAATAATCTCATAGGATGTTCCTGTTGTATTTTACCACGGGATTCGTTAGTCAACAGCAAGGTAGGTCGATTTCTATGAATCAGTGACTATCTTACATACACTCTGTGGTAACCAGAGCCAATCATTGAACGGTTGCAGGAAACACAAAATGACGACAAAACAAAAGCAAGAATTTTTATTGGAATATTCAACAACTCTTCCATTTATTAAGAAGCATGACAGATACACGACCTCTTGCACAATCTGCAATGCAAAATTTAGCATTGCGCATTCAGGCATTTTTGATATTAAAACGCATATAAAGGGAGGTGGACATAGCCAGCTAGTGACCGGTTTGCTTACTTTATAACTTTTTTCTTGTCCGGGACTCTCTTTACTTGTTATTTGTAAATGCTGATATCAAATATCATTCAGGGTCATGCATAATATAATAATAAATATGCAGTATATAATAATAATAATAATTGACATAATATATTATATATTATAACACCAGTAGAATTATGTCAAATAAACCTGGTTTTCCCAACTATGCTGTTTCACTATTAAAATGCAGTAAATTTTGACAAAGATAACCGGTATGTCCATTATGTAATTTTGTGGAATACTAATTTGAGTACTAATTTTCTGTATTAAAAATACTAATTTTCAGCTCAAAATGCTAATTTTTGGTTTATGAACTACAAAATGGTACTTTCCTGGGTTGGCAGCCCTGTAAATGAAAATCAGCTTTGGGAACAAAAGATCACTAGTTCGATACCCAATCCAGCAGAAAAAATGTACCTTCCCTTCTTCCACATTTAGATGCTGAAGTGACCTTGAGCAAGGCACCTAACCCTCAACTTCTCCCCATGTGCCCCCAATGTGAGTGGCATCACACTGCTCCGAGTGTGTGTGTGTGTGTGTGTGTGTGTACTCACTGTTTACATTTATGTGAATGTGGACGTACAGTAGGCCCTTGACTATTCGCGGTTTTGCACTCATGGTTTGAGTATTCGCTGACTGCCGAGCAGCTCGCACGTGATTCAAATTCAGCCAATGTATGTCTTTCCTGCTGATTGGTTGAGATGACGTAACATCCCTTTTTCCTCGTTCGCGCACAAGTTGGCAATGAGCCTTTTTTTAGTGTGTTTTAATTACCAGTTAAGTTCTATGACGTCACCCTGCTAAGCACCAGAAAAAGGTAATGACGTTGCATGTCTCTTCTGAAGAAATAAGACTTTCTCCAGAAGAAATGACAGTTTCCTCTAAAGTGCCACATTCTACACTAAGGCTAACATTCCAATGGTGACAGAACACCGGGCATGTGAAAATATTGTAAAGCTACTTGATGACAACAATAAGTTGCGTGCTATTGACAAGAGTTGTCATAACTCACCAGCTACTTTGTCTTGAAGACATGGAACGCCTGCTAGCATCAACATTTGTGATTTGGCCATCAAGTAGAGAGCCTGATGAAACTCCCAGAAGATTTAACATTACTGGAGTCAATGAAGGGTGACAGAGCAGCATCCTTTGGCTCATTTGACAAAATGTTAATATTGGATATATTTACTGACTTGCTCTGTTTATTTATTATGTAATCAGGAAAGAATTTTAACAGAATTACAGCTATTTTTGGTTCATTCTGGATTGTATTATTTCTGTAATTTATTTTTCTTTGCTTAATATATTAATATTGAACATATTTATTCATTTATAACAGTTATTGATTTACTGTGATTACTTATTATGTAAAGCAGTAGAGAAAAAAGCAGAATTATGACTGTTTTATCTTATTCGGTGGCTAATATGATAAACAAGGGCCCGGGTCAACTTCAATTTACAAAATATTTTAGCAGAATAGTTCTTTACTGTAATGGAACAAAACTGAAACATGGACAACTCAAAAAAATAAAAGTGATTTTTTTTTTTTTTTTTTTTTTTTTCTCCCCTTATAAATCTGATGCACCCTAATATATTCATTGACTGTGTAATGGCGCTCTACTGCAGCATAACATTTCCTTCCTGTATCATATCACTCAGTTATACTTTTTCATGCATCGTCATTACCTTTTTCTGACGCTTACCAGAAGCCAGAGAAAATGCAGGGCATTTGGGTGGCATCATGGATCTTAACTGGTAATTAAAAGCACAAAAAAATGCACATTGACAACTTGTGCGCGAATGAGAAAAAAGAGGCGTATGCATCATCTCAACCAATCAGCAGGAGGGAGAAACAAAAGCTCTCAGCCATTAGCTAAATTTGAATCATGAGCCAGTTACTTCCGGGTTTGTCAGCAATCCGCAAGTTTGCGGGGGCACGAGCGCAAAACCGCAAATGGTCAAGGTCTTACTGTACATCTAAACTTCAGTTTATTGCTGAGAGACACCTCAGTAATCAAGTTTCCATTAACCTGGTTAATATAGAGTCTGAATTTGTGAACTTTTAGAAGAAAAAAAACATGTTCAGGTGAGGGGTTTTTTTTGGGGGGGGGGGTATTCCTCAGTGCAGTCTCATGGCATGAAGTCATACCTTTTGAAATTCATTGACAAGAATAATTATGACACTTAAATGCAGAAAGCCCAGCTTTAACTGTGTAATATGACTCAGTAAAAACACAGACCATTTGCAGTTGTACTCTTGTATTTTTATAACAAAATAAGCTGCTTTTGTTTTGCGTAATGCTGTAGTGGAAAACTGTTTGTACATTTTATTTAATATCTTTTATTATATCATATATTTTGTACAAAGTGGCCACCGGTTCTCTTCCTGGAGATTTGAAGACTTTGGCTCCGACTATAATTATGCCCACAAAAACATTTAATGTTATGGAAACTTCTTGTGACAAACAATAAAAAAACAGATAAATTATTACTTTAAAACAAAGCTCATAACAGAGTCTTGTACTCTAGCACTTGGACTCAAGTCTTACTCAGGTAGGCAGAAAACTTGCAGGTAAATTAATGTTTGTTGAGTAAATGGTGAAATCGGACCTTGGAAGATGATTAACTTATTATACAAATACAGTGATCCCTCGCTACTTCGTGCTTCGGTTTCTGCGGTTTCAGTGCATCACGGGTTTTTCAAAAATATTCATCGAAAAATAAGGAAATTAAGGAAAAATAGAAGGAAAGTTAAGGAAAATGCAGCAAAACAAGTCCAATTATGCAAAAAAACCCAACCTAAACAAACTACTTACATTTTTTATGAATTGCGCATCTGTGTGTGTGTGTGCGCACACGTCTGTATGTGTGTGTATTTATTTTTTATTTCTATCTTGTGCATTATTTTTGAATTTTAAATTGTTATTGTAAGCATTTATAGAGATGAATATATATTTATTGATATTATACACACATATATATGTACGTATACAGTACGTCAGTCGGGGGGGTCGATCCTACTTCGCGGAAATCGGTGGTGGTGGTGGGGGGGGTTACGTATGAATTGAACAGGGGTGTCTCAGTCCCCATTAACCGCAGAAATTGAGGGATCCCTGTACTTGTTAATATCTGATTCATTACAATGATGCACTAATGTGGTTTAATGCAAGTTAACTTGGAAAGTTCTAATTTTATGGTAAATGTAACTGTAGATAGATTAAGCAGATCTTTCCTAAAGCTTTACATGAATCCTACATATCTTAAACATGAGTCAGCATTTCTTTCTAGAAATATCTAATTAAATAAATACAACTATACTGATCTGGTTTGTTCATTTTCAGCACTTTTGGGGTCCAGTAGCTAACTGGGGGCTACCGATTGCTGCCATCAGTGACATGAAGAAAAGTCCAGAGATTATCAGTGGAAGAATGACCTTCGGTATGTGATAATTCCAGTTAAGATAGTTTCCCAAAACCTGTCTGTCATAAGTGCATGTAGATGCCAAGAAGCGTTAAATGAAATGCCTTTGCTTTCTCTGTATATACTCCGGAATTATTGGCACCCATACTAACATTGGCAAGGGGTATGTGTTTATTTCTTTCCTTTGGTAGACATATTTCCCCCAGTATTTTTGTGCAGAGGGGCTTGAGCAGTAAAATAGTATCCAATCTGTAAATATTTTATTCATAATATTAAACTTCTATGCACAGTAAATAAGTGTTTCTTGGTGTGTAATTGAAGTGGAATTCATGCACTGTATATTTTCCTATAACCATTAATTACAAAAAAAAATTATAATTACATAAATGCATAATTACCAACTATGCACGAAAGACAGCTTATTAAAAACGAGTTTTAGATCACAACATACACAAATGCTATGTAACGACAATAAAAAAAAAAGATTTATTATTAATAACAAAACTGAAACCCAAAAAACCCATCAAAACAAAACAGGCTGATTCTCCACTGCTTAAACTCGCACAGGGAAAAAAAAAAATCAAACAATCCAACTCACGTAACTACACAAACTTGTAGGGAAATAAATGTGGTTAAAATTTTCAAAATCAGATGTTTGACTGAACATGAACCTGTTATGCGGATAATTAAACTTAGGATGCAGATGCTACAAGTGATGGCAGAAATCATCTCATGAATGCAGTGAAATGGAAACCTAGGCTCATACACCTGTCAGTTGAGACATCTATTGTGAGCTTTGCTTTTAGGCCGTGCTTAAATCTATATATTTCTTTAAATTTACAAATTTAATTGAGACAGAGATTGTCCAGGAAGCACTAATTTAATTCAATTTTTGTTTATGCCACAAGAAAATCAAACTAACTCAATGCTATGAGTTTTTTTGTTTTGTTTTGTTTTTTTGGTTTTTTTTTGGTAAGGTGTGACGACAATGATGACACTGCCGACCTTCTGTGATAAACTATGAGTGTGTGTCATATTAATTTAAGAATTATTCACTGACAAATGACTTATGGTACTGAGATAGGATATCAATAAGATCGGGCCATTCCCATGTAGTATATATACTGATAACAAATAATACTCTAATACCACATAATCAAGGATGTGTCTGAGCCTTGTACCGTACTGCCTACATTTCTTTTTATACAGTATAAATGTTATATGGACTTCTTCTAATTTTCATGTTTGAATAAATAAAGCATTCCTTAGTAATAGGCACATCAAAGCCTTTAGCTTTAACAAATGATAGGTTTCATATGAACATTTTGTCTAAACCAGATATAACTGGAACTTTGTTCTATTTGTATGCTTTTTCTGTATCATAAATGTAAAGGAGTATTATTTTTCCCTTTTTTAAAGAATGTTGAAAGAACACTGCCTCAAAGGTTGACTTTTTATGTTTTTAGGATGGCTAGTTAACCCTGGGTTTACACTAGGGCATGATATCTGCTATTTTTAGTGATTCAAAAAAGCGTGAAGTGCCCTGATTCATGAATATACTAAGAAAGTGATTGGCGTATAAGAAGGATGCAGGGTGTATACAAGAGATGAAACTTGAAAGAATCATGATTCCAAATTCATCAAGATCCCCCACGATGTGCACCTAAATCTGTTACAGTCTGTTAAGATCTACTACATTTCCCACATTCTATCACAATTGGCATCAAATAATAATAATTTTGCCATAACCATCACTAATCCACCAGGTTCCCCCCAAGAGCATCAGGGATCCGCCAGGTTCCCCCTAAGATCACGGATCCGCCAGGTTCCCCCTGAGATCATCAGGGATCCGCCAGGCTCCGCCTAAGATCATCAGGGATCCGCCAGGCTCCCCCTAAGATCATCAGGGATCCGCCAGGTTCCCCCTAAGATCATCAGGGATCCGCCAGGTTCCCCCTAAGATCATCAGGGATCCGCCAGGCTCCCCCTAAGATCATCAGGGATCCGCCAGGCTCCCCCTAAGATCATCAGGGATCCGCCAGGCTCCCCCTAAGATCATCAGGGATCCGCCAGGCTCCCCCTAAGATCATCAGGGATCCGCCAGGTTCCCCCTAAGATCATCAGGGATCCGCCAGGTTCCCCCTAAGATCATCAGGGATCCGCCAGGTTCCCCCTAAGATCATCAGGGATCCGCCAGGTTCCCCCTAAGATCATCAGGGATCCGCCAGGTTCCCCCTAAGATCATCAGGGATCCGCCAGGTTCCCCCTAAGGTCAGCACGGATCCGCCAGGTTCCCCCTAAGGTCAGCACGGATCCGCCAGGTTACCCCTAAGGTCAGCACGGATCCGCCAGGTTCCCCCTAAGGTCAGCACGGATCCGCCAGGTTTACACCCACCCCCCCCCCCCCCCGAGATCATGACGGGTCCGCCAGGTTCCCCTCAGGATCGTGGAAATATTTCAGGGACATCGTGTCGCGTGCATTGTGGCCGAGAGTAAACCCGGGGTAAAGCAGTGGTACAATAACCAAGTCGAAAGATTCATGGAAGTGAATGAGTGTTTGTAAGCATTTCTCAAACTCTCGGATTCCTAGTAGGGGTTGTAGAAAATGTTTGTTGTACTTTGTGTACTTTGGAAATTTACTATGTAAAGCGACTCTTTGACAGAATGTCATCTGCGCTACACAAATAAAACTGAACTGAATTGAATAGTAGATTTGTGAGTATTTTGTAAATAGTTACTTGCAATGAATAGTGTATTTTTACTGTTAGCCATGTGAGTCTATGTCAGTTTCTTTTGAGTATTGAGCGTGTTTTTAGCTGGGTTTATCTTTTACGTATTTAAACATAATCCTTATGGTCCTGTTTCACCAGCTCTGACGTGTTACTCACTGCTGTTCATGAGGTTCGCCTACAAGGTACAGCCAAGGAACTGGCTCCTCTTCGCCTGCCATTTTACCAATGAGGCAGCTCAACTCGTTCAGGGAGGACGGCTTATCAAATACAAGTAAGAAGTCAACTTTAATCATTTATTTATTTGTTTTGTTTGTTGTAGGATGTCCCAAGTATCAGGGTGACACAAAAAACGGAAACATTTTAACAATCCAATAAAATCAAGAGTGATGGAAGAAAAATATTTTATTCAGAGTAACTGAAGCCTTAAAACATGCCATTCAGGAAACAATGATGGAATTTTCATACTTTAAAAATACTTCCTGTAGATGGCATCCTCCTGTACGAATGCATTCTTGAAATCTGCTGTTGAGATTACTCATCGACCGCTGCAACATCTCAGCTGGGATACAGTGAATTTCATCCTGAATTCTGTTTTAACTCATCCAGAGTTCTTGGTCGAGTCGTGTACACTTTACTCTTGAGATCGCCCCACAAGAAAAAAATCACAAATGGACAAATCTGGCAGTCTCGGAGGCCAGGGAACGTTAATTTTGAGATCACACGTTTACCGAACAATTCTCGCACAGCCCCCAGTGATTGCCGTGAAGTCACTCCATCCTGTTGAAACCAGTTTTCTTGAACATGTGGAAAATCGTTCAGTTCAGGTGTAACAAAGGATTGTAACACCTCCACATAACGAGTCGCAGTGACTGAGATCCCCTGTTCAGCTGTCAAACTATCACCGTTTTTATAAAACATTTTAATGGCTAACGCACACTGCTGCCCGTTCCACTGATCCATGGTTACTTAAATGGCAGAGTGTTTACTTGCTCAAGGTCACTGTCTCACAGTGCTGCCACTTGCTCATGTCTGCCAATACGCACTTCAAAAATTCCACATTTTTTGGGGTCTCTCTGTAGTAGGATGAACCACATATTGATGCTCTTATGGGGGCCGGACTCCGGGGCCTTCTTGTTTCTCTGCCATGATGATGTCATCATTGCACACTGCTTGACCTATATACTGATTGACCTATACAGTCTGACTTTCCACCTTCAGAGTTTTACCCACCACTTTTAGTTTCTTTATTTATTGATGACTTGGTGCACTAAAATCTAGTTCCTGTTACTCAACTAACAAAAGTATTAAAGTTTTTGAATATTGTTTTTATGGTAAATTAATTAATAATCTTTTTTCTTCCTTTTTTGCAGCATGGAGAAAAAATTAGCAAAATGATGAGCAGCCATGTAACGCAGAGGATTTCTGTCCATAACAAGCCAATCATACCATTCAGAATTAATGTTTCAAACAGAATACACTTAGGGTTTTATGTTTTCAATTCTATCAGTACTGTTACGCACATTTGTCCTTATTTTTTTTTATGTATAGGTCACATAAAACTACTGATTTCAGGAATTGTAATTCACGGTAATTTATTCCGAAACATGGATGACATGTATGCCATGAAATTAATTTGGGCCATGTAGTAAATAAAATTGATTTACTTTGATTATTCTGTCCTGATTGTACTGACTGCAGACTTTAATTCATGCATTATTGAATAAACAGTTCATATTCTAATCTGAAAATGCAAATGAAAAGCTACAGCAACTTATTCATGAGGACATTTGAGACGATGGCTCGTAAGAATAATACATAGAATAATATACAATTAATTAAGTGTAATAGTTAATCCTCCTGATTAGGATTGCGCGGAGGCTGGCACCCATCTCAGCCGAATCTGGGTGAGGGAGGGGTACACCTTGGACAGCTCGCTAAGCCTCGCATTTATTCAACCATGTACTCTCACACATAGGGGCGATTTGGAACAGCCAATTAGCCTACTATGCACTTTTTTTGTTCTGTGGAAGGAAACCGGATACCCGGAGGAAACCCACGTATGTAGTATAGGGAGAACATGCAAACTCTACACAGAAATACCCAAGTTGGGAATCAAACTCGGGGCTTCTTGTTATGGGGCGGACGTGCTAATCACCGCGCCACTGCACCATCGGTAGCAAAAACAGCTCCAGCTAATAAATTGTAAGTAATCTGACTATAGAAGTTAACAGTACTAGTGGAAAAAGATCAGTGTGCAGTGATGTGGACAGGATTAAGAGGATGTCTGTAATGCTCAACCCTGGTTTTTGGTGTTCACTCTGTCCTGCTTTGTCCAGTTCAGTGCCTTCACACATATTTCAATAAAGGCAAGGTCTTGGCAGTTGCTCAGTGGAATCGGGGGACTATCATGTATAGCAGGAAGTATTCCATGGCCAGGGTTGGAAACTTGCTGCAGAATCTGATATGTATAATAGTAATATTTTTACATATGCTGCAGCTTATACATGCTGTAAGTTCATTGTAAATGCATTTATATCGACTTCGACTCTGATTATCGAATTTGGCAGAATTTTCCCTTATCCTATAAATACAGAAAGTAAGTTTGTGAACCCTTAAAAGTGTACAGGTATACTTCGACTTAAGTCCTTTCTAGTTAAGTCATTCTCGATTATACATCAGGTTTCAAAAAATATAGTGAAAAACAATAAAGTTTACATCATTATAATCATATAGTATATACAGTATTTAGTATAGTAATTATTCTATATATACATTCGCGGTTAATTGGGACTGAGATCCCCCCCAAGACTGTCGAATTCTGCGAAGTAGGGTCAACCCCCCCTGAATGACGTATACGCACATGTATATGGGTATATAATATCAATATATACATAATCAATGCTATAAATGCTTATAATATCAATTAAACATTCAAAAATAATGCACGTAAATAAAATATAAATACGCATACAGGTGCGCACCTCACACAAAAATGTAAGTGCAGTTTGTTTTTATTTGTTTGTTTGTTTTTGCATAATTGGCCTTGTTTTGCGGCATTTTCCTTAACTTTTCCCCTATTTTTCTTATTTTCCTTATATTTTTATTCGATGAATGTTTAAAAAAACCGCGATGCCCTGAAGCTGAATGAATTGAAGCCCGAAGTAGCGAGGGATACCTGTGTGTGTGTGTATATATATATATATATATATATAAAATGGCTATGCAGCTCCTCCTGTTGAAAGTCAGCAATGTTTTTTTTTTAAATGAACCTCACACCACAGACAGTAAGACACATGGCCAGCCTTTGATAACCCAGTTAGCTGGACTGGGGGGGGACAGTGACAACCCGTGAATGGTGGGCCTTGAACCCCCAACCTTAGGATCAGTGATCCAGCACCTTTACCAATAGGCCACCACTACCCCAGGGCTCAAATAGACATTGGAAATTTTAATTGAAAGGAACATTTTATTCAATGTCTTATTTAATTGTCCCTGCAGTTGTTCAAATCAATACAACACATTGTTTTTTTATATTAACATGAAGGAAAAAGGGGGGAAACATTATATGCAGTGTTATTTGATTTTAAAAGTCAAAAAAGGATTTGTGGCTCCCAGTGTTTTCTTTACTGTGGAAAACGGGTCCAAATGGCTCTTTGAATGGCAAATGTTGCCGACCCCTGACTCTATGGTGAGAGGTTCATGTAAAAGAACCATTGCTGACTTTTGTAAAGCGTAGCTGCAAAGCCGTTAGCGTGTTTCTGCCCCTTGTCAGGAAGGGCATCCGACATAAAAA
The DNA here is from genome assembly GCA_024760905.1 of Plotosus lineatus. Classification (NCBI taxonomy): domain Eukaryota; kingdom Metazoa; phylum Chordata; class Actinopteri; order Siluriformes; family Plotosidae; genus Plotosus; species Plotosus lineatus. The sequence continues at coordinate 16,725,299 of CM045746.1, forward strand.
TCCATGCCAAATCAAACATGCGAATCAGAAATGGGGAAAAACTAAGAAAAGGGAAAAGTCAAAAGGAAAAGAAGAAGACATTAGTAATTCAGTTAAAAACTTTTATTTCCAAATATTAGTTTTTCAACACAATGTTACAGAACAAAATATTTGTATATAATAAAGAAAGCAGCATATTACATAAGAGTCACTTTTCTGACAAAAACAATAATGGGTTTTTTCCCAGGTATGAAAATATCCAGGAGAACCTACTGGTTCTGCAAGATGCTCAGTAAAACTTTTTTTTTTAAAGTCATCTTCATTTCATTGCTGTTTTGGAATAAAGTTTTAGAATGTTTTTTTTTTTTTTTTAATTATCATCATCTTCCACTAAGTCCGGGGTCAGGTCGCGGAGGCAGCAACCTAAGCAAAGAGGTCCAGACATCCCTCTCCCCAGCCACTTCCTCCAACTCTCTGAGGCGGTCCCAGACAAGCCGAGAGACATAGTCCCTCCAGCGTGTTCTAGGTCAACCCCGGGGTCTCTTCCCGGTTGGACATGCCCGAAACACCACATCAGGGAGGCGTCCGGAAGGCATTCTGACCAGATGCCCGAGCCACCTCAACTGGCCCTTCTCGATGCAGAGGAGCAGTGGAACTACTCCGAGTTCTCCACGGATGGTAGAGCTTCTCACCTTATCTCTAAGGGAGAACCCCGCCACCCGGCAAAGGAAGCTCATTTCAGACGCTTGTATCCGTGATCTTGTTCTTTCGGTCACTACCCAGAGCTTTTTTTTAATTATATTTATTTTATTATTATTTTTTTTTTAGGAAGAAATGATTCATTATTTCCAAAGTAATAATAACAATAATATGCATCTTTGCTCAAGAGTATTTCTTTGCATCTGCCTAAAACTTTGTACATATGTATAGCATAACCACAGTATCTATAAAGTCAGTTTCCATACATTGAAGACACCGGTTAAACCTTAAGGGTTATAGTTATAATTGGTCGTTTTTGACTAGGACAGTGGTGGTCTAGTGGTATAGGGTGCTGGATCACTGATCCAAAGCTTGGGGGTTCAAGTCCCACTCTCCATAAGGTTGTCACTGTCCCCTCAGTGCAGCTAACTGGGTTATCAACATCCGGCCATGTCTCTCACTGTCTGTGGTGAGAGGTTAATGTAAAAGAACCATTGCTGACTTTCGACAAGTGTAGGCTGCAAAGCTGTCAGCGTGTATCCTTCCTGTGATGGCCTGGTGAGCCGTCCAGGGTGGACTCTGCCCTTGCCCAGAGTTGGCTGGGATGGGCGCCAGCCCACAATTTTTTACTGTAAAAAATACAAAATATGTTTAATGAACCATTTTTATGGCGTAGAATGCAAATATACAAATTATATATTGTAAATTAAAATGTGTACAAATTTAGCATCGTCATCAGAGGGACAGCACATGTAAGACGTTATGGAGACAAAGTCAGAGAGGCTAGATTGAGATGGTTTGGACATGTACAGAGGAGGGATAGTGAGTATATTGGTAATAGGATGCTGAGGCTGGAACTACCAGGCAGAAGGCCTAGAGGAAGACCAAACAGATGATTCATGGATGTGGTAAAGGAGGACATGAAGGTCGTTGGTGTAAGAGAAGAAGATGCAAAGGATAGGGTGAGATGGAGGCAGAAGATTCGCTGTGGCAACCCCTGAAGGGAAAAGCCAAAAGGAAAAGAAGAAAAGATCTCCAGGTTGTGGTCCTCCTCCTTTTGTCCACTTGATGGCAGTATTCACCTCCAGAATGCCTTGGTGGGGTTTTTTTGTTTTGCCACTGAAACGCTATTGAGGGCAGCCAAATTCAAATGATCAAATTATTAATAATAACTCTGATTTTACTTGACCTATCAACACTTCGTAAAAACTGGTATATAGCTTGAAGTCTGCACTTCTGGCATAAGTTAAAACCGAGACTTGGTAAGACTGTTTCCCTGCTTTGTCATCTTAAATTTTCCCTGTGATTTGGACAGGTTGGCACGCCCATTGACTCTTCGCATTAAGCCTGCATTTGAGCACCATTCAATCCTTGCAACTGATTCAGAACACAAGACACAGCTTATTTTCAACCTCCCTAAGTTCTCCCACAACACTCCAATACTACGCACTTTCCTTTGGCTTCCTGTAGCTGCTCGCATTAGATTCAAAGCATTCATACTAACCTACAAAGACAAAAATAGACCTGCACCATCCTACCTTAAGGCACTTATCACACCCTGCACTGCACCATATTCTGTCCAATCCTCTAGCACTGCCAGGCAGAACTACCCTATCAGGGGACAAGCAAAACATGCAATTACGTGAACTCTTCTCCTTGCTGGCTAGGTGGGGAATGAAATTCCTCTAAAAGTCTGGATGACTGAATGGTACCTTTTCCAGAAATACTTGGATTAGCACTATGTTATAGACACATACCCCGGAAAAACAAAACAAAACAAAACAAAAAACACCAACCCCGTAATTTTAACTGTAGGTATATTTAGCCTGTGTTGTAGTAAACCAGAATCAGAGTATATTCACAGAAAGTGATACTCTAATCTAGAGTGACAGCCAAATGCTGTAAATATAAATGAGTGGAATAACTTTATTACCTGCCACCTCTCTTTGATTTCATTACTCATTCTGGTTACTTGCCAAGTATTGGTTATAAAATCCTTCAATGTCTCTGTGTGTGTGTGTGTGTGTTTGTGTGTGTGTGTGTGTGTGTGTGTTTAAGTAACTTTAATCTCACAAGAAAGATATACACCAAAATCAGTGCATAAAGCTCGCTGGGTGGGATGTCATGGTTGTAGTGCCCCTCCCGTGACACTATTACAGGGTGTGTGATAGACTGAAACACAAGATGAAACAAGACCCTCACATGATATGCTTATGGTGGCCACCATTTTACCGAGGGCTAAAATCTGCTATTTCAACAAGATGAGTGTTGACTATTGTGTCTCAACTTGCTCAGACAAGTGAAATAGTATCTCTAAAGCACAAGGAATAATTGCATTCTGATTATTTCTTTCATTTTCCAGAAAAAAAATTAAAGAGAAAAGATCAGTTTAATTTTACTTGCATCATATAATTTTTACCCGTCTGTATAACCATATGACAAAAACAGCACAAAACGAGGTAAAATCTCTCAATCTTGCAGCTTTGTTTACACGTATAGTTCCGAGTTGTTAAATGTAATCAGATGGAGGCAACTTCAGCATATTCCGAACACACATGACATAGAGTACAGTCGGCCCCCAATTTACGAAATTAATCCGTTCCAAAGCCCTTTTCGTATTGCGGGGATTTCGTAAGTAGGGGTCGCATCTTACATGTTAAACGCCCAATCTGTTCCAAGGCTCCAGTCCTTGGACTGGATAACCCCATAAACCCTTTAAAAATGATAAAAGTACACCAATTTTGTATTAACTATGTGTTAAAAGTAAAAGAAAATTATTTATTAAATCATTTTATTGACATATTTATTAATTAAACCATTATTAAACATTTTTATTAACACACACACACACACACACACACCTCTCTCGCTCTCTCTCTCTCTCTCTCTATCTCTATCTCCTTCTCTCGGGCGTGCTGCGGGCCACGCCCACAATACGTGAATTCAAAGTGCATTCCCTGCTTGACCATTTATTGAATTAAAACAACTTAAAAAACTAAACTAAAAACTAAAGCGTTATTCCTTCTCTCTCTCTCTCTCTCGCTCTCTCTCTCTCTCTGTCTCTTGCTCGCGCACTGCGGGCCACGCCCACAAGACGTGAATTCAAAGCGCATTCCCTGCTTGACAAACACAAGTTTAATTTGATTCCTTGAGGGATCCGAATTCCAGATGAGCTCAAATGCACCCGCATTTATTAAACATTTACTGAATTAAAACAACTTAAAAAACTAAATTAAAAACTAAAGAGTGAAGTTTCGTTCTGTCTCTATTTGGGAGGCCAGCGAGGCGGGATGTTGAGAGACAGCCAATGAGAGAGCAACTTGGCGTCGTGTGAAATTTTGATTGGCGCGTTTGAATTTCTTTTCGTAAGAGGGGGTTGTTTCGTATTTCGGAGACGGAAACTCAAGAAAATGTTTTTCATAATCCGGGGATTTCGTACAAAGGGGTCTTCGAAAATTGGGTGCCGACTGTATTGTTTACTTGCTTGTTTACTTATTCATGTTCCCAAACAAGACACCGTGGTTTAATGGTGAGGAGCGCACCCTGCTGAGAGCAAATGGATGAGGCCTTCAAGTCAGGAGACCAGCAGGCTTTCATAGAGGTACATCAAACCCTATGAAAACGTATCAAAAAAGCTAAGCATTGCAGGCTGCATAGGACAAGTAATATGTAATGATGTCATAGAGGGAGATAGACGCCTTTTTCTAGAACCTCATGTTGCAGACAAGTGTTTATGATGCCACATACAGAGGCGATAGCCCATATCTCTAATTACTGATTGGCTTTTCCTACATGCTCCATGACATCATCATCCCTCCTACACATTTTGTGATGCACAGTCCCGCACTAATAAATAAATTACCCATTTGAATTTTCCGTTATATTATTTTGTTTGATAGAGTGATTATATATTTAGTTCAGTGAAACTATGGCTGGCACTTTAGCTATAGTTTAAAGTTATAGATCAGCTTCGTAGCAAGGAGTTCAGAGACTATCTGATGAGGCATGTCATAGATAGGAATAGCTTTTCACCTAGGTGGTACATGCTAATCTGCTAACCTCATTAGCTAGCTCCAAATCTGCTTATTGTGTGTGTGTGTGTGTGTGTGTGTGTGTGTGTGTGTGTGTGTGTGTGTGTGTGTGTGTGTAAATTCAGTTCAGTGGTGTTGCTCAAACATTTAATGACATGTGTAGGATTATTTTCTTGCATGAAATATCATAAACAAGGTGGACTGTATCCAAAATCACTCACCCATTTAGTAACCCCTGCTTGCTATCTGGGGAATTAAATGCAAAGGACTGTATAGTGAGCTCAAAGGTAAAGTGGTATAACACTTTTTGGACACTACTCCTTGGTGCCATTAATTGTGTAATACTGCTGTATATGTAAAATGTGTCAGCTCAACTCAGCTGCTGAATTTATTCCATGACTAAGAAAATAAACTGTAACATATAATCAGAAGTTTAAAGGTAAAGTCGCCTTTTATTCCCATCTGTCAGCCAATTTCTTCCAACCTCTCACATCCCAAACGCACTGTGTGATGGTTTATATTGCTTGGTTATTGATCATCAGTTGTGTCTTACTTCTCACAATGCATTGTGGGACACATTAAGCCCACTATTCGTTCATTCATTTTCTGAACCGCTTAATCCTAATTCGGGTTACAGGGAAGTCGGTGCCCATATGAGTCGACTCTGGGCGAGAGAAGAGTACACCCTGGGCAACTCACCAGGCTATCGCAGGGCAGAAACGCGCTGATGGCTATGCAGCGTACTCTTGACGAAAGTCAACAATGGTTTGTTTACATTCATCTCACCACAGCCAGTGAGGGACATGGTAACATGGTAATTATATGACATTGATGCACTGAGGAGACAGCAGTGACAACCTGCTGACAGGACGGGCTTGAAATCCCAGCCTTTGGTTCAGTAATCCAGCACCCTATCTACTATAGGTAAGGTAAAGTCCTTTGGGCTTTTTACACCCGAGCCATAGTAGATCATAGGCTGGTGCTTATCCCTGGTTTCCATAGCGTGAATCAACTAGTAGTACAACTCCTCCCAGATGGGATGCTAATCCATTGCAGGTTACCTTCCCAGTATATTTTTACTGGTACCCACTTATACTGCTGGGGGGGGGGACAGAGGCACACTTGTGGTTGAGCTCTTACCCAGGGGTCTTAGCACAGTCAGGGTCTAAGTGGGATTTGAACACACAACCTCGCGATCATGATCATGAGCGCAGCACCCTAACCACTACACCACCGGCCCCACCTGTCTACTACATAGTGTATAATAATTTTCACTGTACTTTTGGACAACACTGTAAAATGACAGACTCACTGTGATTTTGAACATAGCATTGGTGTCATGGGTAAGTTTTATACGGTATCTTCTTCTTATTATTTCCCTTTTGGCGTGTTCCCTTTCTCAGGGGTCGCCAACGGTATAATTTATTGCAATTTATTCTTTTTGAATCATATATTTCTATGATTTGTTTTCACTTTAAATGGGACTTCAATATCAGTACAGTACTGTAAGTTTGTCTATTTTATATTTTTATATATTTTTTTATTTTACATTGTTAAATACAGTGAAGGATGACACTAAAGTGCAGGGATACCTCGCTACTTCGCGCTTCAATTCATGCGGCTTCAGTGCATCGCATTTTTAAAAAATATTCATCAAATTAAAAAATAAGAAAATTAATGAAGAATGGGGTAAACGTGAAGGAAAATGTCACAAAACAAGGCCAATTATCCAAAAAACCCAAACCAAAAAACAACCCAAAACCCTCCATGAAAACTACTTCCATTTTTATGTGAGGTGCACATTTGAGTGTGTGCGCGCATCTGTGTGTGTATTTATATTTTATTTACATCTTATGCATGATTTTTGAATGTTTAATTGTTATTATAAGCATTTATTGCATTGAATATGTATTTATTGATATTATATACACATACATGTACGTATACATCAGCTGGGAGGTGGGGATCCTACTTTACTACAGAATTCAGCAATCGTGGGGGAACTCGATCCCAATTAACTACGGAAAGTGAGGGATCCCTGTGTTAGATTAGAGGGTTGTTATCTGCTGAGGACTCCAAGACTAAATACTGTAATTCTTATTATAAAAAGCCAAATTCTATAATTGTGTTACTAATTCATTCATAATATTTTCAATGTAGATATATTTAGTATTCTTACTGTGTTGTCCATGCCAGTTGTGTAATAATCATCAAACTTTTGCTTTGGAAATGATGCAGGAAGAATTATTATGCATTCATGGAATTCAAATATGTTATCTCATCCAAGGAAGCAATAACATGTTTGTAAAATAATTTTACAGTCAAGTAATCAACAGGGTAATGTTGAAGAAGCTGGTCATTTTCTACTATCGAAAATTAATTAACACCTTTTGAGTCAAATTATTTAATAATGTGAGTTAATTGAAGTTAACTTGTAAAGCTTTTGTTTCTTGGTTATTTTAACTTTTGAGAAATTTACTGAAGCAATAGTTCCTTCAAACTCGACATGAAACATGCAGTCATGCGTCATCATTTCATTCTAATTCGTAATTAAATAAATAAAACTATACTGGGCATTTTCAGCACTTTTGGGGTCCTAACTTGGAGTAGCTAACTGGTGGCTGTCAATTGCTGTCATCAGTGACGTGAAGAAAAGTCCAGAGATTATCAGTGGAAATATGACCTTCGGTATGTGATAAACCAGCTTTAACTAATTAAAACACTCTGTCTGTCAGTGCACGTAGATTCCAGGAAATGGATTATTGACCCTTTGGTGTAATTGTGATGCAGGTGTGTCATATGGCTGTTTGATCGACAAAGACAAAAAAACCTGTACATTTACCCATTATTATTGAATATGAAAACCAATTACAGTGGTACCTCACCTTACGAAATTAATCCGTTCCAGAGTCTTTTTCTTAACTTGGATTTTTTGTAAATTGAACCACATTTTACATGTAAAATGTGTGATTCGTTCCAAGGCCCCCAATACTACCTCCTAAAATGATACCCTTTAAAAATGATAAAAGCATACCTTTTAAGACCTCCTTCTGCTTCAATATCATACCGATGGTAGACTGGTTTGGACATATTCCTTTGCGATATCACTCGAGCCCGTTTCTTCTTCTCACTCGCTCCGGAAATCACACGTGTGTGTGTGTGTGTGTGTGTGTGTGTGTGTGTGTGTGTGTGTGTGTGTGTGTGTGTGTGTGTGCAAGTGTGTGTCGACCATGTCTTCTTAGCAGAGTTACAATCTTACAAATGTTTATGGAAGGTTAAAATCCCGTGTCAAGAAATAAAGCATGAAACAACAGTCACTCTTTCCTTTACATGAAAAGCATTATGGTAGATGCATCTCCATAATAGCCAATGAGAGGGAGCTGTGTCATCCCTCCTAGCCAATGGGAGGCCAGCAGGGTTGGATGTTGGGAGATTGCCAATAAGAGGGAGCTGCGTCATCCCTCCAAGCCAATGGGAGGTCAGTGGGGCGGAATGTTGGGAGATTGGCAATGGGAGGTAGCTGCATCATCCTTCCGAGCCAATAGGAGGAAAGCAGGGTGGGATGTTTGAACGTCATTGATAGGAGAGCAGCTCATGCATTGTTTGAATGTTTGAATGACGCGTTTTAATGTGTGAATAGCGCGTTTGAATGTTTGAATGGCTTGTTTTAATGTTTGAATGGCGCGTTTGAATTTTTAAGATGGAGCTTTCGTACTGTGAACTTGTTTCGTATCCAGAGACAAAAATTTTAGGAAAATGCGTTTTGTAACCTGAATTTTTCGTTTGGTGAGACTTTCGTTTTTTGCCATTTCATCAAAAACAAAATGAAAGTACCTGACCTTTGTTCAATAATATACAGGGATCGCTCGCTACTTCGTGCTTCAATTCTTGTGGCTTCAGTGCATTTCCCTTTTTTTTTAAATAGTCATCAAATTAAAAAATAAGGAAATTAAGGAAGAATAGGAGGAAAAGTTAAGGAAAATGCCACAAAAACAAGGCCAATTATACAAAAAAAACCCTAAACAAACACAAAACAATAAACAATCCAAAACCTCCCATCACAACTAGTTACATTTTTGTGAGGTGCGCATCTGAGTGTGTGCGTGTGCATCTGTGCGCACATGTGCGAGTGTCTATGTGTGTGTATTTAAATTTTATTTACATCTCATACATTATTTTTGAATGTTTTATTGTTATAATAAGCATTTATAGCACTGAATATGTATTTATTGATATTTTATACACACACATATACATATGGTATATACATAGTGGTGGTCTAGTGGTATAGGGCGCTGGATCGCTGATCCAAAGGTTGGGGGTTCGAGTCCCATTCTCCACAAGGTTGTCACTGTCCCCCCCCCCAGTGCAGCTAAGGCGGGCCATGTCTCTCACTGTCTATGGTTTGAGACATGTAAAAGAACCATTGCTGACTTTCGTAAAGAGTAGGCAGCAAAGCCGTCAGCGTGTTTCTGTCCCTTGCTAAAAGAGTTGTGACAGGAAGGGCATCCGACGTAAAAACCTATGCCAAATAAAATGTGCGAATCAGATGATTCGCTGTGGCGACTCCTGAGAAAAGGGAAGATATATATATATACGTCAGTCAATGCAGCCATGAGAGGGGCACAAGCCAGTGCTCTCAATCATGCCAGTCCCAAGCCCGGATAAATGCAGAGGGTTATGTCAGGAAGTGCATCCGACATAAAACCTGAGCCAGATCAAATATGCAAATCACAAATATTACCTCCATACCGGATCGGTCGAGGCCCGCATTAATAATGACCACCATCAGTGCTGTTAACCAACAGGGTGCTGGACAAATTGGACTACTGTTGGTCAAAGAAGGAGGGGCGGGTGGCATGTCCGTAGGCAGAGAGAGAAGAGGAAAAGCATGAGTCTAGGACTGAGAGTAGGGACTTTGAATGTTGGAACTTTGACAGAAAAAGGTAGAGATCTGGCTGACGATGCAGAGGAGGAAGGTGGACATACTGTGTGTTTAGGAAACCAGGTGGAAAGGTAGCTTAGGAGCAGGGTTTAAGCTGTTCTATCATGGTGTGGATGGGAAGAGAAATGGAGTAGGAGTCATCTTGTGTTCGATGTTCAATGTTGTTAGTGCTTATGCCCCACAGGCAAGATGTGAGCTAGAAGAGAAGGAGAGATTCTGGAGTGAGTTAGATAAAGTGATGCAGAGTACCCCCAGAGGTGAAGGAGTGGTGATTGGAGCAGACTTCAATGGACATGTTGGTGCAGGCAACAGAGGGGACGAGGAAGTGATGGGCAGGTTTGGTATCCAGTACAGGAACACAAAAGGACAAATGTTGATAGATTTTGCAAAAAGGATGGAAATGGCTGTGGTGAATACTTTCTTCCAGAAGATACAGGAGCAAGGGTGACTTATAAAAGCGGAGGTAGGAGCACACAGGTAGACTACATCTTGTGTAGATAATGCAATTTGAAGGAAGTCAGTGACTGCAATGTAGTAGTTGGTGAGAGTGTTGCCAAACAGCATAGGATGGGGGTGTGCAGGATGACGCTGATGGTGAGGAAGGTGAAGAAGGCAAAGGCAGAGCAGAAGACAAAGTGGTGAAAGCTGAAAAATGAAGAGTGTCGTGTTGTCTTCAAGGAGGAGTTGAGACAGGCTTTGGGTGGTCAGGAAGTGCTTCCAGGTGACTGGACAACCACAGGAAATATGATCAGGGAGAGAGGTAGGAGAGTACTTGGTGTGTCCTCTGGAAAGAAAATAGATAAGGAGACTTGGTGGTGGAATGAGGAAGTGCAGGAGTGTGTACAAAGGAAGAGATTAGCTAAGAAGAAGTGGGACATTGAGAGGACCGAAGAGAGTAAACAGGAGTACTGGGAGACACAGCATAAGGTGAAGGTAGCGGTGTCAAAGGCGTAGCGGTGTCAAAGGCCAAACGGAGGGCGTATAATGACTTGTATGCTAGGTTGGACAGTTATACAGGGTGGCACAGCATGGTTTCATGGTTTCATGCCAAGAAAGAGCACCACAGATGCAGTGTTTGCTTTGAGGATGTTAATAGAGAAGTACAGAGAAGGTCAGCGGGAGCTGCATTGTGCCGTTGTGGATCTGGAGAAAGCATATGACAGGATGCCAAGAGAGGAACTGTGGTATTGCATGAGGAAGTCTGGAGTGGCAGAGAAGTATGTTAGAGTGGTGCAGGACATGTATGAGAGATGTAAGACAGTGGTAAGGTGTGCTTTCGGTGTGACCGAAGAATTCAAGGTGGAGGTGGGACTGCATTAAGGATCAGCTCTGAGCCCCTTCTTGTTTGCTATGGTGATGGACAGGTTGACAAACAAGGTTAGACAAGAATCTCCATGGACTATGATGTTTGCGGATGACATTATGATCTGTAGTGAGAGCAGAGAACAAGTGGAGAAAACCGAGAGAGGTGGAGGTTTGTCCAAGAAAGGAGAGGAAGGTTAGCCTCAGTAAGACAGAATACATGTGTGTGAATGAGAAAGACCCAAGAGGAACAGTGAAGTTAAAGGGATCAGAGATAAAGAAGATGGAGGATTTTAAGTACCTAGGCTCAACAATGCAGCGCAATGGAGAGTGTGTAAAAGAGGTGAAGAAGCGTGTGTAGGCACGTTGGAATGATTGGAGAAAAGTGTCCGGTGTGATGTGTGATAGGAAGGTATCGGCAAGAATGAAAGGAAAAGTGTACAAGACGGTGATGAGGCCAGCGATGTTGTATGGTTTCGAAATAGTGGCACTGAGGAAAAGACAGGAGGCAGAGCTGGAGGTAGCAGAGATGAAAATGTTGAGGTTCTCTTTGGGAGTAACGAGGATGGATAGGATCATGAATGAGTACATCAGAGGGACAGCACATGTTAGAGGTATTGGAGACAAAGTCAGAGAGGCTAGATTGAGATGGTTTGGACATGTACAGAGGAGTGATAGTGAATATATTGGTAGTAGGATGTTGAGGTTGGAACTGCCAGGCAAAAGGCCTAGAGACCAAAGAAGAGATTTATGGATGTGGTGAAGGAGGACATGAAGGTCGTTGGTGTAAGAGAAGAAGATGCAGAGGACAGGGTGAGATGGTGGCAGATGATTTGCTGTCACGACCACTGAAGGGAACAGCTGAAAGGAAAAGAAGAAGAAGAAGTCAGTCAGGAGGGATCGATTCTATTCTATGGAATTCGGTGGTCGCAGGGGATCTCGGTTCCAATTAACCGCGGAAAGTGAGGGATCGCTGTATTGCCATTCAAACTGTGTTCTAAAAATTTCCAATAATTTCTGAGTAAACTATAGTAAATTATAGTATGTCTCAATAATTGTAGCTTTGAGGTCAGTTAAAGACCAAGAATGCAATAAATAAAGAAATAACATCAAAATGCCAATTGAATATATTTTGAGGTTTTGGGAACGAACTGGTAGTGAAACATAATATGTAAGGTAACTCACTAGATCGAGGGTGTCTCGTTTTCACTGAGGGGCCACATCACGAAAATTAAAGATCATTGAGTCAAATACTCACTGAACATCTATTCTTATAGTGCAACCATAAAATCTGCGTAGCAAAATGATTAGTGTAGGCATTTGTAGTCTGTATCTTTATTTACTTGCATTTTCTAACAGCACTTAAATGCGACAAGCGAGCATGCATTCTTTCGAGTTATGAATGACTAGCTGTTTACTTGAAATAGACTGGCACCACGTAGTGGGAGGATGATGAATTAGATTTCATGGTAATACTTGATGCGAAGAATGTACAATTTTTTCAAAGCTCTTGAGGTATACATAAAATGAATTGGAGAGATAGATTTGGCTCGAGGGCTTGAGTTTGACACATGTGTGATAGGTAGTTACTAAAAAGCAAGATGAACTTGGCACATCAGAAGTGGGCAATCACTCATCTGGGTGTTAAGTATCTTCTGTGGTCAATGATCCTGTTCATAAACAGTACCAACCACTTACTCCCGTAGTTATTGAACCACTTATTTCTATTAGGTGAGACTTTGCCCATCTCAGCTAACACTCAGCGAAGGAGAGGTACTCACCATACCATTGCAACACGCACACACACACACACACACACACACACACACACACACACACACACACAAACACAACCATTCACACTAACTTTACTCAGGCTGGTACTGAACAAGCCAAAGTCTAGAACTGGCGGTGATGGAAGGCCTCTAATGTGGAGTCACCTCACACGATGGGTTAAAAAAAAGGTTGTAATTGAACACATTAAAACGACTCCAGTCATCAATCACGTACGTTTTGTGCATGCATGAGAGGAACTTACTCAACTTACGCTCCCAAAACCGACTGGTAGTATTTGTCATTTGATAGGAATACCAGCAGACCGATAATCATGGTGTTTATATCCCATAAATAAAGCAATGTTTGCTGATTATTGTCACATTACTGTCACTTACTCACCTCAGATAGTTTTTTATAGCTACTATTAAACAAGGATATGGTTAATTAAAAGTTGGCGCTCCCATTGCCAGACCTTGTTTTGGCAGAAGATAGGCTTCTGCTTGCACTTGTCAAGTTGCCAGCTCTCTTCAAATGCTCTTTCACAAACCTGAAAAGCCAGTTGGAGTGATTTCTTTTCACTGACTGAGCCACCATTGAAAACAAGCTTTTGGTGGTCTGAAACGTATTTACATGCTGAATACACTTAAACAGAGTGTAAAAGAGCCTGTCTTATGCGAACATGACTGACAGTGAAAATACACTATTCATAACAAGAAGATATTTTGAAAGTGCTGAGATTACCAGGATTGTGATCTATCTATCTAGTGCCTGAGTCGTAGGACAACCATTGGTGGCCCGCCATGAAGGATAACTCCCTGGTTATCATCTTCATGGAGGTTTTCTTGGCAGGATTAGCGCAGTGGTTTGCCATTGCCTTCTGCACGATGTGAACCTATGGGCAATTTCGAACGGCCAATTAACCTACTGTGCATGTCTTTGGATTGTGGGAGGAAACCGGAGCACCTGGAGAAAACCCACGCAAGCATGGGGAGAACATTCAAACTCCACACAGAAACAACCAGGCCGGGAATCGAACCCAGGCCTTCTTGCTGTGATACAGACGTGCTAACCATTACACCACCGCGCCACCAGGAATGTGATAGAGTTTGAAAAAAGCTAAACACCCTCATTCACTTCTATGAAGTTCTCTAATTGATCATGAGGCAGTGCTTTATTCAGACATTTATACTATCACTCATCATGCCATAATAAAGTATATCAAGCATCCTAAAAGCATAAAAAGGCAGCTGTTAAGGCAGTGTTCGCTCAACAGTCTTAAGAAAAGAGAAAAATAACATGCCTCCTTTATGTCTATCATACCGAAATAACACACAAGTATAATGGAATTCCAGTTATATCTGGTTTGCACAGAATTTCATATGAAACTATGATACTATACACACACACACACACACACACACACACACACACACACACACACACACATACACATATATAATATATGTGTGGGACCAAGATCTCACCCCCCGCAAACAGAAGTAGGATGACCCCCCCAATCCCCCCTGACTGACATATACTTACATGTATTTGTATATAATATCAATAAATACATATTCAATGCTATAAATGCTTATAGTAACAATTACACATTCAAAAATAATGCATAAGATGTAAATAAAATATAAATACACACATACAGATGCTCGCACATGCACGCACACAGATGCGCGTGCACACACTCAGATGTGCACCTCACATAAAAATGTAAGTAGTTTTGATGGGGGTTTGGGTTGTTTTTTGTTTTGTTTGTTTAGGTTTTTTTTTTTTTTTTTTTTTTTTTTGCATAATTGGCCTTGTTTTGTGGCATTTTCCTTAACTTTCCCCCTATTCTTCTTTAATTTCCTTATTTTTTAATTTGATGAATATTTAAAAAAAAATCCACAATGCACTGAAGCCGCATGAATTGAAGCGCGAAGTAGCGAGGGATCCCTGTCCTGTAATTATATCTACTTTATTGTGTTTCTTTATTACTAATTTCTTCTTCTTCTTCTTCTTCTTCTTCTTCTTCTTTTGCAGCATGAAGAATAAATTAGCAAAATTATGAAAAGTCACGAAACGCAGTGGGCTGCTCTCCATGGCAAGCTGATCATCCCATGTAGAATTGATGTTTTAAACGCAGAATACACTTCAGTTTTGATGAAAATTTTGATTTAAATACTGTTGCACGCATTTGCATTTTTTTTTACAGTTTCATGTTGGTAACATCAGGCTCCTGGTTTCAGTATTTTTAATTAATAGTAATTTATTCTGAAACATGCTTCTTCTTCTTTTCTTTTCGGCTTTTCCCTTCAGGGGTCGCCACAGCGAATCATCTGCCTCCATCTCACCCTATCCTCTGCATCTTCTTCTCTTACACCAACGACCTTCATGTCCTCCTTCACCACATCCATGAATCGTCTCTTTGGTCTTCCTCTAGGCCTTCTGCCTGGTAGTTCCAGCCTCAGCATCCTACTACCAATATACTCACTATCCCTCCTCTGTACATGTCCAAACCATCTCAATCTAGCCTCTCTGACTTTGTCTCCAAAACCTCTTACATGTGCTGTCCCTCTGATGTACTCATTCCTGATCCTATCCATCCTCGTTACTCCCAAAGAGAACCTCAACATTTTCATCTCTGCTACCTCCAGCTCTGAGACATATCCCATATAGTCTGAAAATAAACGAGACAAACTTATTTGTGAGTGCAAACAAAACCTGAAATAAAATGGCGAGATTGGGGAATTGTAATTGGCTTGGGAATCTGAGGCGGAGACTGGAAATCTTGGTGGCTTTTGGCATGTATATTACTAAATGAATGCATAAAGAAGCTCTGCAGCTGGGATGGGAGGTAGGACACCCTTCTGT
This sequence comes from Plotosus lineatus, assembly GCA_024760905.1. Lineage (NCBI taxonomy): Eukaryota > Metazoa > Chordata > Actinopteri > Siluriformes > Plotosidae > Plotosus > Plotosus lineatus. The sequence goes on from CM045746.1 coordinate 16,740,899, forward strand.
GACATCATCACAGAAAGTGAGGGTCAATCAGTTGGTGATGATGTCACAGAGTGTGTGTGTGCTCAGCTCCTGTAAAGAGTCATTAAGTAGTCTGTGGGACACCCAACAATATTCTGTCAGTGTGACTAAAAACATACAATATTTTGCAAAAGTACTGATGCTCCTTAAACTTTTTAACATTTTGTCATGTTTCAACCACAAATGTAAACGTATTTAATTTGGGATTTTATGAAATAGACCAACACAAATAGCACATAATTGTTAAGTGGAAGGAAAATGATACGTGTTTACAAAATGTTTTTACAAATAAAAATCTGAAAAGTGTGGCATCCATTTGTACTCAGCACCGCGAGTCAGTATTTTGTTGAGCCAGCTTATACTACAATTACAGCTGCAGGTCTTTTGGTGTATTTCTCTACAAGCTTTGCACATACTATACAGATACTAAAATCTGTGCCCATTTTTCTTTGCAAAATATCTCAAGCTCAGTCATATTAAATGCAGAGAGTTTGTGAATCATAATTTTCAATTCCTGCCACCGATTCTCAGTTAGATTTGGGTTTGGAATTTGACCTGGCCATTCTAAACCATTCCATTCTCTCTCTGGTTGTATATTGAAGGTCATTATCATGCAGTCTTGAATTTTTTTTTGCAGACTCTAGTATGCTTTCTTCCAAAATTCCCCAGTATTCCACTCCTTCCACCCTCCGCGGACCAGTTTCCCTGTCCCTACTGAAGAAGAGCATTCCCACAGTATGCTGCTGCCTCTCCATCATGTTTCACGGTGGCGGTGCATGTTCAGGGTGATGTGCAGTGTTAATTTTCCACTAAATAAAGCATTTTTCATTTCGGCCAAACATTCTTTTATTTTGATTTCATCTGACTAAAGAAGCTTCTACCACATGTTTGTAAATTGCAGACTCTATGGCTTATAGCTTTCAACAACAGCTTTCTTCTTGCCGCTTTTCCCTGAACTCCAGATTTGTGGAGTGCATGACTACTAGTTGTCTTGTCGACAGACTCCATCTGAGATGTTGATATCTGTAGCTCGTCCAGAATCATCATGAGCCTCATGGCTGATTTTCTGATCAATGTTGCCCTTGGTTGGTCTGTCATTTTAGGTATAAGGCCATGTTTTGGTGGTTTTGCGGTTATAGCATACTTTCTATTTTTGGATGATGGATCGAACAGGTGAAATGATCAAAGCTTACTATTTTATTTTTATGTGGCTTTGATTGATTGGAGTCTGATTAATCTTTTATTGATTTGATTGAAGGTTATGTAATCTGGGTGATGGTGCATCAGAGTATGAAGGGAAGTACATGAAACAATGTTTCCATCATGAATACTGGCCACCGTACAACCCTCTCCAGGCAGTGTTATGATTTTCGGTTGCTTCGTTTGGTCAGGGCGAGACTCCGCAACATTATGGGGAAATAATATTGTGTGTTCATGTTCTTGCTACATATTGTTTTACAGAATTGTTTATGCAGAATGTTTTTAACAAACAGTATAAGGAGATTTTTTTTTGGAAGTAATGCCATTTTTTGTTGGTCCATAGTTATTTAAAGCGCTGTTTGAGGCTTAAGACTTGGTTTTAGCGATCAGGTTAGAATTAAGTTTAGTTTAGGTTTAGAATAAAGGTTGGGATTTTGCATTTAGTTGTGATGGTTAAAGATAGGGTAAGGTGCATTATGTCAGTCAGAGTCCTCACAAAGATGTACAAGGTTGTGTGTGTGTGTGTGTGTGTGTGTGTGTGTGTGTGTGTGTGTGTGTGTATGAGGGGGGTGATTGTGTCCATCTGATAAATTGGCATGTAGCCATGTACATGAACTCCAATTTAAACGGATGCCTCACTTTCCACAATTAATTGGGACTGAGATCCCCCGTGACTATCGAATTCCGTGAAGTAGGATCAAACCCCCCTCCCCCCAACTGACGTACACGTACATGTATTTGTGTATATAACACCAATAAATACATATTCAATGCTATAAATGCTTATAATAACAATTAAACATTAAAATATAATGCATAAGATGTAAATAAAGTATAAATACACACACATACAGACACGCACGCGCGCAAATGCGCACCTCACAAAAATGTACTGTAAGTAGTTTTGATGGGAGGTTTCGGGTTGTTTTTTTTTGTTTTTTTTTTAATTAATTTATGTTTTTTTTGCATAATTGGCCTTTTTGGTGAATATTAAAAAAAAAAAAAAAAAGACACAATGCACTGAAGCCGCATGAATTAAAGTGCGAAGTAGCGAGGGATCCCTGTATACATTTGCTGCAATGCCACCCATTCAATTTTAATGACCAGTTATTTTTGACCAAGAATATCAGAAAAGATAAGACAGCAGACATGCAATAAAAATACTGTAATCAAAATTTATTTGTGCTGTATGGACCAAGTCATGTACCCTCAAAACAGTCATTAAATAACCAACAGTTTTGTGAGAAACTCAAACTCACATTTGTTGAGTTAGTTATAGAGTCAGACGATGATTAAATTCATTACTCATCCTAAAAAAAAATCTGCCAGGAAACTGAGTGGAGAAATGACATATTTTGCTTTGTATTTTGATGTATGGTTTGCAAATCGACTATAGTGGGGTTGTAAAGATAAAGCGCTGAATGTTTTTTGAAAATCCTGTTTGACACTGTGCATTGTGAATCTGGTAACCTGATGTGCAGACTGACCACATGATAACAGCAGTCACAAACAAGAGCTCACATGTCTGAGTGATTCTACAATATTACAGCATGAATATTTTTTAAATAGTTTATTTTTTTTAGGAGTAACTTGGACATCTTTTTAAATTAAAAATTGTATTGTAGTTTTTTTTTAAATACAAATGTACTAGATATACAGTACGTAGTTTTGCAGAGATGCATCATTCAGACATTTTTTTTTTTTTTTTTTGCTTTCATCATAAAAGAATCATAATAAAAATATAGTACACATTGTTTATTGCACTTGGGTCCTTCCAATATTTTCTCTTTCTCTCAGTGGGATTTTCATTTGCATTTTATATTCAAGAAAACTTCTATCCTGAATCTTCCATTACAAGAGTGCAGTCATAACAAAGTACTGTATAAATCTGCTAAAATTGCTAATTGCGTCATCACAGGTCATTACTTGTTACTACAAGATCTTCCATGCTTTGGCCATCAAACTCAGAAATGGGCTCATCCTGTGCAAAAAAAAAAAAAAAAAGTGTGAAATCAACAGAAGAAACCATTTTTTTGTTATATACAGTACGGATATTCTTGTTGTTCTTAATATGCTCAAAGGGAAAATGATAATACTTGGTGATGCTTGGGTCCACACTAAAGAGAAACACTTGGTCAAATCTAATGTTAAAAATAATTAAACAAAGATGATTACTGTACTCACCTCGGGTTCCTCATCCTTTTTCTGGTATTCCTTTTCTGTGCTGTTGTAAGCTAACACATGGATCAAGGTGTAGACTCTGTTATAGAAGAAACAAAAACAAGACTCGTATGAACAGTTCAGAACAATATTTAAGCAAATAAAGATCACTGACTCTGCTGTATCTTA
>CM045746.1:16746965-16754465 GCA_024760905.1 Plotosus lineatus
ATTATAAGCATTTATAGCGTTGAATATGTATTTATTGATATTATATATACAATGGACAATGGTGGTCTAGTGGTATAGGGCGCTGGATCACTGATCCAAAGGTTGGGGGTTCGTTTCCCACTCTCCACAAGGTTGTCACTGTCCCCCCCAGTGCAGCTAACTGGGTTATCAAAGGCGGGCCATGTCTGTCACTGTCTATGGTGAGAGGTTCATGTAAAAGAACCATTGCTGACTTTCGTAAAGAGTAGCTGCAAAGTCGTCAGCGTGTTTCTGTCCCTTGCTAAAAGGGTTGTGACAGGAAGGGCATCCGACGTAAAAACCTCTGCCAAATCAAACGTGCGAATCAGATGATTCACTGTGGCGACTCCCGAGTAAAAGGGAAAAAGCCGAAAGAAAGACAGACATATACACATATACATGTACGTATACATCAGTCGGGGGTGGGGGGGTGTTTGATCCTACTTCATGGAATTCAGCCGTCGCGGGGGGATCTCGCTCCCAATTCATCGTGGAAAGTGAGTATAACCTCACCTTCATCCCTGCCTTCATTTATTACATGCAGGACATTGAACTAACGTCTACGATCCAATATATTACAGTATTCAAATAATTCAAATAGTGAAATAGATTTTTACAAATTCAAACTTCTTGAAAATTATTCAAAATAAACTCAACTCGAATTCCAATCTGTCTCTAACCCCCTTTCTATTTACCTCTATACTGTATACAAGTTCTCTCTCGCTCTCGCTCTCTATCACACACACATGCACACACACACACATGCATGCATGCACAGACAGAAAAATACACTCGAAGAAGCAGATTTGCAAATCATAGCCATTATATCTTTGTTTTTGTGTGATATAGCAGGACCAAACTAAAGTCCTCCTTGTAACACATTCAGCACACATCCCAACTTGACATGTCAATGTTGTGGTCACTAATTGCTTCATTTTTTCTGGCCACATGTTGGTGACCGCCATCTCTGAAAGGTTAAAACTTACCACTCTCAGCCACAACTTCCATCTCTTGATCTTCCCTATAACTGTATGAAGTCGAGTCAATTTCTTCCTCTTCGTCATCATCCGATGTGAATGTTTTTTGATCAATGCTGAGGTCACTTGTACTGTAAAATAAAAACGTCATCAGCCCCAAACGTATGTCTCTGACCAGAATTCATGTCAATATAATGTCAGAACTAGAATCCACCCTTTCGCCATTTACATTTTTCTTGGTGATTCGTCACAACACACATTTCAACAAACAGATTTCAGACAAAAGAACTATATTATCATTCTAAAACACACATTGTAATTTACATTGTATTGCAGGTAATAGTCGGAGTAGGACACAGCTTTACCTGGTCAGAGATTTGGTATCTAGTTCTTTCTCCTTGGATTTGTGTTTCATATCTCTTGTCTTATTTTCCGTAGGAGGTTTGGCAGTTATTGGGTGTTTCAAAGTTTCTCCAGCACCCTGTGTAGTCATCTCCACCTCTGGTTTGTCTGATGAACCATTTGAATTAACTGCGTCTTGTATTTTATGGATCAATAACTTTTCACTTTCTTGAGTGACTTGGACATTTACGTCCCAGCAACAGATTTTGCAGTTGCGGTCACACAAAACGCCCACATGCTTCTTTACCTCCTTCTCCTTGTTGGTTTCTCGAGTGCCCCAGGAGACTACATGCATGTTGACCAACGAGTAGATAGTAAGGAGAAGGTAACCGCTAGGGATGCATACAAAGTACATGAGACCGTAGACAATCATGCTAATTTCCTGGGGATGAAGTATTGCAGTGATGGTATACAAGATTGCCATGGAGACCAGAAATAACCCAGTAGGGGTGATGAATGTGCCTTCCTTCACCATATCACCTGTTACCACATAGAGAATGGTTCAGTGTAAATAAAAGCCTTATAAACCATCTTTTTGGACAAAAAACCCCTGATATTTTCATTATCAAGTAATTTTTATTTACATCTAAGTAGTTGCCGCCAGTCTATTGAGAGTGTGAAATCACGAGAATAGAATGTGGATGTATCAGTTCCAGGTAAAACACAAGTCATAATAACAATATATGGGTACTAAACCTACAAATCGGATATAAACTAATGAACTCCTCAAAAAATAAAGCTATACACATCTACACATAATACTACATGATGTTTACATACATCAGCCAAGCGTCTGCTTACATGAACGCATGCTATATATATATATATATATATATATATATATATATATATATATATATATATATATATATATATATATATATATATACACAAAAATAAAGGACAGGACAAAGACTTTCTATTGAAACTCCATTTATCACTACAGATCTGTTTCGAGGGGTGGTGAAACCATCCTCTCTCTTCAGGTGATTATAGAAGAATAAACTATAATCACCTGAAGAGAGAGGATGGTTTCACCACCCCTCGAAACAGATCTGTAGTGATAAATGGAGTTTCAATAGAAAGTCTTTGTCCTGTCCTTTTATTTTTGTTTATTTGCTCTACCAAAAAGTATTGAGCACTCTCCTACGGAAGGATCTACTCAGAAAATCATATATATATATATATATATATATATACATACAAACATATATAAATAAATATAATACACCACAGAATTCAACAGAACTGTTTCTTTACTGTGGGTGTGGCGGTGCAGTGGTTAGCATGTCTGCGTTACAGCAAGAAGGCCTGTATTCGATTTCCATTTTCAGGCGTTTCTGTGCAGCGTTTGGATGTCTTCCCAGTGCTTGTATGAATTTCCTTGGGGTAAATTTGAACAGTCGGCCAAATGGCTGATCCATATTGCTCCTATGTGTGACAGTCAGTGTGAATGGTTGTGTGTGTGTGTGTGTGTGTTGACTCTGTAGTGGCCTGGTAAGTTGTTCACAGTGTACCATGCCCTCGCCCAGAATCAGCTGAGATAGGCACCAACCTCCTCATGACCCTATTTAGTACTAAGCGAATTAGAAAATGAATGAATGATTGCTTACCGTCACTCCTGCTACTGTTTTTGCCCCACCGTGTGAGGTTTTGTTGCTCTCTCTCCCCCCACACACACAAAGAAAGTTGTAATACATACAATAACATGGCTTCTGAGCTTTGGACAAATATGCTATGCACACAAGCTTGTTTTTACTTTGGATTTAATTCACCTATGTGTAAAATAGTACAAAAACTAAGGGACCATGAACAGTGCTATGGCTCATGAGCAGAAGTATGGAAGGCCATATCATTGTTTTTTTTATAGCTATAACGACATTCATACATACATTTTCTGAACCGCTTAATCCTAATTAAGGTCGCAGAGAGGCTGGTACCCATCTCAGCCGACTCTAGGCAAGGGCGGGGTACATCCTGTTCAGCTTGTCAGGCCATCGCAGGGCCAACACTCACACAACCATTCACACCTAGGGGAAATTTGAACCAACCAGTTAACCTACTGTGCATGTTTTTGGACTGCGGGAGGAAACTGGAGTACCCGGAGGAAACCCATGTAAGCACAAGGAGAACATGCAAACTCCACACAGAAACATCCAGGCTGGGAATCAAATCCGGGTCTTCTTGCCACGAGGCTGACGTGCTAACCACTATGCTACTGTGTTTCCACTATAATATGACATACGATAAATAATTTTTTTACAGAAAAACAGATGTCCATGTTTGGACTAATAGGCTATCACTCACCAATAATGGAAAAGAAGGATGCCGTCATCAGAAATGCGTATATAATACTGAGAATAGCAGCGATGGTTATCTGGAAGTTGGATTTGGTCAAGAAACAAATAATCATGTAAACAACTGGTGGTATGACCGCTATTATGATAGATAGAGTTCCTTCAAGAGAAAACACAAACTGGAAAGCCCCTAATGAGAAAAAAGAGACAGAAAAAATAATAAATAATGTAGAACAGTCTTTTTCTTTATTGTTTTTTTAATAATGTAATACTTTTTGCATAGATGACACTTCCAGATCAGTCAGATTAAACGAGAGCTCCATGAACTGTTCAACACGTGGACATACTCACCGGCTACCATCAAGGTGACTGAAGCAGGCCCGAGAATAGAAGATGCCACATTGAAGACCTGGTAAAGGATGTAGAGGGAAGATATGGAAGAGTTCCTCTTTACAGTTTCTTTTCCACTGTGTAGTAGGTCTAAGGTATTTGCAAGAGTAGAGGGACCCCAGCGGCGCCTTTGGTTGTAGAACTCTTTGAATTCTTGGGGAGAATTGGTGTAAGCATCTGAGGCAGCATTGTACTCCACTCTCCATCCCTGCTGGAGAAGCAATGTGCAAAGCCAGCGATCCTCACCTAAAAATACATAGTAAATGATTAGTGAGTGTGGGAATTCTTAAAATACTACTATTACACTCCTGACTGTAATAATCACTGTAATTATTGTCTAATGTGATGCCTATTATTCTCATTTCGGTGCAGTTACCAAGTCATGGCAATAATAAGGCTATCATATTGTGATACATAATACAATCCGTCTTGGGCTAGACGTTAAACTGCAACCACTTGCTGCCTTCTAAGTCACCAATGGAGGCAAAGGCGAGGAGAAGCACAACTCTGTTATAAAGCCATCAGCTGCAGAGTAGCGACCCTGTGATTACAGTTTCAGCTTCTTTTCATGGCTAGTAAAATGGAAGGTGTTACCACGAACGGTGTGTATGGGACCATCAGCCAAGCAGATGGTGTTGCTATCGGAAGGAGGCTCCCAGAGGTGTCTCAGTCTGTCATCAAGCAAAATCTTCAGAAAAACACGAAGATCAATATTGCAACATGGAATATGCTAATGATGACAATGTATGAAAGTCTAAAACAGGCAAGGAGGCAGATTGGTGTCGGTGGATGGCAGAGATAATACTCTGGAAGAGACAGAAGATATTTAGCAGTGGCACTGATGATCAGACCAGAACTGAAAGAAGTGCTCACTGATGTTACACCTGTAAGTGATCTTGATGAGACTGAATGCAAGATCTAGACCACTTAGCCTCATACAAGTATATCTCCCAACAACATCAAGTAAGAAGAAGTGATCAGGCTGTCTATGAAAAGATGCTGCGAGAAATTGACAAGACACCCGGAAGAGCGAGACAAATGGTCATGGGTTACTTCAACGCCAAAATTGGAGTAAATCAGATGCAGCCGTGGCATGTTTGGCCTGGCATATGTGAGCGTTGTAGAGTACTTTTTTTTGCACCCCACTGATTTTTTTTTTGTTTTAGGCTGTTTTAGGCTCGTATGTCACCAAAGATGGAAACAGAAGCATCAACATCAAGTGCAGAATTGACCAGGCAAAGTCTGTCTCCAACAACAGGGCAGATGTGTGGAAGTCTGGAGATCTAACAACAAACCTCAAGCTGGTCAAGCTGACCAAGGTTCTCATATGAAGCTTACTCTGTATGCATGTGAAATGTGGACCATCAGAAAATAGGAGAAAAACATGATCAGTGCCTTTGGGATGTGGCTTTGGAGAAGAGTGCTGAGAGTGAAGCAGACAGAGAGAAGAACCAATCTGTCCATCAACATGTTACGTGAAGTACAAAAGCAAGAGATCAGGAAGCATGGACACTAGAAAATAAGAGGGGAGAGCCTAATACTGACGGGAGAGGAAAGGGAGGATGGAGAAGAATTGATTAGATCAATAACATCCTCACCAAAGAGAGGAGGTCAATGGCCCACTGAGGGCTATGGCAGCATTTATACATACACAATACATAGTACACATGGAAATTAATAAAATATTTTTTACTGGTACAATTTTAGGCATTTTTCTTAAGTTTTTCTTAATTCTATCAACCATGCGACTTACCCTGGTCATATTGGACGTACTCTGAAGCCCTGGTTGCCTTGGTGGTGTATCGTTTCAACACATTGTCATCCATTATCGCTGACCCTCTGAACAGGCTAAAGCATCCAGGGCTGCAAAGTACGCACCCAAACACATGCTCTGCTGTTTTCTGCAGCCAGTGACCCACAGCATATTCAAACTTCTGATACCACACCATTGGCCCTGCAATTAAATGTGGATTTTCAGTGGCACCTGAAGTAAACACACTTTGATTTGGAAGGAGACAAATTTAGCTGGGAAGACAAATGCCTTACCCATTCCGGTTGGATGAATTCTTCCACAAGCAGCACCTACATTGGCATACATTCGAAGACGGTCAACCAGTAAAATCAAAGCAGAGGGGTGGAAGTCAGTGTCTCCATCCAAAGCCAAGATATACGTGTTGTCATCTGCTACATGTTTTCTCTTGCTGTCATTGTCAAAATTCTTCAAGACATATGCCGCTCCATCCAGTGATATAATGCTATCACGATGTATATTGCTTTTATTCTGTTAGCACACATGAAGAAGTGTCAGTGATTTCATTTACTTGGTGGATTACTACTATGTAACTGCATGCAACATATGGTGTTAGAATAAGTCTTACAGTTATTTTGGGGGGATTTTTCACTATGTAACCTTTCCAGCCCAGTAGATAATACATGTACATTATCTGCAAAGTAAAACGACCAAAATACACGTCAAAGGATTCCACTTATACAAAATGATCATTTTAAAGCCTGGTTTAGATATAATTTCTTCTTTCTCACCTGAGACCATCGTTTTTTATTGCGTATGAGCTGTTTATCCTTCAGATGGATAAATAATACATTTCCTTCTGGTAGCATAAATGCAATTCGGCCACCGTAAGGAGTGTCAGTGATGGTAACTTCATCTGGCTCTTTGTTTGTGAATACTCTGAGCAGCATAAAAAGCAAACCTTTAATTATGCAGCAGAGTTTTTACACATCACAAACAGTACCATTTTTTAATAAATATATCTGTTACCTGTATACTTCCATGACCACATTTATTAGATCATCTACATATTCATTGACCAAGGGTTTTTCTGTCTCTTTATCTTTCATGAAGGCATCATCAACGTAAATATGGCATTCAAAGTCAAAGAAATCCTTGTGGTCTTGCTTTGGATCACCTCTGTACCTGTCCAATCTAAAATCATGACAAATTTGAGTGAGCGACATGGAGGGGAAAAAAAAAATATATGAGAAAAAAAATACTCAAGGTTCCTTCTACAGTCAAAACAAAACGTGAATTTTACCTGAACATGGAGGTAAGGATTTTAAGCATCTCATCATATGTTTCATGCCACATTGTTGCACAGAGATATATGACACAGTTCTCTGTATTTTCAAATCTGAAATAAATAAATAGCATTCAAGTTAAAAAAACACATTCATGGCGGACACCAAAATGACATTTTATGCTCATAACCAAGAACATTTTATCTTATTACCTTTCTATGTTCTTGACTTTCATTTTAATGTTTAGTAGTAGAGATTGATCAATGAAAGCGGATTCATACAGTCGTCGCACAAAGAGCTGGGATGTCCTCTCAATACGCGGAACCTTCATGCCCCAAACATAATAAGTGCAAGTAATCAGGCCAAGCCACATGCAGACC